>JANVCQ010000006.1:13123582-13136013 GCA_025531925.1 Erythroxylum plowmanianum | reverse complement strand
AGGTCGGATTAGTCCGCACGATTGGTTTTCTTTGATTCCGAGCCTTTCGATTTTCTTTGGCTCCTTAAGTTTTGTTAAGATTCGATTTGTATTCGATTTTGTTTCTTATTCATTTTCGTTTGTGATCCGCTTTGTCCGCTTTTCGTTTCGCTTTATGATTCGGATTGATTTCGCTTCTGCCTCCTTGTTTCGCTTTTCGATTCCGTATAAGATTCCATTTTTCGGTTGGAATCCGGTTCACAGATCGGGTCCCAACATTTATGATTTCAGAGCAAGAAGGAAAGTGTTAAGTTTAAGCGGTTGGGTTTCGGTCCCAACATGTATTGCTTGTTGAGTTCACAAGAAATGTGTTAATTAAATAGAGAGTGGTGGATAATACGTTGTGAATAATTAGTGAAAATTGAGAATCAGTGGCTTGCCTAGGACAAGCTACATTCGATGATCTTAGATTGATAGGTTGTTTAAAGATAAGTGAGTGGTGGCTAGGTATTTGTCCGTGGAGCAAATAGTGGACTTGTTGCATTTTTAATGTAAATGACCTACACTAACCAAAACTTGTTTGTGGTAGGAACTTGGATTTGTGGCTTTAAATTTTAAGTATTGTTAATCTAAATTATTAGCTTTAAATTTTAAGCATTGTTAATCTCTACCATTAATACATTTTCTTATTGGTTGTATTTGGTTGTTACATTCTTCAAGTTGGGTTTATCAGTGAATTAATATAGGATGAGTTTTAATTATAGTTACAAATATCTGAATTTTGTCATTGGATTATTTCATTGACACTCTCTGAATTTATTAGATTCTCTTTACTTTTCATGTTCTCACCCCATTTTTGGTTGGATTTTTTTCTATTTTTCTTTACGTATATTTGTTTTGTGATGGGATTGATAAATGAATAATTTTAGGGGTTTTAAGGAACTTTAATATAGGATATTGGTTGAGTTCTCTTACAAATGGCATTATGGATTGAGGACGGCATAATTCGCATTTGAATAACCAATTAATTTAAAGAAAGTATGCTTAGCATACCAAAGTCTTAATGACATGATACCACATAAGTATCTAAGAATGAACTTAATGACTAAAAGGGGGGATTCTTTAAGACTGGATTAAAATATAGCATACAAGCATATGTTAAACGTTATATTTGGCCTACTTATGGTAAGATAAAGCAAACTATCAATCATAGCTCAATTGAGCTTGACATCAACTAGCTTTCCCTCTTCATTTTTATTCAATTTTGTTGTGATGCTTATAGATGTCCTTATGGTTTAGCTTGATCTATTATGAAGCATTTGTGTAATTTTTTAGGGTTCTTTGCTTAATTTAACACCTTCCTTTTTTTACTTGATTTGGTGTTCAAGAAAGAAGCTAAACTCTCCTATCATACTTTTCAAATTTCTTACTTATACGTTTGGACAAATCTTTCCCTATACTCTTATTAGTGGCACCAAAAATAATGTCATTTCAACATAAATTTGAACAATTAAAATATCATGCTTGTGTGTTTTAGTAAAGAGTGTAATGTCAACTTTACTTATAAAGAAATCATTTTTAAAAAAATGCACTTAACTTATCATACAAAGCTCTAGGAGCTTGTTTTAACTCATATAGAGCCTTTGAAAGTTTGTAAACATAGTTAAGTTCATTATGTTTTTCAAACCTGAGAGGTTGATTAACATAAACTTCTTCTTGAATAAAAACATTTATAAAACACTTTTAACATGTATCTTAAATAATTTGAACTTCATATAGGAAACATTTGTAAGTAAGAGCCTAATAGCTTCTAACTTAGCCTAAAGTAACATATATCTTAAACCTGATTCATCTAATTTGTATTTAAGGACCCACTTAGTACCTAAGATTTGATAATCTATAGGTCTAGGTACTAAAGTCCACATCTTACTCATCTCAAATTAGTTTAACTCCTCATTCGTAGCAAGATCCCAACTTCCATCACTAAGAGTTTCTTTTAGAAGGTTTAATTTGAGAAATGAAAGCAAGATGAGATAAGTCTATAAGATGATATCTAGCGATTACTCTTGCTGAACATCACTTAGAATTTTATTTAGAGGATGATTCTTCTTAAATTTCCAATCTTTTAGGAGCTTCTCATGCTTCTTATCTCCCTCATTTGGTTCGACAATATGCTCATGAGAGGTGTGTTAGTGAGCACTCTTGTTTTCTTCAAGGAATAATTGCTCTAACTCCTTAGATATACCTACATCATCATCTTTAAGAACTTTCTTAGATACAATAGGGTTAGATCATCAAACACACTATGTAAAGACTCTTTAATAATAAGACTCTTCCTATTAAATACCCTCTATACTTTGTTAGTTAAGGAATAGCCAAAAAATGCCTTTATCCACATTTGAATCAAACTTTTTAAGTTATCTTTAGTATTCAAAATGTAGCATTTACATCTAAAAACTTTAAAGTAACTAATTTTTGGCTTCTTCCTATTCCAAATCTCATAAAGGGTTTTATCTAAGTTGGTCTTATGTAGTCTCTATTTAAACCGTAACATGTTGTAGCCATAATTTTCGCCCAAAAATATGTAGGGAGATCATACTCATTTATCATAGTCTTAACTATTTCTTACAAAGTCCTATTTTTCCTCTCAATAAGCCCATTTTATTGAGGGGATCTTCTATTAGAAACATTATGAAAGATACCATTATCCTCATTAAAAGGTTTCAAATCTTTTATTCTCGAACTTCCTACTGTGGTTACTCCTAACAGATCTAATAGAGAGTTTTTTTTTTCATTTTGAACCCTCTTTACAAATTTAAGAAATTTACCAAGCATTCATCTTTTTTAGCTAAGAATAAAACACCAGTAAATCTACTAAAGTCATCAACTATGATAAAAGCATAAAATTTACCACTTGGACTAGCAACTCTAGTTGGTTTAAATAAATACATATGAAGTAGTTGTGAAAGTATAGTGGAAGTTATCAACTTTATACTCTTGAAAGAGCTTTTGGTTTGTTTTCCTATTTAGAAAGCTCCATAAATCTTGTCCTTATTAAAATTTACCCTTGGAATTTTATTGAAAAGATATTTAGGGTTGGGGTTAAATATAAGGTCCATACTTGTATGTCCAAGCCTTTTATGCCAAATCCATACATTTTAACATTTTTATAGTTGCTAAATTGCCATTTTACATATACTTAATAATAGGTGCTGCATCACTCATTTATGGTAATATGAGAATATATAGTTAATTTGTTAAATTTTTAGGTTTTAAAATCATGATGAGATGATCTAAGTCTATAAACTACTATAAGAAAAAACTTAATTAAAGTTACAATATGAAGATTATTTATTTCAAAGCTTTTGATTCTATTAATTGGAACTTCATTCTAGCTTTTAGGATTTCCTATCTAGCCTACTTTAGGATTTCCTATCCTGCTTACTTTAGGATTTCCTATTTAATTTTTTAATTAAAAGTGAGAAATTGAAGATGTACAACATATCATTTAAGGATGATCTTTTGTTTTCATGAATAGTTAACCATCTTTTCTCCTTGTCGTCACTCATCCATTGCGTGTCATCATCGTCATCTTCCTTTAATCATCGGTTGAGGTAACATTTTATTCTTTGATTGTTTTTTACGACGTTGTTGAGTTTTGTTTGTTATTGTGTCTTGTGAACTGCTTTGATTGTCATTGTCTTCTTTTCTTTGTTTTGGTTATCTTCTTTGGTAGTCAACTCACTCTAGCTCCGCCATCTTCTTCCTTCACGTGCTTTAGTGACTTCTTTTGCGTGTCAGTTGAGGTAAGTAGGTTTTGTTATTTACTAGGTTTTTGTGTACTTGGTTTAATTTGGGTATTTGTTTGTGGTTTGAACCTCTCATTTAAACTTGCCGCATTTTTAATGTAAATGACCTGCACTAACCGAAACTTATTTGTGGTATAAACTTCGGTTTGTGGCTTTAAATTTTAAGTATTGTTAATTTAAATTTAAGTATTGTTAATCTAAATTTTATGTATTGTTAATCTAAATTATTAGCTTTAAATTTTAAGTATTGTTAATCTCCATCATTAATACGTTTTCTTATTAGTTGTGTTTAGTTGTTACATTCTTAAAGTTAGGTTTATCAATGAATTAATATAGAATGAGTTTGAAATATAGTTCCAAATATCTAAATTTTGTCGATGGGTTATTTCATTGATACTCTCTGAATTTATTAGGTTTTCTTTACTTTTCATGTTTTCACCTCATTTTTGGTTGGATTTTTTCTATTTTTCTTTACGTATATTTGTTTTGTGATGGGATTGATAAATGAATGATTTTAGGTGTTTTGAGGAACTTTAATATAGGATATTGGTTGAGTTGCTACCGAAATAAAGAACGAAGAAGAAATATAGAAGTGCTATTTTTGTGATTATATAATGTGATGTATATCTAACTGTTTATATACTCTAAGTGACTTTAACTAAGAAACAAATCAACTAAATATTACACAATATTAATGTACATAATTATAGGGAAAAAAGAAGGCTAATTAAATGTTGATAGTTAACTGTCAAATATGTTAATAATTTATTGTAGATTTAAGATTAATAAGTGTCATATCAAATAGTTTTATGTTTATTAAATAGTATTCATAAAGTAGAAAAAAATATATTTCTTGTCCTTGAGAAATGATGAAGTTGGTGGTTTGAGTAATTTTGAAAGTTAAGGGAGCTCAAGAAAAATCTTTTTGGTTCTTCTTAAAATTTTTGCAAGTAATATAAACAAGTAAATTTATAATGTTAAATTATTAATTAATTAAATAAATAATCTATATATTATTATACATCTTAAAATATTTATTAAAAATAATAGTTCCGGAAATATTTTATTGAAAAGTGTACATGCCTTTCATTGCATTGGCATGTGTGAATCTTTACATGCATCTTAATACAGAAGATGCTCGTATCAGTACAATTATGATTTTGACTTCGGTACTTATTGAAGCAAGTACACGTAGGACTAAGACACACCGAGTATAACTGTTGCACACTTAAGTTATATCTTTTTATACAAAATTTTAACATTAATATACTACCCAAAAAAAATTGTTTAAATAATACAAGCTACCTTTTTAATATAATAATAATTTTCTTCTAAATATATTAGATAATTTTTAAATGTTACAATAATTTATTAATCAAATTATTCATATTCTTATCTTTACTTATTATATTTGTTACTAGTACAAAATTAATTTAGGTAAAATATCAAACTTCTAACATTTATTTTAAATTTCAATAACAATATCTAAACCATTAATTAAAAATTCCAACTTTATAAAATTAAGTAATTCATTTTATGTAATTAATAATATATTTCATATAATTTATATTTATTAATTTTAATTAATAACTTAAATAATAGTTAAATTATCTACTTTATTAAAACATTGAGTACTATACAAAATTTAAGAATAAATGCATTTAACTTCTATAAAACGTTACTAATAGATCAACTCACGCTAGTAATTGCAAGGTTCTCGTACCAATGCAAGCAGCTATTGCTTTTCCCTTTCACGTCCTTAAATGCATCTTTGAAATCTCTTCTAATCTATATGATTAGAAACAAAAAAAAAAGATCTTCAGTTAAAAAATATTTGGCATAATAATAAGGAATTTGACAAATATAAAAAATATTTTTTATAATAATTGAATCAAGGTTATTAATATCAGAAGCTTATTAAATAAATAATTAATCAGAGTATAATAATTTATAATTTAATTAATTTAAAATTAAATAATAACATCATTTCAATTGATATTTAAAACATATTTATTTTAATATAATTCTATTTTAATTAATAATTATTTTAAACAAAATTTAAATTTAAAGTAGTCAGAACATTTTTATTCCGACTTGAATTTTATAAATAATTTTGCGATATTCAAGAATACATATAAGATAGTTGCCAAAAATATAAAAGAGTAACTCAAAATCCATGCATTTATTAATTAACTTGTGATCTTAACCTATAAACCTTAACCCATAACCCATGATACAGCTCCAATGAGGCTTATCGATGAAAAAATCTATGAGCTTAGGAGTCACAACGAGAACTTGTTTTCTTGATTCACAGGTGTAAACAATGTCACATACTATAGTTTTGAAATCAATTGTAGGTGATTAATTCAATTGGTTAGTACTTAAGGGATGTTGTGTAAAATTTAGATGTTCTGTAAACTTTAGGGAATATGAAGGATACAATCCATGGAATCGTTGTTCGAAATTAACAGTTTTGCATAAATGAGTAATGTTAATAGATCTTGGATGTATAAATGATTAACAGCTGATGGTTTCATTAATCCTGAGTTTGTTAAGAGAGTTGAAGCTTTTATTCATTATACATGTTCTCAACCTGCATAT
The DNA here is from genome assembly GCA_025531925.1 of Erythroxylum plowmanianum. NCBI lineage: Eukaryota > Viridiplantae > Streptophyta > Magnoliopsida > Malpighiales > Erythroxylaceae > Erythroxylum > Erythroxylum plowmanianum. The sequence continues at coordinate 13,129,624 of JANVCQ010000006.1, read as the reverse complement.
ATGGATGACCCAAAGATCAAATGTTCAGGTAAAAAATCCAAACAAATTCGTTTCCTTCCTATTGATGAAGTGAATGGGCATTTGTTGAGAAAAGGGTTTGTCCTAAATTATTTTGAGTGGACGCGACATGAAGAACCATTGACTTGTAGCACCTCAAAGGTTAATGAAGTACAATCATCAATGAACTTAAATGAATTTGAAGGGGAGATTGGATTTAGAACAAATAATGTGGATGTAAATGAAAATCCTCACATGCAAATGGTTTATGATGTAGCCGGTTATACCTTTCTAAAAAATTTAGAAAATCTTGAAGAAAAACCAAACCCACATGCAAAACAGTTTTTTGACTTACTACACTCAGCTGACTAAGAATTATGGTCAAATTGTGAGACAATGACTCAATTATCTTCAATTGCTCGAATATTGAACAAAAATTCTAGAGGGCATATTTATGATCGTAGTTTTGATAAATTCTTGGATGATATAATGAATCATTGCCTCCTGATCATATAATGTTTATAGTTTTTACAATATGAAAAAAAAACTTGTTAGGAGTCTTCGTTTGCCTGTTGAAAAGATTGATTGTTGCAAATTGGAATGTATGTTATATTGGGGAGATGATTTGGAATTACAAGAGTGCAAATTTTGTGGTCAATCTAGGTTCAAGCCTAGAAAGCATTATATAAAACAAAAATTAGTATCTTAGAAGAGGATGTATTATTTCCCGCTAACATCGAGACTTCAAATACTAAATGTTTTTGATGTTACTGCATCTCACATGAGATGGCATAATGAACATGAATAGGAAGATGGAATAAGGAGTCATCTATTAGATCCACTGGTATAGAAACCTTTCAATGATACCCATTATGAGTTTGCAGCTGAAAGTCAAAATGTTAGGTTGGGATGTCGATGGATGGATTTCAACCTTTTGGTCAATCTAACCAGTAATATTCATCATGGCCAATCATAATTACTTCTTATAATTTGCCTCCATGAATATCTATGAAAGAGGCATATATGTTTTTAATAGTGATTGTGCCAAGGCCTACAAATCAAAAGCATAAAATTGATGTATTCTTTCAACCATTGATATCTAAACTGCAACATCTTGGGAATATGGTGTTAAGACATATGATGTGCCTCTAAAACAAAATTTTATGTTGATGGCAGCTTTGATGTGGACCATTAGTGATTTTCCAGCATATGTCATATTGTCTGGATGGAGCACAGTAGGGAAATTGGCTTGTCCTTATTGTGGTAATGATTTTGATGCGTTTTATCTCTAAATGGGGGCAAAACATGTTGATTTGACAACCATAGGAAATTTCTTCCTCCAGATCATCCATTTAGATGCAATAAACAAAAGTTCATTAAGAATAGGATGGTAAAACACCTTCTCCCCCTCACAAAGTTGGTGAAGAGATATTGTAGAAGATTGAGGAATTAGGCTTGTTGACAGTTACAGAATTTGAAGCTGATAAAGTTAATATAAGCATTAGAAAAAAACTTTGGTTGGAGAAAATGAAATATCTTTTGGGATTTTCCATATTGGAAAACTAGTTTGATACGTCATAATCTAGATGTGATGCATATTAAAAAAAATATTTTTGACAATTTGTTCAATACCATAATGAATATTGAAGGGAGGACAAAAGGCAATGCAAAATCACGAGCTGATTTGAAACTTTTTTCTATAAGGAATGAGTTATATAAAGATCTTCGCACCGATAAATATTTGAAAGCATGTTACACTTTAGACAAAAAATAAGAGGAAATATTGTGTGAATGATTGAAAGGTCTAAAGTTTCCTGATGGTTTTGTTTCAAACTTGGCATGGCATGTGGATATAAGCAAATACAAATTATTTGGGATGAAAAGTCATGGTTGTCATGTGTTTATGCAAAGGCTAATTTCAGTTGTATTTCAGGAGTTGCTATCGAATAAAGTTGGGGAAGTAATAACATAATTAAGTTTGTTTTTCAAAAATTTGACATCATCTGAAATCAAGTTGGTTGAAATGGAAAAACTAGAAAGGGAAATTCCAGTAATTTTGTGCAAGTTAGAAGGGATTTTTCCTCCAAGCTTCTTTGATTGTATGGAGCATCTACTTGTGCATTTAGCACACAAGAATAAACTAGCCGATGCAATTCAATATCGATAGATGTATCCGTTTGAGATGTAATTTAACAAAAATGATTGTAATTGAAGCAATAACATGTTTTAACAACTAAATTGTAATAACCCTGTTCGCTAATATAGGTGTTTAAATCACTTGAAGAAAAATGTTAAAAACAAAGCTAGAGTTGAAGGTTCGATATGTAATGCTTATTTAGTAGAGGAAGTTATTACATTTTGTTCACATTATTTTGAGCCACATGTTTACACAAGAGAAAGAAAAGTTCCTCGTAATGACGATGAGGGAGGAACAAGTAATGCTAATGGTAACTTATCCATTTTTACATATCCTGGACAAACGTATTGATGTTTAATAAGAAGAATGTTAACCTAGGAAGAAACTGAGGCTGCCCATGGTTACATGTTATTGAACTGTCAAGATGTTCAACCTTTCGTGCAGTAAGTTGAAATTGATTAATTGGGTTTTGAAATTTATGAAAACTGAAATACATAATAATATTTTTAGATTATACAAGGAATTGTTATGCGAGCTAATACCCTAAAAAACACAGGATGATATCAATAAAGAAGTTAGAAGGTACTTTCCTCGATTTTAGATTTTATATATGGATTGATAATTCATATTTATGAAAATATCATAGTATGAATAATAAGATTTACATAGTCCTAGATATAGGTATAAATCTTTTAGATTATAATCAAATCTATTATAGGTATCTATAGAGATTTTGATTAGAAAGAGATTTCAATCAATCAACCAACTTAAGGATAGGGGTTGTATGACTTGAGAAAGAATATGGTTATAAATTTTGAATTTTTATTGGTCCAATAAGCTAGAATTAATCATTAAATGAAGAAAAATATAACATAGAAAGGATTAGGGGGATTCTACATCATGATCTTGTTTATGTATTGGTTGCTTTAATCTTAATTCATTTATTTGATCTAGTACTTTAGATTAATTTTTTAATTCTTTTCATTTTAAGTCAATCATTTGGTTTATTGTATTAGATAATAAAAATAGTTAGTATTATTACTTGGAGCCTTAGAATAACTGGTAAATTTGCTCTTTATGACCATAAGGTCATAGGTTCAAGTCATAGAAATATCTTCTTTATAAAAATACAAAGGGAAGTCTGTATACATTAATGACCCTCCACCAACCCTCGCAAAATAGGGAGCCTTGTACACTAGGATACATTGACTTTAACTTTGAATTTAGTTAGTACTACTACTTGTAGTCCTCATGAAATTGTCACTCATATTCACCTAAGTTATATTATGAGAATGATAGGTGCACTTACTTAGGTTATTCTTTAGTATTGTTCTATTTGGATTGCATATATCACTTTACAACAACCATGTATTTATTTTCTCGTAATTTACTGGTTTCCTTGTCTTTGCTTGCTTTTCTATTTTAAATGTAGGTGAGGTAGTTTAGCAAAGTGTAAAGTTTTAAGAAAATGTGATTGATTCCTTGTTTAGGGAACACACACACACACACATGCATAAACTTATTGCATATCATTTTTGCACTAAAACCTCATGCTAATTTATCCGTAAGCTTTAAGGTTAGGGTGGTGCATAATGGATATTCCTTCTTCCTTCTTCCCTTAGGATTAAAACATCAAAAAGATAAGAGGAGGCACCTAATTCATGTTAGTTAATTTAGACATATCCCTTCTCAGGGATTCACCTATCCTTTAATGATAGAACATTACCTTAAACTAAGTGCACTAATTAGCTTAAAGCTCAACTATATTTTCAATCCTTAGGGGATGTCGAACATTTGGGAACACCGGAAGGATTTAACTTATCATTTTCAAAACTTCTTTTAATCTGTTTATCATGCATGATTTTAATAAACTAGGGGGCGTTTTCTTTAGGATGTTTCCTTTGAATCATAAATTTTCTTTTAGATTCAAAGGACTCTTGCTTTTAATTTTTTAAAATCGGTTGATCCTTATTTTATTTTCAATTTTCTTAGTTTCAAGGGTTTGAATAAAATTTATTACATTTTCACATAACCATTTTTTCTCTAAAGAGAATGCATAAACTAACTTCTTCTTTTTTTTGGAGATTTTGTTGTTGAGGTCATAAATTTTCGTTATATAAAATCAGGATGAAGCCATAATCCATCAAAATCCTAGGAGAAGAAGGGAGTAAAAGATGAAATCAACTGCATTGCAAATTTGTAATCGCACTTTTGGTCACAAGAAACTAGTTTTATACAATGATATATACAAACTTGGGAAGTACAGATACATAAGTTCTTCTGTATACATAAGATTCATTTTCTTATTTTAAAAAAATAAAATAAAATTATTCATTTTCTTTAGAATTTTCATATACTCTGAACATTCTTTTGGTCTTGTTGGTGATTGACTATGCAACTAAAAAGAAGAACTTAAAAGGTAGTCAAGAAAATCTCCTTTCTCATATCAAAAATTAAGGCAATGGAACCTTCACAACTTAAATGCTCTAAAGTAGATGAAATATAGGAGAAATTGCCTCAAATAACAAAGGAGCTTAGATTAGAAAGATTAACCAAAGGGAAGCCTCTCACTGAAGAGGAGACACAACCTAATACTCTGAAAGCACATACTCCATCTACTACATTGCCTTCGTTATTTGATTCAAATTTTAGGTTTGCAGTGCCTTAAGCATTGACCTCTTAATTCCAATTACTAATATTGCTTTAGTTTCCACCAATATATCAATTCCTGCCTGCATCGATCTATTAGTTTTCTCTAGCATCTGCCTATCATTTTCCCATCATGTTGACTTACTTTAGCCCACAAATGTCTACCTAGTAGGTGTTGCCAATTTTCACACATCATATAATAGGAAGGGGGGTATTGTACTTGATCCAATTCCATACTAATTTATTCTTCACCAGTATTCTTGACTGTAGAATTGGCACTAATGCAGTTCTTCTTTCTATGATCATGTGACCATTAAGGTGATGAAGAAAACTAATGAAGGATTTATAAAGAATAACATTGGTTGACTTAGCAAAACCTATGAAATTGTGATGAAAATGACTGTAAGCACTTTATCCACTAATGCTCAGGCACGTTAGGAATTTTGTCCAATCTCAAATATTCAAGTGTCTCCCAAGTTCATAATATTGAAAATCATGAGGTACGATGAGAATTCAGATTTGATGGCTCATGTAAGAATGGTTTTTGATAAACAGGTCGCCTATAATAATAGTGGAGACTTGGTAATCTACTACTTTCTAAAAAGCCTTTTTGGACCGACTACATTAATTTATAAATTAGGATCAATCATCTTTGAAATCTTGAAAGGACCTAGTAAATATATTCTTAACTCAATATGGGTCCAACCAAGATACCATAGTAAATGTAAGGACCTATAACAATAGATAAGAAATCCATATAAAGCTTGAAAGCATGCAAAAGTGAAAGAAGCCCAACGACCTTTTTTAGAGAGAGGATTGTAGGCCTATTTTTAAAAGACACCCAAAAGTATATTACAATAAGTTCTGATAGTTCGCGAATTGTCTTTTCAAAGAGCTAGTTTGTGAATATAAAGCCTTAAAAATGCAATTAGAAAAGGAATTTTGAAATCCTTATCCAAAAGACCACCAAATTCCCTTCCACAAGAATAAGGAGAAAAAACCAACCAATTGGAAGCAATCTTTACTACTTGAAAACAATCTAGAAGGGGGATTGAATAGATCTTTTAATCTTTTCGCAAAGTGCTACAAAACAGAAAATTAAAACACATGAAACAAACAAGCAAATCGAAATGTAAAAGAGTAGAGAAGAGACGCAAACACAGTGTTTATAGAGATTCGATGCTAAGACCTACGTCCTCTACCTAAGTTCCCACTTAGGATTTTGTCAAAGCTCTTTACTACACACTTTTTAGTTCAGT
>JANVCQ010000006.1:13107907-13120542 GCA_025531925.1 Erythroxylum plowmanianum | reverse complement strand
ATCGTGCTTGCATAAGTCGAGTTACATCATGTACAAGTCGACTTATCAGTAACAAGCAAGCATAAGTCGACTTACACTTACATATATGATGTTCTTCATGAAGAGATTCTCTTCCTTCAATCTTTCATTCTTTCTACATATTTTTACCCATTTTTTGTACATAAATTCTTAAGTCTCGTAAATGGTCTCCTTTTTATCACTTGACCCACTTTCATTACTGTCATAATCTGAGATTGAGCTTTAAGCGAAATCATTTGCATTTTTCTCAAAATTTTCAAATTTACTCACTTTTTCGTCTTCAATTACTTTCTTCTCAGTTACTGTTAAACAAGTAACTAGATTTTTGCTGTACAAAGTAACTAACGCATCCTTATTTACAACTTCTTATTCACTTTCGGATTCGTTATCACTCTAAGTGCTCGTATAGAATTTTCCTCTTCTCTTTTTCATAGTTTTAGCGCACTCCACTTGAACATGTCCGAAGCCTTGATACTCATGGTATTGAATTCTCTTTACCTTTCTTTCTCCCTTTTGAGCATTGGCTTGTTGTTCGAAGTTGTTGTTCAATGAGCTCCCGCCTTTTTGCCTAACCTCGAGTCTATCCTTTTTCACTCTCTTCAGCCACTTAATGAACTCTCATGTTAATAGCTCTATCTCCTCGTTCTCGTCGGATTCATCTTCTAAATCATTCACGACTTTACCAATCTCGGCTTGCAATGCTAATCCTTTCTTCATCTCTCGCTTATCTCTTAAAAGATTCATCTCGAAGTTTGTAAGGATTCCAATAACTTTTTCTAATGACAGATTATCAATGTCGTGGGCCTCCTTTATTGCTGCAATTTTTGGAATAAATCTTGAAGGTAGCGATCTCAGCGTTTTCTTCTTGACTAATTTCACGTTGAAGTATTTCTTCCCCAATTGATGAGCCTGATTTGCTATATCTCACAATTTTTCATGAAAGTCTCCAATAGTCTCATTCTCATCCATCTTCAGCAGCTAACATCTGTAGTTTTAATGCTATCAAGGATTTTGGCTCTTCATGACTAGTTTACAAGGCATCCCATGCTTCTTGTGTTGATTCACAGGCTGATATCATTGAGAAACGTCCTTCATCAACAACACTGAATATCGCATACATTGCTTGTGAATTTCTGAGTGCACTTTCTTCTTTGACTCTTGTCCATTCAGATGGATCTTTCTGAATTGTCTCTCCTTTATCATCAGTGATCATCGGATGCATCCAACTGTATACTACCGAATGCTAAGTTTTCGTGCCCTGAGCTTGGATGAAGACTTTCATCCGTGATTTCCAAGCAGGATAGTTAGATCCGTCCATCAGCGGTGGCTTGCTAATTGATGCTCTTTCTCTTATTGCCATGTTCGCGAAACTAGGATCTACACCAACTTGCTACCAAATTCTAAATCGATGACCTTACTCTGATACCAATTGAAAAACCCGAAGGGAGTAGTCATTTCTCAAACTTTCCAATTTTACTGCGGATGTCTCTAGCACAAATAAAAACAAAAACAATCAATAACAAAATAACAAATAACACCATAAATTTGATAACGCAGTTCTGTACATCTTGCCTATGTCTGCGGGGCCCTCACCTAACTTAATAACTTTCGTCGATGTCCAATAGATTTATCCAGGGCTTTACTGAGTCGACACCACTCAACCCTTGACACTATCTCTTAACCTCACTTCTCGTGAAAGAATTTCACACCCAATAGTACGACCGCCTCGTACTAACCTCAACAGAGGATTTTTCACACATTGTTTACTAATAAAGACAATTAATCGAACAACTCAAGTGATTAAAATAACTAGAAAAAAGCAATAACACTTGATATAAAAAGAACAACTTCCGATAAATTCCACTCTACTGAAATAGATCTGAAAGTTGTCGTAACAACAATGGCCTGATTCACATAAACACCAACACGAAGTCACACACCTACTATACCGTAATTACTCTTCACTGCACCATCGTAGCTCACTTCCCCTTAGCTTCACACTCACCAAACGTTAATCAGCTATATTCCAAAATACGCCCATAGCCCCGATTTTTCAACACTAAACATTTACTTCAATTAACTCAATGAGACAAACCTCCACAACATCAACACGTGTTCACCAAACGTCTACACCGTAGCTTTCACAAAAGACACGTTATTCGCCACTGTTACAAAATGCACCCACACACACACAGTGCATATCTCCTTGAATAACTACACCACTTCCACGGTGTTGATTTCTATAATTAATTTTCTTCATTGACAATTAACGACCATCACCACTGTGCCACACTCACACGTGAACTCCAATGTTGTACACTCACCTCACAAATTTTATTCACCTCTCTTCCCATATATGTTGCAGCCGTATTTGTTTCTTAATTAATCATGAACATACCCCCTCGTATGTCACATATGCACGTTTTTCACAAAAACCACCCGCATTTTTTCCTCAAAGATTGCAAACACACACAAGCTAGATTAACTTCTACGGTAATACCAAATATGCACAAATCTCTGGCACAATTAGAGTCTCACTTAAATTCAAACATGCAACAATCTTATCCTTTTAATTTCATTAATCTACAAAATCTGCAAATCCAGCAGTAATTTAATTCCAATATTACCATGATGATAGACTTCAATATAGTATAGAAATCCTACAAGCTATATCTTATATATCTAATTAAAAATTATATATATATATATATATATGGAAATTAACTCTATAAGTTGCTTATAAAACATAATAGTAATGTGTCGATTTTCGGAGAATAGTTGAAGTCCTCATATCCTCAGAGGTACATACTGGAGTTGGCATGTAAATATCATGGCGGAGCCTCCGGACACTCGGATTGAAACTTACATAGCTTTTTAGGATAAATTTATATCCTTTCTAAAGCATGAAAGACTTAATTTAGAAGAGGAGGGACTAGGAGTCAACAACAACACTTAATTTGAATTAAGTGGATTCAGGACAGAATTTTGATAATCAAATATGCGTGTTCCTTTTTTTGGAATTATCTACTTCTCTTGTTTTTTATTGTAAGGTCCACGATATATATATATATATATGAACGTCAGCTCATATGGATCATTCATACTTTTAAATAAATTATTTAAATTTGTTCTGTATTAGTTTTTAAATGTTTTTAGACAATCGATTTTGCTTTTCAATTATTAATTCTGAATATCAGGGTTATTAATTGATTGGTGAATAACTGCATGTTTCCTTAGCTTCTTTTGAATGCCTTACAAAGTGATGTCTATTTGATAATGTTAATAGCATGCATATACAGATGAGAACAAATTTAAAATACCTATTAGATTTGAGGTTGACCTAATATTCCTTGGTATATAATTGTCTTGCTAAGCCCTATAATTATGATATGACGATATAATTAGTGTGTGAAAGATCATAGTTTGCTAAATTTAGAAGATGATTTAATGCTATTAATGAAATATTTTAAAACTCAGGTCTTGACGATGGTTAGAAACCTTTAATTAAAATATTTAAATTAAATTAAATTTAATATTTTAATTTAATATGACAGGATCAAAACTACTTATCTTGCTTTTGTAACTCTTTCCACGAGACCTTCAGTCATATGTATTTTAAATGCTCTTTTTAGGAACCATACGGCAGGATCTCATCTCAAGATGTGGGGCTTACTGAGCTTTCATAGAATGGAACATGGACAAGGATGATATCAGGTTCCTCCAGCTACCAATGGGATGCTTGCCAAGAAGTTGAATTAAGGATGCTTAAATGACTTGAAAAATTAGTAGCATGAACAAGGAATAAGGTGAACGTATAAAAGTAAGTAAGTGTAACAGTCCTCATTTTTAACATGTTTCATATATGATACAGTGACCAAGTAGCTAAATGCTTAGTTGTCCTTAAGTCCTAAACTTTCAAATCTTGTATCTCAGTTGCACAAAGCTTGTAACCATGAAAGAAGTTGTGTCGATTGTTACTCTCTAATTACTATGAGAATTAATAAAAAAATTAGGAATTTGTTTGATCTTTAGTGTCTACTTGCTCCTAATTTTTAGACAAATACTTTAGTTTCTTAATTGGAGGGTAAATCTTGAAGTAACTGTTAAAAAGCAAAGACTATGAATATCACAACCTTCTTCAGACCTCCACAAAACAGGGAGTTTTGTGCGCAGAGTATGATGTTGACTTTAGTTTCTTAATCACATGCATAACACTTTAAACAAGAGTTTGGTGAGTTTGACTTGAATTATACAAAATATTATCATTCTATTATCGTGCGAGTACTTGTTAACACATCAGTGCAAATTTGATGCCCTATGAATGTTTTCTTAACGCTTTAGCAGATTCACCATACCTAATAACATCCTTACGAAATCGAAAGAGATCTCTGTAAGACTAAACACAGAATCATCTTATAGTTCCTTGTACTAATTTTCAACACTCGAAATTTGATTTTCCATTAGGCTCTTCTAGTATAAACGCCTTGTTCCCTTTGCAATTAGATCGTTGGCAATCAGTTATTATTTTTCTTCTTGGTCTCAACAACTTTCGTCAAATATAATGAAAATGTATGACCTTTCATTGTTGAACACACCCCAAATTTTTACTTAACTACCTTAGTGGTGTACTTCCACAAGGATTTTAAGACCATATTAACATGAGAAATTTATCACCACCTGGGAATCAAAGCTCTGTGGAATGCTATACTGGTATGGAAAATTCTTAAGATTAGTTTGCATGTATTCTGCATTCTGAACCTGCAGAAATCTGAACTAAAGCACCATTGCTAAGCTTGGAAACACCTTGCTACTACACGAATGATAGTTCACATAAAAGGTATGTCACCAATGTCAGATTTACAAAAGAGAGGCTGCAGCACGAGAGAATAGATTCCTAAACCATTAATTGTATCAAAGATGAAAACTAAGTACAAAGCATAAAAGGTTTTACAGAAGAAATTTTCACATCTTACCAAAAATATGCAGTATCATCAATGAAATAGTATACTTTCATCGTAATACAACTGGTACGAACAGACTCCATTTTATAACATCTGTCAGTGAGAAACATCTGCTTCAAGTTCCCCGTGAACATAAATTAGATTAAGTACATAACTAAGCCTATCCATTTGTTGCCGCTAAAATGATAGTTTTCACCCAAAGAATCCAATAATTCCTTGATTCTTGTCAAGCAAATAGTCAGTGTAAATCACAGTTTGGTGCCAGTATCCAAAAGTCAGCAGAACCTATGGTATGCCTTACATTAGTAAAACAAAACTCTTGGCATCAGCTACTCGTCTAAAATCGAAGTCATTTCTAAAGAAAATTACATGTTTTTCAGCTGGCATTTGTCAGTTTATCAGCCCTTCATTTGACTGCTAGAAAGCTTTTCTTCGTAATTAAGAGCAGCATTTAGAAGAATGTCCATTCCTTCCCTTCCTTTATCTAGTACCTTTTCACAACTCGTAGCCTGATTCTTGTCCATACAATTCCCATCCCTTTTATCCACTTCAACTTTTCTTGTAGATTTTGGCACCTGCTGCCGCAGTTTCCTTTGATGTTTTTTAAATGCCTTCTTAGCCCTGTTTATCTCTTTGATTTTTACAGTACAGTGTTTGCAATGCCATTTTTCGGCTGGAATAGCAGTAAGTGGCGGATCCAAGCAGCCAACATGATATGCATGATCACAACTATCACATAAAACAATTCCTTCCTCTTTGTCATCTCTAAGGCAAATTCTGCACAAACAAGAAGGGCAAAACCAATCAGGACCACATGATTTTAATTGCTTTTCTGAGAGGCACTTCACATGGTAATGATTGAAAAAGCAGAAGTCATGATCGCATTTCTTTATCATGTCACCTTCTCTCACAACATTCTTACAAACTCCACAAACACCCAATTTTTTTTTCTTTTTCGATGTTTCACGCTCATGACCCAAGCCATAAGTCGTAGCAGTCTCAGCTTCATTGAGTTTTTCATTTGTTGGATTGATCTTATCACCAGTTTGTTTAAATTCCATTCCATAGCCATTCAGCTGCTTACAAACTACACAATCCATATGACGGTTCCCCATTTCACAAGAAACACAGTTGGCACACCAGAATACAGGAGGAATCACCGAGGGAATAGGCTTTATGCATGAGATGTGGTACATTTCTTCGCATGAATCACAAACTAAATATTCCCTTCCGCCTGCCTTCTCACCACAAGCTCGGCAAGTGCAGCCTTCGAATGAAACAAAATCTTTCTCTGATTTACCATGAGATTCAGCTTCCTGGGCAGTGCTAACCTGTTAAGAAAGTAAGACCTTTAGAGAACTTCACCATTCCAACTACGTCAAATCTCCATAAAAAACATTGAACTTTTGTCTATTTGAATATAAACAAAATATTCTTATGGAAACAATGTAAATAAGCTCCTGCATCAAAGTTCCAATAATACACAGCTATTAGAAAACACATTGAACATAACTACACTTTCTCACTTACAAAGGGAATTCCATCTTCAGATCTACAATGCCGGGAGCCTCCTACCTGAAAGAGCACAATTCTACATTGACTTAATAGTCATAACAAAAAGGATGTGTAAGCTCATGATGCTTATCATGATATTCAAGTAGGAAGAATACTTTTTGGCTGCACTACCTCTTCATTGTAACAAGACTTTGACACATCTGACAGACCTTTTGCTAAAGAAATCAATTGATTACCAACAACTTGAAGTTTTCTCCACACCTGGAAAAGAAAATTGCAAGTAAAGAACACCAAAAACAGAATTTGGAGAGATTAAAATGCTTGTGAAGTGATTCCTACATGAATTTTAATTTCTGCCATAACTTCTATATTTATTGTGATGCATGTAAACAAAAAAAGACTTTTTTAAGTACAGGACGTTTGTATCAGTTGATTTATCAAATTAGCAGTTGGAAAAAGAAATTCAAATATAGCTTGATAGTTGGTTCCAAACCCATTGATTAAGAGAAGGTATGAGTGTAAATTGTTTCGCTTTAACTGTCAACATAACGTACAATAGAAGGGAAGTGAATCAGAAAAGGACCAAAATAAAACTCAAACTCAGTTACTCTGATATATAAGAGCCTCAAAAAGCAGAGGAATAAGGATGTAGTTATAGAATAACACCTAAAACATTCACAGATAAACAGAAGGTTCATATTTTTGGAAGTCCATATTTCATGTCGTTGGCACATCAAAAGAGATAGAATCAAGTAAAACCAGACATTGTTATAAAAGATTCCAAAGTTGAATTGGAAATAGCATGAACTTAATAGAATAGAAAGAGATGTATAGCACAAACTTAAACCAAAAACAAAAAACAATTTCGTTATACTAATAAGGATTGTAAAACTTACCTGCTGAATATCGGCAGAAAAAAGTGAAGGCGAACATTCGTAAGCTCCCTCTTTCATTCTTCTGTTTATGAGACGTATGTTAAAAAGGTTGCCAGCCTTCACTCCTTCAAAATTTTCACATAATAGCTTACACAATGAAGTGAACTTTTCATGAAGTATGATACTAAGGAAAACACGCTGGCACATCTCAGTAACTGATGGACGGCAAGATTCATCCAGAGCTCCATTGGCTAAAACATCCTTATAATGTTTAGTGTTAAGATGATTGTTATTAGGCATGCACTCTGCTTGATTAGAGGATTTTTGGCCATCTTCAACACAAACATCCGACTCCTACAGAAAACAGCAAAAGATGAGAACAAGAAAAAAGAATATAGAACAAGAATGACAGTTTTGTTAAACTAATGCTAGCCAGAGGTATCCATTTCAGTAAAGTCAAAAACCTTAGCTCCCATCATAAGTGCATCAAGGATGCATCTGTTCATGCTTCCCTCATCACCAATTAACGACTCATACAAGTGTACGAGTACAACATCTCTCCACTGCCTGGATGAAACAACATTTGAGCCATTGGTGGATGCAGGAAACTGATGATATGGTTGACTTGGGGTCTACAAAGAAACCTCACATAGAGAAGTTATACAATAATAAGGATAAAACGAATACTAATGAAATAAAATTGTATCAAGAAAAGAATGATGGAAAAACTAAAACCAACAAAAAATATGAACTAGGTGGATAGTTGACCAAATTTAGCCAAGGAAAACACTTTTAGCAGAAAAGAGTTTTTGGAAACTGCACAATATTCTAATCTTTCCTTCTTAATTCACATCATCCAAATTTTGAAACAGATCAAAAGGCAGAGTACAGCATGACCATGTTAACTGCCAAAACTAAGTAATGCTCAACAACTAAATTTAACTAAACATGACATAATTATAGCCAAAATTGTTTGTATTACCTGAAAATATAAACTTCCAGTGAATGATAAGATGGATCAATTCAGATCTAAATACAACTTTTTGCATAGTCTCATAATAGCTACTCCACCAAAATAAACATCAAGTTCTTAATGGAACAAACATATACTTTATGTCATTTAATGTCAGACACTTTCCAACCAATCCCAGAAGGACTCAGAAGAGCCAACCGTTATATGAGCTCAAGCTTTCCACCATTCGTTCATATAAATGAAAGCCAAAGTGTAGTCACCCACAACATGAGCAACTTGTCTGCTTAAGATCCGTGGAGTAGTGACATGATCATCACAAACTTCCATTGCTAAGCATCACTACCAAGTTATATGTCACAGTCCTTAATCATCCAACATCACCACCTAAACTACAAATTGAAGTGATTGCAACATGTTTAAGAATAGTAGATAACTGAATCAACACAGAAAATTAGCTTGTCTGGATCCACATTAGACCATTTAAGGCCCAAATCAGTGATTTAAAGCAGCTGAGGCTTTAGCTACAGTGGAGACCCAAGTTCATCCACCATTATTTTTCTTTTGTGTGATTCAACCTTCGGAGGCATTTACTTCGCATGTACATAAAAGAATCTATATACATAGTTTCTATTTATTTGAATAGATCTTTAAGAAATAAGTAAACAAAAGAATGAGAACCAGCATTGAAATTGAAATTCCCATTCCAACTCAACATACTAGAATTATAACCTACAATTGTTGTCTTTAGGCACAGCTCAAAATTGCCCGAATCACAACAATGAAGTGGTTTTTGTAGGGGTAGAAGTAGTGCCATTAAGGCCAGTAAAACCAGCATAGCAATAATGAGGATGGTCACAATGGCACTTACGAAGATCATAGAGAAACCATATTCAGTATCATTATGTGTATCATATAGAAAAGATTTTAAGATACAGTAACTGACAACGAAATTGACCATCACCAACCTTATTTTAATTCCTTTTCTCATTTTCAACAATCAACTCAAGTTTCTTTCTGGAATAAAATATCATTCATATTCCCACAACCAAGGCAAACAAAAGTATTACTCCAAAAAATTTTAAATATACGGACATTTTGCACAAAACATAGTAGCTGCAGCACATTTTTCTAAGTCATCTCTTGCGAGTTTCAGGTGAAATTTTGAGACTTCCTAAATTGCAGCAGACCAAACAAATGAAATTTAGCAAAACCTCTTCAATTATCAAATATAAGAAAGCAGTCGATTCAAATTATCACTTAACCCATGCATAGGCAAATGATAGAAACATACCTGGTTTTCTAATTTACTAGCAGATTCTACAGAGCCCCTCTCGTCCTCTTGACCCTTACTCTCTGAACAAGACCTTGTTTGCCTCCGCCTCTTGTAAGTTCGAAATCCTTCGCTTGTCCCCGAGAAACCATCAACTCCATCATTTCCAATGCCAAACCCAGACAAATTGTTCGTTGTTTCACCTCTCAAGCCTGGAGCTATCCCATCTGTTCCACAACCATTACTTGGTCCCTCTTCCACGCCCATTTCAAACCACACTAGAGGTTAAAAAAAGAAAGACCATTAATTGGAGTTTTGTTGAAAAGGGAAATCTGAATCTAATACAAACAGTTTCCTCGAGTTTCTAAAGTCAAAATCTTGTATCACAGTTAAAAAAATTCTATAGTCTTATAAAGTTACCCCGAAGATTGAAGATTCGAAATGAAAACCCTAGCCTTATCCATGCAAGTTCATTCCTTTCTTTATTGAGCGGTTTCACAATTACCAGAGAAAAGAACGAAGAGGAAAGAGTATTTAAAAAACAAGCGTACCTCTGGCAACCCCAGAAACCCTAAAATCCGATGAGATAGCTTTGGATTATTAGTACAGTCTAACGAGAGAAAGAGAGAGCGTAGTTTCTTTCTCTAGAGTTTCTTGCTCTGCAATTGCAAATGACGACTCCTTATCCGTGTGCATCTAAGTAGCCTTGTCAGTCTATTGTTTAAATTTTGACTTCTTTTCGCTTTCAAGTAACTGCAGTAATGCCTGTATCAACGCTCGCTATTTTCGTCATTTATTTCCTCATTTTAATTAGACTAACTTCATTTTCCCAGGCCTTATTCATGCAAATTTGATCTACTAATTGCAAAACTTGAGGAACATATAAACAGAAATTAAATAATAATAATTTGAAAACTAACCTTCAAGTCTAGTTTATCAAAATTTTAGTTCATCTAATCGATCGTAAATAAATATCATAATTTAATTTAGACATATTACCTTTTAATTATTATTTTCTTTTTTAATTAATGTGCTTACATCTTTTTTTATAACAAGAGAGGTTTGAATTCATTCTCTATGAAAAAAAGATATTTACTATTATTTTTTATTTTTGATGATTCAAAGGAAGTAAAACCAAATCAATCAAGTAAATGAATCATTTAATTTAAAATACATATTATGTAACCAAGTATCGTGTGTTCTATAAAGCCTGAAAGAAAATTTGAAGATATTTTATTTTGTAAATTAATTTAATTTTTGTATCAATAACTTAATCATCAATTTTAATATAGTTTGTTGTTTGGCTTACCCTTGGAATCCCCTTCTATTTCTTTCTCTCCAAAGTAAGTAGACTGCACTACCAAGTGTAATTTTAAATGTGATATCATCCCATTTATAAGTTAAATGGCTTTCGCAAGCCTATGCAACCAGCTTAGACTATTTAGAGGGAAAAGGGGTTGAGATGTTATGAAGATGAGTTAAACCATTCTAGATAAATTTTAAGTTGTCACAATTGACGAAAATATGATCCAACGTCTCCTCCTTTAGGTTATAGAAGGAGTAAGGTTTAGTGATGTTCAAAATTCACCTGAGGAAAATACCAATAAGAAGTCTACTTTCCCTATGTTACATAACTCCTAGTCTCACATGACAAGCTGAGAGTAATAAATTGAACGCAAGATAAAGCATGACACTATGTACACCCTGTGTTGAGGAACAACCTCATGTCTTAGACCTATGTTCCTAATAGATGAAGAAGTAATGGATGCCAATATGAAAAATGGGGTGAAGTTGTAGTGCCCCCTTACCGCAAAGTACCCACTGGAACGTCCAGAGGTCATTTCGGCACATATCCTATGATAAGGGCGAGCTACGATCAATCACTACACTCACTTTATATGGCATCGTATCATTAATCACTTATTAAGTATCAATAGAAAATCACAACATTTTAAAAACCAACTTTTTCCTTATTTCATTTCTCAAACCAAAAATCTACATTGTATCTTTCAATCATTTTTACATGTACATTAACAAAACCTAGTACAAATGTATTATATGAAAAAGGAAATTATATCAAATTTATCTAAGCCATCCAAAAATCTCAGCTGATCGACCTTTGAGCCATGACTCCTCTTGTTAAAGCATAATCTACACGGTAGTGGAGCCTCTCAGTAGTTAGGGTTGTCTCTCGGTCCTGAAAAGACAACGTTGCAATTTTGGTGAGTTTTGCGAACTCAATAAGGTAACCATCATCGATGGTTCACTCAATTCATGCAACACATCAATTCACATATTAATTACATCACACTTTGCACTTTCCACACGTATCACATTTCCATTTAAGCAGAAGCAAATTATACATTTAAAACAATCAAACATACATAACTAAATGCATATGAAATGATCATGAGACTCCTTTCCAATTGTTAAATTGTTGTGACTGAGTGCCTGAACTGTCCCGTATCCATTTTGGATACCAGACTCATTAATAACTGTCCCTTATCCGAAGAGGATACAGGACTCATTACACGTTGAACTTGAGGCTCTGAAACATTTTTTTTTATCTCGAGACTCATTTCCATACATTGAGCTTTAAGCTCTGATCGTTGGCCACTCTGGTCACAAATCTCATTATATTTCATGCATTTATGAATGGAATGCATATACCACAATCAATCACATTATAAACATTTAGGTCTCCACATTCACATTCAAGCCGCACTTCAATATCACAATCTACATTTCACAGTCATCGGATCTTCTGTTCAGAATCTACAATCAAATCTCATTCATTCATTATTCAAGACATAATTATGAACAAACAATAATTGAGAGAAACCATCTAGGTTACTCACAAGTTTCTCCTGAAACTAATGCCTGGAAGATCCGACAACGTCTGGAATTTGACATCTCAGTTGCTCCTCTATAACAAATAATATACACAATATCACAATTTCTTCAATCACAAGTATTCAATGATGCTCATGTATGAATTAACTTATGTATAATGCATGTTCATG
>JANVCQ010000006.1:13063645-13075693 GCA_025531925.1 Erythroxylum plowmanianum | reverse complement strand
CTGCCAAGGAGAGTCACCAAGGAGATAGATAGCATACCAAAAGCTTTCCTGTGGTCTGGAAAAATTGAAAATGGGAAGCAAGTCAAGGTGAAATGGAGTGACACACTATATCCAAGCGGCAAGGAGGGCTTTGGATCATCCCGATTGCTCAAATGCAGAAAGTAATGCTTGACAAATGGTTAAGGAGACTTTGCACTGACAAAAAAGCTATGTGGATTAAATGGATTAATAAGTACTATCTCTGAAATCAGAATTTATGGCAGCTAGACATTTCTAGAGAATTCTCATGGTTTTTCAATCATTTACTTAGTTTGAGAAGTATATTCCATGCGCACATCAAACAAAGGTTGGGGAAGAGAGAGGATATATAGTTATGGTTTGATAATTGGATCAATCATAGTCCTTTTATCTAGAGACCTAATCTTTCTAGCCTTATAAATAGAATCCCTCTTAATGCTAGTGTATCTATGCTTATCAAAAGTGGAGACTAGGTTGGCAATTTCAGAGGCTTGCATTTATTGTCAAATTATTTGGCTAACATTCTTATAAGACTAAGGAAGGATAGCATAGCTTGGCATCCCCACTCTAATGGCACTTTCAAAAGTAGATCTTATCATTAGGTACTAGTTAATAATCTTGATGCGGTTCCCTCGTTCGAGGTTATCTAGAAAAAAAATATAAACTGCAAAGATGCTAGGTTCACTTGACTAGTGATCAAAAATAGGCTTCGGACCAAGGATAGATGGTTTGGTGCCATTGAAATCATATGTGTACTCTGTAAGTTGTTGAATAAGAGTAGAAATCATTTTTTTATTGTAATTATACAAAAGCAATTTGGAACAAAATTATAGTTATATTACAATTACCAAAATATACCTTCCTGTGGATGGAAACCTTGAATTTTCTTATCCATTATACCACTCACAGTAGAGTAAATGACATGATTATCAAGACTACTTTTTATACTATTATCTATTGAATTTGGACGGAAAGGAATCGGAGGATATACAAGGGTGTTAAAGAGAGCCAATAACAACTTGTGGAACATATAGTCAATTGGATTAGAGCTGCCATTATTGCCAATTATCAACAATGCCTTGTTAGTTATGATCTGAAACTGATATGGTCGTTATAATATTATGTGTTAATGATACTCTGTATTTTGGTTAGTGAGTTTTTATTTTGTAGCAGATATATGATTCATTGTAATGGTTGTATAAAGCTTTTGTTAAATTAATATAATTCTATTTTATCTTTTAAAAAAGAATAATTTGTTAAAAATTATTTTCAATTAAATTTTATTAAAGGAGTCAAGATAATTGAAAATACTTTCCAATTTGATTTGAAATTTTTTTCAAATCAATTTAAGTTTCTATTTATAGTAAAAATTTAGTATATTTAGGAATCAAAGAGTTTAATGTGATTAAATTTTTCTAAGGGGTTGGAAATATTATTTAGATTATGAAGATCAATAACCACATTCAAACAAAACTTCATATTTAATGTATATAATTTGACTATGAGTGCATAGTTGCATGTTTGAATAAATGTTTGATATATTATGCATATTGAATTGTATGTTTTATATGCATGATATTTTACATAAATTTTCTATTTGCTGAGATGAACAAATTTAAATCTCTCATTAAAATATTAAGTACGTGTTTTCAACATGATTGTTGCCTTCCATTATTATAAGAATAAACCAGAATTTTGTTTATTGTTAGGCTTGTTAAGCATACTCAAGGTCGCTTTAACCTAGATATGTTTGGTCTTATGACAATGTGTTCTACTTAATTAAATTTGTATGATTTGGACGAGAAAACTCATAATCACATAATTTAGAGGTAGGGATAAGAAAAACATAATAGATATGTTTTGGAAAGAGTTGTCACCTAACAGGTCTAAGAGTCATATAAGATGTGATTGATAAAATTGTTATCTACCTAATTCAAGGTTAGTTGGTTTGTTGAGCAAACTCAAAATCAACTAAATTTGAATGGGATCCTAGTCCACTAGAAAGATTAGAGGAATCCTTTTGAAAAATAATGAGGGTTATTATTTCAAATAAAATAGTGGGAGTAACCAAATGCATGATTAAAGTCATAATCTCATATGGTAGTTATGGCATATAATCAATTACTTACTTTTATTACATTTATATTTTGTTCTAAGTGGACTTTTGTTTAGTATAGTTGGTACAAGTTAATGAACCAAATTTATTGGATGTAAGTTTGAATAGAAAATTATAAGCCCATTATGTAATTTTACCATAATCCCTATTGAGGATTCGTTGACAAATTTTTAGAGATATATCAAAATCATATAGATGACAAAATGTATTAACCTTTTGAGTTGAATAATGTCCCATATATTTCAATGACAATATGCAATATGTACGTCAACTCTATGATAGCAAGATATAAGAGGTTGTATGAAGTATAGCTAAAAGATAAAGTACTTTGATGAAATTGTTTCACTTAATTTAGCCTACTAAAAACATAATTGTGGACTACAATTAAAGGTATTTGTTGTAAAAGAAATGATTGCCTGACTTTTCTTACCTATATGCACTATAGTAAAGATCATATATATTTCTACTTCATGCTTATGAGTATGTGATACTGAATTTAGATTTAATATTATTATAATGTTCAATGCATGATAAGAAATATATTGTTAAGCAAAAGTAGTTGATTTAAGTTTATGCAAATAATTTTTATCAAAGGAGACTTATGCCTAACATAAATGGCACGAATACAAAGTTGGCTAATTAAGATTATTCTTTTATGCCACGTTGGTTAAATCAACATGATGAGAATCATAAAGTTACATACAAGGATATATCTATCCTTTTGATTATGAATCATGTGAAAATTTTTAAGTTGAAGAATAACCAAGTCAATCTTTGCTGAAAGAATGATGATGGTATTGAATTGTTAAATTTATACATTTAGTGTATTATATAGAATAACAATTCATAAAAGGATGATAATTATATTTCATTATACTACTAATGATTTTATGTGATATAGTCATACATATTAAATGAAATGTTGACTTAAAATTTTGAAAAGTTCAAATTGTTTAAATATAATTATAAATTAAGCATTGAGAATGTCGAAGCTCTTCGACGGGATCATTTTGGTGAGCTTTAAATTTTTATTTATCTATAGGGAATGAGATTCTCCGATAAATACCTTTATAACGAAATTCCTTAAAAGTATAGATTTATGTAAGGAGGACAATACAGTATGAGATATTGTATGATGCAATATTATTTTTCCTATAGCAATGCCTAGTATAATTGTAACACACCACTACTATAAAGCATATGCCCGAACATCTAGAGGACATCTGAGAACATATGCTACGAGAATGTCATGTTAGAGCAATCATATTCACTTATTATGACATCACAGAAACATAAGTATTTCAAAAGACTAAATTTCCTCATTTCATTCACAAAAATGAACTTACTTTGTCATTAATTCCATATTCCATATATATATATATATTACAAAAAATCTGAGAGTTTATTGTTATATAGAAAATATCTAACTTGAAATGGAATGCTAACATAAACATTCTAACTAAACTCCTTAGACATCAACTGACCAGACCTTTGAGCCATTCTTATTTCCAAAATTGACAATACTAGACTACTAGATTGCCTTAGAAGCTAGGTCTCCTCAGTACCTAAAAATCAACATTGCAATTTTGATGAGTTTTGTAAACTCGGTGAGTGAACCATCTCGATGTGCTCATTCAAAACAGAATATAAACATCACAAGTATATAACACAGTTCGATCAGTATCTCACATCATTTAAAATCAAATCCCATTTATTACATCATTCAGAATTTAGTACCTGATCACAATATATATCATATTTTAACAAGTCCACTATAAATACAAACATTGTATATCATTATATCAACTCAATTTAGTCATTCTTTGCAATCATTCACATGACACATATAATGATATAAATATGCAAATGCATATAAGACTCCACTTTCATTTTTATTTTATTGTGACTGAGTACGTATTTTGTTGTCTCGTATCTATTGTAGATATTGGGCTCATTTCATATACTGTCTCGTAACCATCATGAATACCGGGCTCATTAATCATTAAGTCTATGACTCTTTGTGCACATTTCCTGAGCTTTAAGCTCTTTTTCTCATTAGTCACTTAGGTCACAACTCATTTATTTGATTATGCATATTTATATGATGGAATGAATCATTTCACATAATATGCTATCAATAACTTTCATTTCACATATTCATTAGATTTGAGTACGCCATTCAACATACAGTTGAGAACACCTTTTCCATATTCACATACAATTAGAAAACACTTCCAATACAGTCCCAAATATCAAACTCCTCAAATGAACAATGTCTAGAATTATCACGCTCATATCAGTAACAATTTAGTAATTGACATTAATCAAAACAATTCAATTATAGTGAGAAAACGTCTAGGTTAACTCACAGTACGCTCCAGATAGCTATTTCCTTAACGATCTGGTAATGTCTGGAAGTGGATGCTCAACTTGTGCTTTTATATCATGCAATACACACATATTTACACATTACTAACTTGTTTAATCAAATGAGTACCCAATCATACACATGTATATGTGTTATGCCATTGCTTGCTCAATTGACTATCCCAGGTATGTATCCTTATTCACAAGTCTTGATCATTCATTCATCATAGATTGTATATATCTAGTTTGCAATTACATTTATGCATTAAGTAAGTTTGGTTACCCTCAATTCATCAATCATATATTCATCAATCATTTCCTATCATTATATATTCACACAATTTCCCAATTCTCAGTCAATCATATCTATTTCATTAATTATATCCTTTGGATTATATTTGCATTCATAAGAACATCTTTATACTATTAATAACTCATACTTCCGATATTCATATATATTGATATCAAACAATCCATTCCTTAATTTACAACGTCAATTAACAACTTAAACTTATCAAACACTTAATCACTTAATCAAGCAACTTTCTAGTTCCATTTCAAGCGCCAATCATGTCCTAATGCTCCAAAGTAAAGCAACTTATCCTTATATGGTTTAACCATCACACAAAACACATTTTTTTCACTTCATAGCATTGCCCACGATCGTGGGAAGGAGCTTATATAGCTCCCAAGACTGTGGAATAGGTAAACCGAAGATACTCCTTCATTTTCCTTAAAAAAAATTTTCCAACTTTTAACATCTTCACACCAAATTCAACATATCTTCATCATAGTCCATTACTTATTCCTCAATTATACCTTAATTATGCTTCAAATCCTCATCAATTCCATATCTAATTCCAATCCAAATCATTCAGTTGGTAGCTCACAAATTGTGGTCTTTTATGCATCAAAATCAAAACAGAAACTGTCATTCATTGATCATACATGTAGTCCTAGTTCTTTCCCATTTCAAGATCACTATATTAGCACTTTTCTTTAACATAAAATCACCTTCATTATACCTCAAAATCCAATCTAATTCATCCATAAAACAACCTATAAGTTTTGGTTTTTTTATACATTAAGAAACAAGCATAAAAGTATCCAAGTTTATACATCATATTCCAACACACTTCATCATCAGCATCATATACAATCCATCCCAATTCAATCATCGTAAACTTTTTATTACCACATGCCATAAAGATCAATCTTTTACTTGCTTATCTAGCTCAAATTCCAACTAAAAGATCAAGCTAATTCAGCTCTCCATACATGCAAAATCATCACAAATTCAAGGTAACAATAGGATGGTTTTCAGATGGAATAAAGGACAACAATAATCTAATTTTTTAGCTATCTTATGAAGGGTAAAAAACATGGATTATTGGTGTAGCAATTGGACACAAACATAGACAAAACATAAGGATGTAAAGGTGAGAGGATTTTGGTGGTGTGAGAAGAAGAAAGAAGAAGAAATGAACAAAACTGATTTTACTCCTATAGAAGCTTAACACCTTAGGTGCTAGGTGTCACCTTATTACTATGACATATGTCCCTAAGCATGTAAGTCAATTGTCCCTTCCTTAGGCAACCAATTGTCACCAACATGTTAGGTCACTGTCACTCCATGATTAATGCCATTTGTCAATTAATTACCTATGCCAAATGTCACTTAATTATCTATGCCAAATGTCACTCAATTATAGGCTTAGTCATCCTAATTTTTCATATATCCACTCGTCTTTCCACTTGACATTTTTCTAGACTAAATATACATTTAAATTTATCAATTTTCCAATTGCAACAATTAATTCCAAATTTACCACTTATAACCAATCAAACCAAAATTCAAAACATAAAAAATACATAATTCATATCATG
Source organism: Erythroxylum plowmanianum (assembly GCA_025531925.1). Lineage (NCBI taxonomy): Eukaryota > Viridiplantae > Streptophyta > Magnoliopsida > Malpighiales > Erythroxylaceae > Erythroxylum > Erythroxylum plowmanianum. Next base: position 13,069,305 of record JANVCQ010000006.1, on the reverse strand, counting down.
ATCATTTTAACCCTTTCATATCTCAGAATATGTCAATTGAGTGCATATATTATCTTTGCAATGTGTACTAATTCATAATTCATATGTGTATAATAATGATATGCATGTGAATGAAACGCATTTCATGAACTCTCAATGATATGACTCATATGCAAAATTTTAAGGCTCTAATAATTAGTATGGAAAACGGGATATTACAATAATGACTTACCATTAATAGTTCCAATTAGATCAATTAGCAAGATTTCATATTAGATATGTAATGCTAAGTCTTTGGAAGAGTCAAAGTTAATGATTTAAGGATGTGATGGTTAGTTATAGCATGTATTATCCACTAAGTTTAGAAATAAATTGGGTAATAAAAGGATACGAGATATCTAAAAGGGTTGGATATAATCTTACAAACCTATTAAACACATTGTTTGTTTCAATGTATACTTATAAGAGAACGGTTCTCAAAATAAGTAATAAGAATAAGATGAAATTTGAAAAGTTCAAATCTTATGATAATACATCCAATTAAACTAATGGCTCTGTTGATATATTTGATGTATAGTTGAAAGGATATGAGGCATTGAAAGATTCACTTTCAAGATTAATTCAAATAGTTTTTTTTATTTAATTATGAATTTATCATGTCTACAAGATGGTTAATGGGAGTATAGTTGTCATCTTTAGTGGAAGTATATAGTAACATATTGCTCATAAAAAACTATAATTTTATTTTTCAATTGATGAAAATATAATTTTCTAAGAACAAATCTTGTTGGATATAAAAAGGTAATAACTTAATCTTGGGAACTATAACTATAAAGATAGATTGGAAGTTGTTTACGTATTCTAAGTCCAAGTACATAACTAATGTAGTAAAGATGTTTAATATTTAAGATATCAGATACTTGTAAAGTATTAAAGATATCCATTATTCTATGTTTGAGTTGATATTTGAGTTCAAGGTTATATGGATTTTAATTTTATAACTAAATCATAATTAAGGACAGTAATATACTATGACACATTAAAGCCATTAGGCATAAAGAAGGAGCTAAGACCTTATCAAAGATTCAAGGATGTATTTAGGCAAAATTTCTTAATTATGATGATAATTAAGATGAAAGTTGTATGATTTAAGTGCTCACAGTAAAGAATCTTGTAAAATTCTCTCATTAAGCCACTATCCCAACAATAGCATAATCTTCATATAATGATATGGTATATGATACTTAAACGATTAGCTTAGTGTAGATGGGAGATTGTTAGTTTATGCCCTAGAGCCAATCAGTTGGTTATAGTTTAGAAAATAATTTAAAAGAAATTCTTTATATGTTACATATTTAGATATATACGATAAAGTCCATGAGATAAGTGATCATAGTAGAGCATATGATGAAGAAGCTAAATTCTTATTGGTATATGGTTGGACATATTGTTGCAATCTTATTTGTGTTAGACCCAACATATAAGATGGAGGGGGTTAATTTTATATATAATGTGTTGTATGGTAATTGAGCTTAAGAACATATAGATGTCGTTAAACAATTTTTGTATGATTTGTTTAATGATTATCAACTCAGAATGGAAAAAAAATTAGGATTAGGATCATAGCAGTTCAGGTTATTCAGCTCTAACATGTTCAGGCTCATCTTTTAAAAGTAGTTTATTACTTTCACTTACAAAATTCATAAAAGAAAAAAGGGTAGGACCTCATACAATATAATGGTGTTAGATAAATATTTAATGGAAGATTGTGTGGCTGGAGTTGAAGGTATGCAGTTTAATGTATTATTATGGTGGAAGAATTATGGAAATAATTTTATGATCATGCAAGTAATTACATGAGACCTATTAGCAACTCCATCATCTATTATTGCTTCGGAGTCTGCTTTTAGCACTAGTGGTCAGGTTATTAGACCTCATCATGCTTAACTTTATCTTTGTACTATGGAAGTCCTTATGTGTGCCCGAGGTTGGTTAGATGGTGAAGATATTGAGGGTAAACTCTTTTCTTTTTAATATATCAATTTCATATATTTTTTATATTAATACCTTATATTTTTTTAATTTGTATGCTAATACAACCACAAGTAGTTATTGTTCTGATATAATATTTGATAATGAAGATATATTTAATTATTTATTAATTATTACCATATGCTTAACATTCCTTTAATTTTAATATTACTGTACTAAATATGATGTTTCTATATACAAAAGAAGTGATGCAAACTATTGATGATCCTAAATGCAACAATTAACTACTCTCTCTTCTCTCCACTCTCTCCAATCTCCACTCTCCAATCTCATTCTCTCACAATCCTAAACTCCCAGTCTAAAATCTTATTTCATGATTTTATCTTGAATTTTTGTAAATTATATCATTAAAAAATTTCAATAATCATTTTTGTAAATTCCATCATCAATTAATGAATTTTGTTCTTATCATCAATTAATGAAATTGATCACTTTAATTATAATCTTTTCTTTCATTTCCTATAGATCCTCCTTTATTAATGACTTTGGTTTCATCTTACTTATTTAATTAATATGTTTACATTTTATATATCCATTCATTATAAAATCTCAATTTTTAATTGAATTGATCACTTTAATTATAATAATTCATAACTTCAATTAATCTAATTGATCACTTTAATAATAATCTTTTTTTATTTCCTATAATCATATCCTCTTTCATTACTAAATTTGGTTTCATCTTATTCATTTTATCAATATATGTATGTTTTATATATTCATTCATTATAAAATCTCAATTTTTATTAATCAATTGAAATTTGTATCTTCGATTAATTGAATTAAACATTTTAATTATAATCTTTTTCTTTCTTTTCCTATAATCCTAGCCTCCTTCATTAATAAATTTGGTTTCAACTTATTCATTTCATCAATATAGGTACATTTTATATATTCATTCATTATAAAATCTCAATTTTTATTATTCAATTAAAATTTGTAACTCCAATTAATTTAATTGATCACTTTAATTATAATCTTTTTTTTCATATCCTATAATCATATCCTCATTTATTAATGAATTTAGTTTCATCTTATTCATTTTATCAATATATATACATTTTATATATTCATTCATTATAAAGCTAAATTAATCAATTGAAATTCGTAACTTCAATTAATTGAATTGATCACTTATTCATTTTATGAATATTATATATATATATATATATATATTGATATTTATAAGTTTAATTAATTGAATTTTCATATTATATTTTAAATTAAATATATTTCTATTAAAATTTTCAAAAAAATTAAAAGTTGAGGCAAGCCCGAACCTGATCGATCTTGGGCCTAATAAGCCCGATTGGGATCAAACCTTAGCACGACCCATATGGCCTTATCGAGACTAGGCTTGGATCCCATTCATTATGATTGGGCCGAGTTGAAGCCCTTACTGGCCTGATGACACGCACCAAATATGCGTGACGCCCTCTGCACCATTTTGACCAGTTGTCCGCATGTATGGGGCCATATGGTAGACAGTTGGACCCTTTTGGTACCTATTTCTTCGCGTGAGAGATTGTTATACTCCGTTGCTCCCACTAGCTACAAAACATGAAATTTTTAACAACTAATTTTGGTAATTTTTTTGCCCTATTTCAGTGACTTTCCTTTGAAAAATCACTAACTTTTTTCCTTCTGTTTTGAAGCATAAACCAAATCAAGCAATAAATACACTATAGCCTTGTTTGGCAATCAGCAGATTGCATTTAGCTGATAGCTGATTCTATCACTAACTGTATATCTTGGTGAACGATATATGAACGAAAAATACACTATGGCCTTGTTATGAACGAAAAATGACCGCTCACCAACTGTATATCTTGGCACCAAACTTTCAAGTTGATACTCTGTTAAAAGAAAAGATTAGTGTTAAACAAATGATTAAACAAATGCAAGTGGAGCCAAATTCATCCATGTATATACAAACAAACTTAAGCTCGCCAATCTCTTAGGACTATACAAGTTAAATATAGTCAAAATTGAATGCTTCAGCACAAAAGGGTCAATAACTCTAATAATATTATGTTACTATAACTATCCAAGCACTACCACCAAAACAGCAACAACCCATGTTAACACTCAAAAATACCAAGGTTAACACTCGAAAATGTAAGTCCACACTCAATACAACCTAGGTTAACACTAAAAAAAACCCTTTTCCTTAATTAATGAGAAGAAGTAAAGTAAACCAAACACACAAGATTCTAAATAGGCAGTACCCACACAAACACACACAATTCTAACCCAAACCTTTTTTGATCTCAGTAATTATAAAAAAGCTAACATGCAGTACCCACACAAACACACAAGATTCAATCAAAAAACAGAAAGAATCCTCCTTTCAATCAAATGAGGCCTGATCAGAACATAGAAAGAATAAAACTTATAAATGAAAACAAAGGAAGACAGAACTGGCAAGATCAAAGTGAATCCACAAAGAGTCGATTAAGAATTTAGAGTCACTGATCAGGTAATGTAAGTTACCTGATCATTTTAAAGGCAATAACAGGCAGTGGAGTAGTTGAGAGTAATCAATGAAGTCATAAATGAAGTTAAATGCATGCAATACAAAAAGTAGCTACTTTCTTCTAACTGCTACAATAACATTCAACTGCACCAAATCCATATAAACCTCAACTACTCTCAGACTTCATTTAATGAAGTTAAATCTATCTCAGATTTCATTCATTAAATCTCATATTGCATTTATTAAATCATGCCTGCTGTTCTGTTAAATCAATTACAGCTACAACCATCAATCAGTAGCACAGATAGCTAGAAAAATCCATCAGAAGCATAGATAGCTACCTCAGTACGAATGATGGGCTTCTCATAAAGACTGCTGCTCCTAGTTGGGGCATCTGTCTTTCACTCTGTGCAAGGAAGTTTGATTCTTTCAATCTATCTTTCACTCTGTCTTCTTTCATTAAAATGATGTAAGTTATGTATGGCAACTCTATTCGAAATAGTTCCCAACATGAAAAATTGCCTAACGACAATTGTATATCTTGCAGCCATATTGATCCTTCCAATATCACAGAACATATCTACTGCCTAGGCCAAGCAAGATATTGCCTCTGCATAAGAAGAAACGATTGAGTCATATATATAGGAATGAAGGGATATAGGCACACTATTGCATTGGAACTCTGTTCACTTTTGAAAATATAAGAGATACTGTACACAGATAACCAACTTTTGAAGTTTTGAAAAGCCTGCTGTCAAAGATACAAAGGCAGCATGTTTGGATTTTATTTTACAACTTTCAAATGCAAAGTATGAAGAACTGAAAATTCAAATGTAGAACTCTTATATTTCACATTTGAAGAAAATGCGAGAAGCTAGTTTGGTAATCCCCAATTTTTTTTCTATGAAATAAAAAGATAATTAACCCTAAGCACCACCTTACCACTTATTGATGTTTTCTTATAACAGTGAGTAGCATCAACATAAGCTTGGGCAGCCTCATGCTTGCTATCCAACTACAAGGAAATGAAACTAAATCACAAAGATACACAAGACAACAAAAATAAACGAATTAACGATGGAAAACTTCCACTGCTAATTCAAAGAAGTAAAATAGTACCTTCAAATGACAATTTGCCAACTTGATATAAGTA
>JANVCQ010000006.1:13042241-13063545 GCA_025531925.1 Erythroxylum plowmanianum | reverse complement strand
AACTAAATTCATTAATGAAGGAGGATATGATTATAGGAAATTAATATATTATATTCATTCATTATAAAAGCTAAATTTTTGTTAATCAACTGAAATTTGTAACTTCAATTAATTAAATTGATCATTTTAATTATAATATTTTTGTTTCCTATAACCCTATATATATATGATATTCATAACTTTAATTAATTGAATTTTTTATATTATATTTAAAATTAAATATATTTCTATTAAAAATTTTCAAAAAATAGAAAAATATAGGCCAGCCCAAGCCTGATCGATCTTGGGCCTAATAAGCCCGATTGGGATCAAACCTTAGCACGACCCATATGGCCTTATCAAGCCTTGATTCAGACTTTGAGTCAAGCTTGGATCCCGTTCATTATGACTGGGCCGAGGTCAAGCCCTTACTGGCCCGATGATATGCACCAAATATGTGTGACGCCCTCTGCACCATTTTGACCAGTTGTCTGCATGCATGGGGCCATATGCTAGACAGTTTCACCCATTTGGTGCCTATTTCTTCGCGTAAGGGATTGTTATATCCTGCTGCTCCCACTAACTATCAGAACATGCAATTTTTAACAACTAATTTTGGTAATTTTTTGGCCCTATTTCAGTGACTTTCCTTTGAAAAATCACTAGATTTTTTCCTTCTGTTCTAAAACATAAACCAAATCAAGCAACAAATACACTGTGTATTTAAGCAAAAATATAGTTTCCTATAGTGAAATTATAAAATCTTTATTTGATTCGTACAATCATAAAATCACTTGTTAAGCATGACAAACTTTATTGATCAGTCTAAGATCAACTATAACTTGTACAAATAAAGATGATACGATGTACTTATTTTGTTTGAGTAAGTTATTGAAAAATTAGAGCAAGCTAGTCGTCATTTGAAAATGACATTATAACTTATAATCGTTTATAACGAAAGTGCTTTAAAATGATATCAACAACATATTTCTGCATTTTTCTTACTATTTAAAGAATTGCATATTCATGAAATTACTTAATTAGGTAGCAAGAGACCCAATAATTTTTTTTGAAAATTTAAAATTGTATTAAAGAATATTAAAGAATACATGGTCTACCAAACTGGTTACAAAACCTTTCACAATTATCACTACAGTTTAAATCAAAGCCCACTTCAAGCTCAAACAAAACGACTGCACATAAGGAGTTAGAATAACAATCAAATGGCTGCACATTAGGTAACGGATATGAATTCCAATTAGGGTATAAGGAAACATGTCTTTTGCGTCTCTCCCAGAAGCTTCTCGATTAGGGAAAATGGGGACGGGTGAGGGGACGATGCTGTTGGCTCTCTCACCATTTCCTTCTTCTTCTACACACTTAGAGTTTAACCCCTAGTAAGTCCTCTTGTGTGTCATTCCTCAATGCTGAATTTACAACTCAAATCTAGCGTTGTGCCCTAATTTCAGACATGCCTAATGGATGGTCGGATGGTCGAGAGGTGCTGAAGGAGATCCCGCAGTGGTAAGAAGTACTTTTTTGTTTACACATTTCTTCGACTTTATTCTTTCTTGTAGCTCTACATCTAGCTAAGATGAAACTAAGAAGAGGCTACTTGGCTTTTGACAATTTAGTCCCTAAACCTTCTCCACATATTTGTTGCCTGAGATGATACTTAGAATCGAGGACTAGACTCTCTATGTGAGAGCTATTCCTCTACTACATCCTGAGTTCAACTGGATTGTAATCAGTTGCTCTCTTATGCTTATAATGATAAGTTCTATAGTAGAAGATAAGGGATTTGTCTTCTACTCAAACCTTCTTTGGTTTCTTTCCTTCCAAATTTCTTGAGAGCAAGTAGCTGCTGATATTAGGATCATTGTTCTGTCGAATTTAGATACAGATAGGTGGGGCAGCTCCAGTATTAGCTTATAGAGTCTGTTCAACAATTGATTCTCAGTACTTAATCTTAGGATCTTTGTCCAGATTTATTTAGAGTAATCACACTCAAAGAAAATATGGTCCCTAGTCTCTTCCTTTAGATTACAAAGAATGCACATCCTTGAGGAATTCAGGAATTGAAGTCTGTCCATAGTACTGAGTCTATTCAGCATTACTAGCCAAAGCTGAAAACTATTGTTAGGTCTAAGAAACTTGTTCCAAACCATAGAATACCATTCTACTCGATTCAATGTCCCCACCATCAATTTCTTAGCTTCCTGCAATGTAATTTCTAAAACTAGAATCCCCTGCCATAAATAAGTATCCTTTTCTCCAAGCCTTCGGATCTGTGGGATAGACAATATTCTGATTTCATCCAGTGATGGTACCCATCTTCCATCTGCCATGATTTCCTTAAGCTTGGTATGCTTAGGAAATATTTCCAGTAAGGTACTTGCTAGCGGATTGTGGATCAATGCCCGTTGTCCAGTCCAATTATTATGCCACAGAAATAGCCTTTCTCTATCACCTACTCGGCAAGAAATATGTCGTTGTGCATCCTCTCTCATTTATAAAATTTGATTGAAGAACCAACTATAACTATTTTTGGAGGTTAAAGCACAGAAACTCCTCTCTTTTAGTATGTAAACATGAATCCATTTTATCCACATAGGTTGCTTATCACAGAGAACTCTCCAAATCCTTTTAGTCATGAGTAAGTGATTCTTTTTAGTAATTGACTCTAGCCCCAATCCTCCCTCTTCTTTTGGTTAACAAATATTGTTCTAGTTGACCTTTGCTTTCCCTTGTTCACCAATCCTATTCCCCCATAAGAATTGTTTCATCATTCTTTCGATGGTTTTGATAATCCTTTTGGAAAGAAAGAGATAGGAGCACCAGTAATTATGCACTGATGAGATGACAAAGAAAATTTGTACAGGAAATAGGCCTGAAATCAGTCCAAAAGGTAGGCTTAGAGTGTTTAGGAATTAGGCAGATAAAGGTCTTGTTAATCTCCTTTAGCATTACCCATTTTTGGAAGAATTCAACCACTGCCTCTTTAACTATCCCTCCCACTATAGTCCAAGATTTTTGGTAGAAAAAACCATTCAATCCATCCAGACCTGGGGCTTTTGAGCCATTCATAGGAAACACGACTCTTTCTATTTCTTGATCAGTTACTGGCCTGATTAGAAAGGAACCCATGTCTTCAGTAATACGTGCAGAAACAAACTTCCTAAGTTCATCTCCTATTTCAAAAGATGTTGCCTCTGTGCCTAGGAGATTCTTATAATAAAGAAGTGCTTCCTTAGCTAATCCTTTTTGTCCAGCCACTATCACCCCATCTTCAGTTGTAATGGAGGTGATTTTGTTAGAATTCTTCCTTGCTTGCACTGAATTAAAGAAAAATTTGGTGCATTTATCCCTATCCTTTAACCAAGATACTCTAGATCTCTGCTTCCAAAGTGAATTTTGGTTATCCACCAATTGTAAATATTCCTTTAAAGCTTCCTTTTCTGCTATGACTAGAGAGTCATCAATGGGAGTATCGGTCAAAGCTGACTGAATAGCTGATAATGTGTCTCTAGCCTCATCAAGTGCCTTTATGAGATTCAGTCCTCTTTGAGAATTAAGGAGCTTCAATTCTTGCTTAATAGATTTATGTTTTTGGAGGCAAATGTATTGTTTTGTCCCAAAACAAACATGCTCCAAACCCTGCAATATAGCTTCACGAAAACCCTCCATAGTTGGCAAGAAATTATTAAACCTGAATGGGTGACAGAATTTTGAGAGTTGAACATATTGTCTATCCGTATAAGAGTATGATCAGAGATGCACAGGTCCAAAAATTTTGCTGTACTTCTTGGGAAAGAATGCAATCAATCCACATTCACTAACGCCCTGTCCAGATTTTTTCTGATATGCCAAGAAGAAGTCTGCTTATTAGACCACGTGAACTTGTGGCCTTCGAATTTCAAATCTGTTAACTTTGCCCCCTGCATATAGTCATACATGGCTGAAGAATAATTACGTAAGTTGCAATTACCTTCTATTTCTGATCGATATAAAGTGGTGTTAAAGTTTCCACATACTAACCACGGTGAGTTTATCGAGTTCTTTAATCGGCTGATAGCATTCCATAGTTCAATCCTTTGAAAACCAAGGTTAAGACCATACAAAAAAGTAGCAAACACCCTAGAATTTTCCATCTTGAAGTTGATCAATGTATGAATGTACTGCTAATTAGATTCAATGACATTCACTACCACTAAATCTTCTTCATAGACAATAATAATTCGCCCATACACATGGCTGTGATAGTTTGATAAAAATTTTCATTTCCTACCCAAGCAACATAACTTGCTCAAATTTATTTCCCTAATTTTAGTTTCCAAGAGACAAAATACCTGAGGCTTCTCCTTTAGGACAAAATCCCTTAAAGCATTCAGCTTAGAGGGATTATTTATTCCACATACATTCCAAGCTATCACTGTTATAGAATATTGCTCTTACCCTTAGAGCCTTTCCTATTGCTCCTATTGCTTTTCCTTGAGGCCACCTGTTCATCCTCTGGAGTTCCACCTTTCGGTGGTACTGTCTGTTGAGAGTTGTGATCTTTCTGTTGGAAATTTGATTCCCCTTCTTCTATTATTGTATCCTCAATTTCCTATCCATTAACTTCCTTGTCCATCTGAATGTTGTCTTTATCCCCTGAAGGAATCAGTGCTACTCCACATCCTTTATCCAAGTTTTGGCCATGTTTTCCTTGGCTATGTTCCCCATTTTTTAGGGGATCCTTTTCCAATTGACTTGGAATAGGAATCTCTGCAATCTGTTCAACCTTCCCTTCCTCCTCCTTGTTGTCCAAGTTAGGTCTCTCAGTTCCAGTCATCTCCCAATAATCTCCACTTGTGAAAGTTTTCCCAGTAGGTTTTCATGCCTTTCCTTGAGCTTTCAATGAAGGTTTCCACTGGTATAAAACCAGTACTCTATATTCTCTAAGAGAGGTCTCATTGGCCAACCTTAAAATAAGAATGCTATCCTTCATTTCTTTGGAGATGTCCATACTTACACACAATCTTGCAAAACCAACCCTTTTCCTCATCGTTGTTTTCTCATCCATACATATAGGTTTCCCCAAAAACTAGCTAGCATACTCAATCCTTTGGTGGTCCAATATTCTAAAGGAATATTGTGAATGTTGACCCATAAGGGTATGTTTTTCACTTTGATTTTTTCTAGCTCCATTCCCAGCTGCCAACTTTGTAGAAAGAGTGGAAGTTGTGAAATATGCCAAGGATCCTCTTCAATTATTTTTTGAGCTTCTGTTTTTGAGGAGAAAGTGAAGATAATATTATCTTCCTTTGTGAGCATTACCTCCAATAAGCCTCTCCCTTTTCAATTCCTTTAAGTATAAGCTTGAATTACTAGAAATGTGGGTCTTTTATCTACTAAAAACCCAATTAGAGTGGACTCTCATGTTTTAGCTCCTTCCTGTAGAGTTTCTAGAGGAGGAGCTACTATGAGTTTCCCTTCCAACTCCACTGGGGGACAAAAAACCAAAGAGGACTCATTCTTATCTCCTACAACTTGTCTCCATGTCCTCCTAGCTCTTATAGAAGATACACCTTCTTTTCGGTCTAGTTTTAGTGGAAGAAGTTGTGCATTTGAGGGTGGGTTGGTTTTAGTGAATAGGGGGAAGAAGACTGGGCAAAAAAAGCTTTTGATGGGGAGAAATGTTGTACAATGTGTTTCGGTGGAGCTGAGTTGGGAGTTGCAGAGAAGGATGGGGAATGCGAAGGTAGAGGGGGAAAGTCAAAAAGTTTGGGAGGATACAGATCTGCCATCGAGGTGGAAAATCTAGATTGGAAAAGAAGGCTACTTTTCATAAGGCAGTGCAGGAAGTGTAGGGTATATTTATGATAAAGAAAAAGGGGCGGAAAGTTTGGAAAAAAAAATGAAAGGATTGCAAAGCCCCTGGATAAGGGCAGATGCAAATGGAAGAGGTGGGAAGGAGAAGGCAGGAGAACAGGAAAATGGTAAGTAAGCCTGGAGAAAGAAGAAAGGGGAAGAAGATGGGGATGGAAATTTGAAGGAAGAAACAGTTTGCAAGGGGAAGTTTGGGAAGTTTGTTAGTGAGAAGTAGGAGATTCTCTCTCTAGCTCATGTCTTAGTTGAAGCTTTTTGTTAAGAGACCTAATAATTATTTATAGTAACTTCATTGAACTTCTTTATTATAGGCTTAATTAAAATTTGATTTATACCAATAAATTTATTTTTTTATTGGGCTTTGACTCAATTAAATTATTTATAAGTCACTTTATGCCCGATCAATTTTAATTTTTAAAACTTTAATGTTTTGAAAATAGTGGTTAATAAATTTTCAACACGAGATTTCCGAATTAGTATTGCCACCATTGAAATTGTCGGTGGAAAAGGCAGTACAATGACTTGTTGCTCTAAAAAGGACTTCACCCCAATAGCATAGAAAAGGGGGTGTTCCAAAAGGACGATGGTGATCAGAGAAAGGAAAGGGGATTTGGCAACAGTGGCTTCGAAGGGATGGAAAAGCAGAGATGCAATAATTGTTCTAATACACAAGGACCTTTGAATCGTCCCATATGAGAAGCATTTCACGTGCCATGAAGCTACAAATATACAGACCGCATGATCCTTCTCTTAGTTCCCCTAAACCTATATAGATGAAAAGAGTTCCCATCTAATTAGCTCATAAATTGCAATATAACATGCCTTTTTCTTCTCCTTTCTTTTTTTTTTTTTCTCGTATTGCACGATGACTTAGTCGAGCTAAGGAATCGTGCCAATCGAGCTACGGCTAATTAGCAAAGAAACGATACAGATATCTAAACGTAAAGCTCATATTAACCTTTTTAACATGTACGAAGTATTGGCTACTTGTACTCACAACTCAATTTGTCTGTAAATTGTCTATATTTAAAACAAGAACATCTACAACAGATTTCACCCTTGATCCGTCGAGATGAAGCACAGAAACGTTTTCAACAAAATAAGAATAAACAACAAACACTGTTCCAAGAAGTTAGAACTAAACTTTGGACTAGTAAGGGGGAGGAGGGGGGCACACCACAAACAACCTCTCATCCAACACACCCATCTATAACCAAACTGCAAACGCAAAGTCAACAACCAAGATGATTTTTCCAAGAACTGCAGGTAGTGGATTGCACTTGTGCCTGCCAGTAGTTTGGCAGATCAATCAAAGCTTGAGGATCGGCTCCACCTGCCTTGCAAGTAGTCCTCTAGCGAGATATTTTGTTCAATGCTGCTCATTGAGAGAGAATCATCCTCCACATCAAGCAAAGCAAGGTTGAGATGAGACTGGAGATTCGAAAGAGGACAAGCATCACCGTCCAGCATTTCGGATTCTTCTACCTCATTAATTTGCAGTTTTGCCCACTTGGTCACTTCAACGTCACCCTGAAGGAGCTTTAAAACCTTTGACCCAAAAAAAAAAAAAAATCATTTTAGGGACTAATATCACCATGAGAGGCTAAGTTTCAGTGGACAGATGAATGTCAATTTTCCGGGCTACTTCTCGTCTAAAGTTTTCAGATTTTTGCTCTAAAATATGAAAATAGAATCAAGATGAGTGGCCACTTTTGGTGCAAATAATTTCGAAGATGAGAAGAAAAGAGACAAAATACAAGATTAAGCATGAAATGAAACTAAAACTAAGAGAGTACTCACAGTGCTCACTTGAGGCCTGCTTCTTGGTGAGCGTCTTATGCAAAGAGTAGCAGCTAAAACCATTCTCTCAATCTGATCGCAGTCATGGTTATCGCCCAAGCTTGGGTCTAGCAACTGGGAAATCTTTCCTCCATTAAGAATTGCTTTTGCCTGGATAAGAAATCAACATCAGAATCATTTTGAAGATACACACTAAGAACCAAGAAAAATAAACGACATACCCACATAACTAGGCTCTCTTGACCTTTTGGATGGTCAGTGCTTATGGGCTTTCTCCCAGAAAGGAGCTCAAGGAGTACAACACCAAAAGAATAGACATCAATCTTGTCATTTACTTTCCCATACATGAAGTACTCAGGAGCCAAGTAACTGCAGCAATCAAGTGTTATAAAAGATTAGTTTCTAAGAAAGACAGATTTATGTTGAATCCCAATAAACAATAGAATATCATACTCTTCACAATTTAAAATGAATTCAGAAAACGTAAATAAAACATGAATACGAAAACTATGACAATTAATTAACATACCCAAAGGTCCCTGCAACATCGTTGCATATTGTATGGGAGTTCGAGCTTGTCGCCCATTTAGCAAGTCCAAAATCAGAAAGCTGAGAAATCCAGAAAGCTTCATCACTTCAAATCAAAACATCAGACCATCATAGGTAGAGCTCAATGTTCAAAATAAAATACCTGAGGTTCAAAATCATCTGACAACAATATATTGGATGATTTAATATCCCTGTGGATGACAGGCTGAGTATTGTCGTTGTGCAGATAATTCATGGCCTCAGCGACACCTACAGCTACTTTATATCTCTCACTCAACCCAAATGCATGTGGGTCTTTTTTATTACCTGAATGGAGTAATAACGAACGCCATTAAGCAACTTCAGAAACTACTTCAATTGACAGAATACCTGATCTGTTTCTGATCTAAATGTGTAAAAACTTTCTAGAGGATGTACCGTGAAGGTTCTCTTCAAGGCTTCCTCTTGATAGAAAATCGTAGACCAAAAGAAGATTTTTGTCCTCAAAGCAGAATCCCAGAAGTGAAATTATGTTTTTGTGATGTAAGGCGGTAATGATTTCAATCTCCAAAACAAACTCCTTCAGTACATCTTCAGATGGTCTTAAAATTTTTACAGCAATTTCCTTGCAATCAGGAAGGCAACCTTTATAAACCTGACTGCTGCCTCCTTTTCCAATCAGATTTTCTGAAATAAATTTAAAACATCAGATAATGCAGAGAGGATATAACAGTTTAAAGATATTTGACAAAACCTGCCTGCAAAGAAATTGGAAGTGGCTGCGAGAAGTTCTTGGTATGTGAACAATCTACAAGTTGATGAGTATTTCTCATGAAGGCCCTCCAATTCTCTGGGTACATTTTTCAAGTTGTGGTCAGGGGAAGGTGGAGCTGTTACGGTCTCTGTACCAACTGGAACAATAGCACCAGTTTCTCCATCTAAAGAGGATCTTTCTTCAACCAACCTACAAGCATTCTGTTTGTTATCCAAATCAGCAGAGGACGATGAAAGTTGCCGACTAGGTAACCTCATTGCCCACTGAACCACAGAGATCTGCCTCATAGAAGATCTATATGACACTCGTAGATCAGGTAAACATGAACGACGGAGTAGTGGCCAGCCAGGTTTCACTTCAGGTAAATGCTTGACTATTAGAGTTCTTGAAGTCGAAGTAGCATCTACCTTCGGTAACGTGACAAGAGCTAAAGACTTATCCTTAACCCGACAGCTATCATTATCCTTACCCCGACAGCTATCATGACAGTCTTCTTCAGATTCGTGACTAGAAGTATTAAGATAATCAGGAACTGGTCCACAAAGTGAGCAGTTCTTCTTCATTATGCTCTCCAAATTATTCGAACGAAGTTGTATCAAGGCCTGCTCCAAAGTCTGGTCCTTAGCCTGATGACAGTTTGAGGCTCCGGTAGGAGTACTTTCACTCAGTATTTTGGCGCTCTTATTCAGTGAAATTGACCTGTGAATTGCAGTGAGTAAACCTTTGCGACGACATTCTCCAGTTCCTGAACAAGATTACGAGACTGGTTATTATAAATCAAGACTAAAAGAACCAAATGATAGAGCATTAGTTCAGATGATATGACCGACCCTGTGAGTCACTAGCATTAGCTGGAGAGTGTTCTTTACTAAACAAAACCTTCCCATTATTAACAGCCAGAACAGAACAACCATTTGATAGCTTTTTGGCACAATACTTGGCCATAGATATCGATGACCGGATCGTGTGATGAGTCTTGGCAGCTCCAACAATTACCTTCGATGCGTTGTATGATTTTGCTTCTCTCACTAAAATTTTCCGTACAGATGATCCTCTGCATATCTTTAGCTTGAGATCCACCTGCAAAGCACGCCCTTCAGAAACCGGAACGCAATTCGATAACCATGAAAATTCTTATTGAATATCTTTAAGAAATGATTTATCCACTTATGAGACAGACTGACTTATGGTTGTCGCGTATCTGAACCAAGAAATAACTGCTCAAAACATCCATTTCCTCAGCAACCAAGAAGCGGACATTACGTTTGAAACGTTTGGAGATGAGTACAACATACAAAAAACAGAAAGAAAAGTAGAAGGAGGTCGTCAACTCTGGTAAAAGACCAACCTGTTTTAAGTTGCAGAAACCTTCATAAACGGCTAGAACAGAATCAAAAGCCTTGAAAAGCGAGAGAAGCGAAGACTTCCCATCTCTGTTCACGATTTCTACACAAACCCATTTCGTCAAATCAGAAAATCCACTCACAGAACCAAAATCCATAAAAGCTTCATGCGCTTACCATCATTAGCAAGGACGTGAAGAGCAATAACAGTATCTCCAGCCCGTGCCAGTTTAACCAAGGCCCAGGTCAAAAGCTCTCTGCTATGAGAATCAAGCTTCACGCCTACAATCACTGTTGAGTCACAACCCGCCATTTCCTCCTCCCCACGTCGCAGCATTTTCCTTGTTGTTTTCACTGAGATTAATGTCGTTACCGAGTACTGTCTTCGTTGCCGACAAGGGGGCAGGGCTCGAAGATCATGTTCATGTTCAAATTCTTGAAGCCTGAAGCTTTAAAGAGAGAGACAGAGGTGTTGTTTTTGGCTTAACCGTCAGTTTGGTTGTTTGCTTTTCAAGGTGGCAATACCGGACTAGAAAGGGAAAGGAGAGGGAAGGAGATTGTTTTAGAGTGCAACCGAAGAGTATACTGATGTTTAAACTGACTTGATTGAGTGACTTGGATTTTCTTTTCTTTGATGTACATAATTAGAATAAACTTGCTAAATCTGTTATACTAAATAATCGTCCATGTCTTTACTTGTATAATTTACTATTCTATACAAATCCTGATGTTCTTGAAAATATTTAAGTGGAATCTTATAAAGTACAACTTTATCGGCGGAGTAAAATAGTCTCTGATAAAAATTTTGATCATAGTTTCAATTATTTTCTCTTTTTTTATTTTATATAATTTTTATTGAACTAATTATAATTTCTACTTCAAAATTATTTTTCTAATTAAATAAATTACATAAGCGATATAGCCGCTTTTGTATTATTAATTCCATTTTTATGTATAAGCCTTTATTTTGAATCTAATTAATTAGTATAATAAATCAACCAATGTTTGCTCATGAATATAATAATACAACGGAGCATGTAAAACCCAACTAAAGCCTTTCAAGCAAAAACCCTCCTAAGTCCAAATCATGCACCTTTTAGGTACAACATTGAATTCGTACAAGTTAAAATTTGGTATTTGACATTTGCATAACCAATGACAATAACAATAAGTCCGTTCTTATGCGTTACACTAGTCAAAAGTCCTTTTAAGACGACATCAATGTCAGTATTTTGGTGTCATGATAGAAATAGAATACAAGTAAGGCCTCAATTAACCAAATGTTGGGTAGTTAATATTCTTAAATATCAACGTCATCGCGCGCTATCATTCTCCACAACTTATTCAAAGCATCATTTGAGATCCTGAAATTCTGAAAACGCTTAACACGCACTAAAATTATATGCAGCCTGGAATTGTGTTCCCACAAAACAATAATCTCATGTATATTCCTCCAATTACATTACATGAGTAAATCTATTATCTTTTTTAACTTCATTTTATTACATGACATCCCACCAAGTACTATCCTCTTCTTTTCAGACACATAACTATATATACTATGCCTTTGTTTTCCCAGAGATAATCATATCGCAGATCATATGTAAAACACCACATCTTAGTTGTTTGAAAAAGAAATCGTATCTATTTAAATTTATTATCTTAGCATCTCATTAAGGAATACAAATAAAAGCAATTATGTATCAAATATCCCATTTTCTATACATAAAAATTGCTTTCTATTAAACGTAAAATAATGCCACTGAGATGTTGTAGGAATATAATTAATGCGTCCAAATTAAAAAAATGTTTTGCTTCACAATTAATTATCCATATTTTCATAATGATATATGTGTTTAAAAAATTCTATAAATTAAATAATATAATAATTTTATAATCTTAATTCAGGTTACAAATTCAATTTATTTCTTGTTAGTTGATATTTTAAATTAATCAATTAAATATATTTAAATACGATTAATTTCTGGAAATTACCTGAGAGAGAAAAAAGAGTACGCATTCAATTGGTCGGTGGGAAATGGATTAATCGGAACTGTGGAACCGACTAGCGTGAAGCGCCGAGTACAATACGCTCACAAGGGCTCGTGACTGACCAGTACAAGTAACGCTCCTCCCGCTCGCGGGCAAATAGGAAAATACTGAAAGGGTTAAAAGAGCTTTAAACACGTGATTCAACGACCCATAAACGTGGGACTTGCAAGGTTGTCAACAACCGCCCCTTCACATACTCCATAACAAGGCCGCCACGTGGACTCGCATTCTTAAAAGGTCCGAAGCCTACGTAACCTATGATGTCCGTAGTAGAGTAGTCAAAGAGGGTTATACTTATACGCGACCTGCTAGCAGTCTTCCATAGTTCCATGCTAGCTTCAATGAACTTAGCTTAGATTTAGACTTTGAAAAACATACTAACAATAACGTAATATTCCACTAATCAATTTCTTTCTACATATGTTTTAGAGTACATTATTTACATATAGATTTCAATATTTCACAACATTCAATTAATTATATAACTCTTTTAGGAAATTAAATAATTTAGATGTTTATCCTAAGTGGGTATAGACTAATCTTTGTTAAAATTGTCATATTTTAACACTATAAAATATAATTTTATTTTGAATAAAAACTACTTACTTAATTACATGATATTGAAAATGTTAAAAACATATAATATAATTTTACTTAAATAAGAGTTGAATATATTTAATTTATATTAATAAGAATATATCAATTATTTGTAATTATCCTAAATATGGTAAAGATAAATATAGCAGATAATTAGCCTAAATTGTAGCAAGAGATAGACTTAATCACTTGTATAAATCTTGTACTATCAGCGTTGTATCATTATCATCAATATACGATTCATTCTTCTGATATTTTTCATGGTATCAGAGCATTGATCCTGGTGCTCTTGATAATTTTCATTCACCTCCTTAACAACAATTATGGCCGGTGATGATGTTGAATCGTCCGGTGTCAAAAATAACAACAAAACTATTGGTATGGATCCTTCACATCCATATTATGTTCATCACTCTGATCAACCTGGGTATCTACTAGTACCAACCAAGTTGAATGGAACAAATTATCAGTCTTGGAGCAAGGCCATGATCCATGCTCTCACTGCCAAAAACAAAATGGGATTCATCAACGGGACCATCGATCCACCAATCGCAGAAGAAGAATCCTCAGAATTTGCATTATGGAATCAATGTAACAGTATGGTGTTGTCGTGGCTTACTCACTCCGTCGATCCAGATCTCGCAGAAGGAGTGGTGCATGCTACAACCGCTCGACAGGTCTGGGAGGATTTACAAGATCAATTCTCGCAGAAGAATGCTCCTGCAATCTTTCAAGTCCAAAAATCAATTGCCATTATATCTCAGGGCAACCTATCTGTTGCTGCGTACTACTCAAAGATTAAGAGTCTCTGGGCAGAATTGGAGACTTATAGAACACACACCCCTTGCAATCAGGAGAAGAAGCATGGTGATCAACGA
Source organism: Erythroxylum plowmanianum (assembly GCA_025531925.1). Classification (NCBI taxonomy): domain Eukaryota; kingdom Viridiplantae; phylum Streptophyta; class Magnoliopsida; order Malpighiales; family Erythroxylaceae; genus Erythroxylum; species Erythroxylum plowmanianum. The sequence goes on along the minus strand of JANVCQ010000006.1, from coordinate 13,049,722 downwards.
GAGGAAGACAAGCTTATGCAGTTCCTCATGGGCCTTAATGAGGCGTTCAAGACTGTCAAATCCAATATCCTGATGATGGTTCCGTTGCCAAATGTTCGTCAGGCTTATTCTCTCGTGATCCAGGAAGAAAAACAGATGCAGGTCACATCAGAAACAAATGAAAATTTCTCAATTGCTACTGTCGTCCAAGGAAAGTCGTTTCCATCAAAAGCTTCCAAAGATAAAACCTGTGATCATTGCCATAGACTAGGCCACACCATTGATGAATGTCGAACACTGAAGTTTCATTGCAAATTCTGCGACAAAGATGGCCATACTGAGGATAGATGCAGAATTAAGAATGTTGGAAACTCACGTCCACCATCACAGCAACGATATCGTGGCAAAGGGAACGGAAGAAACAGCAACTCGATGGCAAATGCAGTTGATGTCTCCCAATCAAGTGACGTAGGCAATCCTCCGAATCTCCTTCTGGGATTCACTTCTGAGCAGATTCAACAATTTGCTCAGGCTTTGGCTTCATTCAGTCAGAGTAAAAATTTCGGTAATGGTGATATTTTTGCCAATGCTGCAGGTTTGTTATTCTCAACCCCTGCCTGTTCCAACGTCACAAAACCTTGGATATTAGATAGTGGTGCAACAGAGCACATCACAACCGACGAAACTTTACTTTCCCATATTCAATCTCCAACCGTTTCTCTTGTCAATTTACCAACAGGATCCACAGCCTCAATTTCCCACATTGGCACCGTGTCCTTTAACTCACACATTAAGTTAAATGACACTTTGTGTGTTCCCTCATTCAATTTAAATCTGATTTCTGTTAGCAAATTATCAAAATCACTTAACTGCTGTATCACTTTTTTCCCAGATTACTGTGTTTTGCAGGACTTAGCTACGGGGAAGACGATTGGCTCAGGTAAGCAGATTGGTGGTCTCTACTATATGACACCTGTGCACATCACTCCAGTCTCAAACAATGTCACACACAATCCTCATCTCTGGCATATGCGTCTTGGCCATCCATCACCCTCTCGACTTAAAATACTTGCTCCTCTTTTATCTATCCAACATGATAGTGATTCCTCCAATAATTGCGATGTATGCCCTAGGGCCAAACAAACTCGTGTTCCATTTCCTTTAAGTTCAATACAAACTCATGCTGCATTTGATTTACTTCACAGTGATGTCTGGGGTCCGCATCGATTGCCTACGCATTCTGGTGCTAAATACTTCCTTACCATTTTTGACGACTTTACCAGGTGTACATGGTTGTTTCTCATGAATCGTAAATCAGACACTGCTCATCTCCTTGAGTCCTTTATTACTTTTGCACAAAATCAATTCCATGCCACAGTTAAAGCAATTCGAACTGATAACGGCACCGAGTTTTTTCCTTTACAACATTTTCTTAAAACTCATGACATTGAATCCCAACGTACTTGCGCCTACACCCCTCGACAAAATGGTGTGGTGGAACGCAAACATCGACACATCCTCAATGTAGCACGAGCACTTCTTTTTCAGGCCAACCTTCCATTATTCTTTTGGGGCGAATGTGGTCTCACTGCTGTATACTTGATTAATCGTACTCCATCTCCATTACTATCTAATAAAACACCCTTTGAACTCCTTTATAATAGGGTTCCCACACTTAACCACTTACGGGTGTTTGGTTGCCTTTGCTACGCCACATTTGTTCACCCAAAACACAAATTTCAACCTCGTGCCACAAGATGTCTTTTTGTCGGGTATCCACAAAGCCATAAAGGTTATAAGTTGTATGACTTAGACACCAAACAATTCCTCATCAGTTGTGATGTACAATTCCATGAAAACATATTTCCCTTTTCCTCTCACCATCCTTCATCTTCAGACATACCAGTCCTACCCAATCTCGCTGTCAATTTTCCCCAACCTACTCCTACACCTTTAGATAACCTTCCCGCTGATCAAACCGTATCTCATTCGCGGGACTCCTTTTCTCCCAACTTGCAGTCATTTGACACACCATCGAATCCCTCAGATTCCACATCTCCTGACAATCAATCTCCTCCATCTCAAACATCCTCTCCTACTTCTCAAGTTCAGGCAGAGCCAGCTCCACGACGATCAACTCGTGTTAAACAAGTTCCCCTCTGGCATGCAGATTATGATATTCCCACTCGAGCAAATCAGACTCCCTCTAGCTCCAGTTCTCAATCCAGTACCAGGTATCCTTTGTCCAATTATATGTCCTTTTCTCGTTTATCTTCACCGCACCGTGCCTTTTTAGCCAGTGTTGCAGGTCATCATGAACCCTCTTCCTATGATCAAGCAGTTCTTGATCCCAACTGGCAGCAGGCAATGTCAGCAGAATTACAAGCCTTGGAGAAAAATAATACTTGGACCCTGGTTCCTCTCCCTTCTGGCCATAAAGCTATCAGCTGTCGATGGGTGTACAAAATCAAGTATCGGTCTGATGGCAGTATTGAGCGCTACAAAGCTCGTCTCGTCGCCAAAGGGTATACCCAAGTCAAAGGAGTCGACTACAGGGAAACCTTTTCTCCCACAGCTAAACTCACCACCTTGCGTTGCCTTCTCACTGTGGCAGCCTCCCGAAATTGGTACACCCATCAGCTAGACGTTCAAAACGCCTTCCTCCATGGCGATTTGCATGAAGTTGTCTACATGACTCCTCCTCCAAGTCTTCGCCGACAGGGGGAGAACATTGTTTGCCGACTCAACAAGTCCCTATATGGTCTGAAGCAAGCCTCACGTAACTGGTTTGCTACTTTTTCAGATGTGATCCAATGGTCTGGTTATAAACAATCCAAGGCAGACTACTCTTTGTTCACAAGAGTACAAGGTACCTCATTTACTGCAGTGCTTATTTATGTTGACGACATTCTACTCACAGGCAATGATCTGAAAGAAATGCAACGGCTCAAAGGCTGCCTACTGAAGCATTTTCTCATCAAGGACCTGGGTCAGTTAAAATATTTCTTGGGCATAGAGTTCTCACGATCAAAGAATGGCATTTTCATGTCACAAAGAAGGAAGCAGGGTTAACAGGTGCAAAGCCGGAAAGGTTTCCCATGGAACAAAACTTGAAGTTGGCTCTCACTGATGGTGATCAACTCCATGATCCGATGAGATATCGGAGACTAATTGGCAAGTTGATTTATTTAACAGTGACAAGACCTGACATTGTTTATTCTGTGAGAACTCTCAGTCAATTTATGCAGGATCCGCGAAGACCAGATTGGGACGCAGCAATGAGGCTGCTTCGTTACATCAAAGGTACTCCAGGGCAAGGCTTATTACTTCCTGCCAACAATGATCTTAAATTAAAGGCATTTTGTGACTCAGACTGGGGTGGATGCCGGGAGACCCGCAGATCAATCACAGGGTTTTGTATTTTTCTTGGAACATCATTGATTTCGTGGAGATCTAAGAAGCAAACCAATGTATCCAGGTCATCAACAGAGGCGGAGTATAGGGCGATGGCAAATACATGTTTGGAATTAACTTGGTTAAATTATATACTAAGGGACTTGAAGATTATTTCATCGGAGCCATCCCCTTTGTACTGTGACAACCAAGCAGCATTTCATATTGCTGCAAACCCAGTTTTTCACGAACAGACGAAACATATCGATATAGATTGCCACATCATCCGGGAGAAGTTACAAGCAGGTTTGATCAAACCATCCTATGTTCCGACAAGGCAGCAACTAGCGGATATTTTCACGAAAGTTCTTGGAAGAGAACAGTTCGAAGCGTTGAGGTGCAAGTTGCAACTTCATGATATTCACTCTCCAACTTGAGGGGGAGTAATAAGAATATATCAATTATTTGTAATTATCCTAAATATGGTAAAGATAAATATAGCAGATAGTTAGCCTAAATTGTAGCAAGAGATATATTTAATCACTTGTATAAATCTTGTACTATCAGCGTTGTATCATTATTATCAATATATGATTCATTCTTCTGATATTTTTTATATATAATCAAATATTTAAATATTTATTTAAAAGTGAATATTTCTAAGTTATTTCACCCTCAAAGCCTGTCCATGAAAAATAGATAATATAAAAACTGAAAATGGAGAAAATAGAATAAGTGGAAGAAAAATAAAGACGCAGCTTTCATTCTTTTATTGAAAGAAAAGAACTCATCGGAGTAAGAAAGGCAATTGAGATTTTTGAAGCTACGAAAGTGACGGAAAAAAGAAAGAGGAAGAAAAAAGTAGAGCGGCAGGAACAGAAGAACATGGAGAAAGCGAGATGGGACGGCGACGTAGCTACCACGGCGATTATTGTCCTATATACATGCATGTGAGAAGTGGGGTCCATTGTCTCCCGGAAGATCTTTTGTTAAAATTTTTGTAGGTTTTATTTATTAAATAGAAAAAAACATAATGATAAAAACAGGTCATTGACGCCTGTTTTCCTTCGGGACTTGCACCCAAAATGAAAGTTCGTCCTTAAAAATCTTACTACGTCATTCACTGTCCTTTCTGATTACCTAAAGAATTGGTCCGATTAAAAAAGTTATATGAAAACCAAAAAGCAAAATATAAAGAATAAATTATTAAGGGATATCCTGCAATCGTGCATGGTCGCCATGGGCTTGTCGGTGGCTGCAAGTGTGGGGTTTCACTATGCCCTACAGTCACGATATGTCATACGCTACGCTCAATATTAGGTGTCTTTTTCTTCCTATTTCTCCTCCTAAACCTTTATTTGATCCTGTACATTTAACTGAAATGATTAATGTTGAAGCACTGGAATACGACTCTTAACTGAAGAAATGAACTAGTCTTTAATGAGATGACATTAATTTTTTAGAACCAAATTTTAAGAGTTGCTCCAGTTTGTGAATATAAATTTCTGATAGTTTAATAACACCAAAATCTATACTCACACACAGAATTAGGATTTCTATAACTCGAAAATATTAATCTGACTTCTTTTGGAACTATTCTACTAATACCAATTCCTTTCTACATGTCTTATAATAACAGTTAAAAAAAAAATCATCTTTGTTATATTATTACTTAAGAAGCTGCAATAGTTACAATTTTCAAGGCTGATCTTTATATTTATAAGCTTTATGGGCTCCTTTCCCACCAGAATTGGAGATGCCAACAAAACGTATCTAAACTTGGATATAAGGATATTTGTGGGGCAAGAGGGTTTATAGCTTGAATCGATCTACTCATGGCTCTGAATCTGATAGAAAGCATAATTGTATAAAAGCCAATTAATAGAGTCTCTGTTTTAGTCCACCTCAATGAGATAGCATGTGCATCTCTGGTACGCATCTTAGTCCTCCAAGTCCAGGGACATGGTGTTTTTTAGATAAAATACTTTTGTCTTGGATTAGGTTTATATGTTTTCGGTCCAAGCCAAGAATAGTGGGTCAAAAATGAAGTTGCCTCCTGTACTCCTGCACTGTTGGCCTCAGGGTTTTGAAACTCAGATCGGACATCGAACATGAAGTTTTACTAGTCATCAGTTTGAAGTGTGACATTATAATTATGTAATAATTACATTTAATTATATATAATATTAGTAATATTAAAAAATAGAAAAATATACCAAATAATATAAAAATATTAAATAATAAAAAATACTAAAAAATTTATTGAATCAGTGGTCGAACCGGTCGAGCTGGACCAATTTGACCGGTCAATTAGCCGGTTTTTACTAGTTCTCACTGGTTCAATTTAGGATCGGTTTTTATGGATCACCTGGAACAATAGTTGGCCCACTGTCTTCTGTTCTCTTCTTTTCGTTTCACTGGGTAAGCCTCAAATCAAAGAGTGTAATGGGATTCAGTAAATATTTTATCACACTGAAATGTATAACATACTTAATTTGACATTTATACTAACAGTTATCTCATCCTCTCGACGCACTATCAACTATCATGCTTTTCATTCGGGATGGGGGCAATTCTTTTTTCTTTTTTTGTTTCACTTTCCTGTCATGCAGATCAGTATTTAACTTCAAAAAACTCCTATATGTGGAGAGTGAATATTAAGTTAACTTTCTTATAATTGTCACTGATATACTACGCACATGTCAAGTTGAGGGAGAGGAGAAATTAAGATAATCTATTTACTAAAAGAAACCATCCATCACATGCAAACCAAATTGGTTATTATTATCTTCTTTACTCGACGCACATCGATGAGTAGATACAATATATTTCTCCTCGCGAGGCAATGGCAGGAAACAAGGCGCTAATTATGACATGAAAAAAGGTTTAAACTAACAATTCTCAACGAACCCTTTACCTTAACTAACATATTTCACGAAACTAAAATGAACACTTAGGTCAGGCTCAAGTACCAAGTACCAGCATTGGACCGAGAAATGCTAACAAAATTACACTAAACATTAAAAACTTAAAGTTGACGGATTTCTTTTGGCGGGTACGCCAAACCCACACTTGCTTAGAGATCCGTGGCCGTTAAAATGGGGTTTGGAACTCCAAAACGACACACTAACCAAAAGAAAACTATGCATTAACAGCAAAAAAAACCATATTTCAAGTGAGAGGTAACTGGTCAACAGAAGTCCTTTTTACTTTCTACGGAGTCAAATTTAAGTTATTATTAACATGCATCCATGTGGCTTTCATTTCTTATCATAGTTACCAACCGCAAAAGCTATCGTGTTCAGAACAGGAAATCCTCCCATCAATGATCAAACAATCACTAGGAGGGGAGGAAAATCCCTTTGGAGCCCACAAATTAAGCAATCACTCCGCTTTACACATTCCAATGATATTATCACAGTGATTTAAGGTTGTAATCTACCAACTTGGGACCTGCAACTATCCGACTCCGAGACGCACGCCTTCCCGACAGCGTTACGAATTGTTGCAGCTCCAATTACATATAAGCTGACGAAGTGGATAACTCAACTAATGTCTTGCAGAAGATGGTGATAACACCTGTCGTAAACGATGAATCCTAATTTTCTTTGTTTTCCCAATTTATTTTACATCACTCAATCGATTTTACTGCAGTCCTTTCATTTAGTTCATGTTGTTCTATCACGGCAGGGCCTAAACCACCAGCCTAGGTCCAATTAAGTAGGACTTGTGTTTTCTTTTTATTCTAACAAAATTCTATTAGAGTTGTTTTATGTCTCGTACTTCAAGCCTATAAAAGGCCTTAACCATGGAAATAAAGATGAGCCTTTTTTTTTTCTGTGATGGTATCATAGAAGGAGCAGGTCTGCTCTATACCTGCTTTGGCTTCCTTCATTCCCACTCTTGTATCTTCCTGTTGATCTTTTATTTCTTTTTCTGTCCCTCTTCTTTGATCATGTCAGGAGGTCTAGGTCCTTCCCGCGCCATTATCAGTACAAATCAGCTACAACAAAGTCAAAACACTTAAAAACCCACTACAAGGAAAATACCCATTTTGCGACGTTTTATAAACGTCGCAAATGCTTGAAAAACGTCGGGGAAACTTTTTT
>JANVCQ010000006.1:13017778-13037595 GCA_025531925.1 Erythroxylum plowmanianum | reverse complement strand
AAGCTACTGTACTTGTCTTTATCTTTCTCGAAACTTCTTTCTCTAGAGTTCCTCCAACACAGAGTTTTTCATCAAATATTCTCCAAAGTTAAATCTTGTTTTTCTTTGTTTGTCATCACTTCTTTTTGATATTTCTTTCTTCTATCCCAAGAAAAATCAAACCTCCCTGTCAACTTTTAAGTTGATATACGTGGGTGCGTGAGAGATTAGGGTTACATAATTTTGCAGATATTGGAGCTTCAATCAAGTAAGCTTATTATGATTATGTATTTTTGTATGAAATGAAGCATGCATCGTTATTTTACTGCTAAATGGTTACGAACATAGATATTCTTATTTTTTGGAAAAATGAGTGAGGAGATTTTAGTGTGCTGTACATGGTGATTTTCTTTAGATTTGATGACTGAAATGTTAGGGGATAGTGTTAAACTAGTTTTTGGAGTTAAAAGATCCATGAAAATGTGTATGTGACGAGAGCAGAAAAATTTGGAAACATGAATAGGTAATGCTCTGTTATGTTGATGCTTTTACTGTTCATATATATTTATATACGTGAGTTTTGGAGTATTATTAGGGATGATTAAAATGAATTTAGAGTTAAGATATAGGCATCTGGTGATGTCTAGAAATGTGAAAGAACGATTAAAGTGATAGTCAGAGGAATAAATGAAGAAAATACAAAAGATAGAAATGCATAAAAATGAAAGTGCAGTAATGAAAAAAATGTGATGAATATACATAGTGAGTGTTTTTGTTTTTGATGATTATGAAAAATGATAGATTTTGATTTAGTTGTGATATGTTGAGCTGAAATGAAATAGGAATGGAGAGGAAATATTGAGTTTGATAGTGATATATATGTATATAAAGACTCTGTTTTTCCTCTTCACTAGTCACATACGGGTAATTATGTAAAAAATGGTGGATGAGTTATTGATATCAAAGTACCAAAGGATTGAGATTGTGATTCAAAGAGCTGATGAATGATTAAGTTATGAAATTGGTGAAACCTCGGGATTATCCTTAAGCATGCATTGTACATAGTCCATTTATACACAGTTGTGCATGAATAAATGCTTATAATTATGCTATTATTAATGAGTATGTAATGTGTGTCTTGGATAAATGGGTTGTGCAGGTTGAGTGTCCGCATTCAGCCATTTTTAGAATTTGAAAGTAAATGCTAATCTGGAGCGTACTGTGAGTAGACCTAGATGGTCTCATTTCATTGGTTGTTTTGTTTGAATTTTTTTTGTATTAATTAACTACTAAATGATTATATGAATGTGATTGAATGTATTGGTTTTCGGACAGAAGGTCCGATGATTGTGATGTTTGATTGGGATATTGAAGTGGCACTTGTATGTGGATGAGATGAAATAAGTGTGCATAATTTGATTATTAAATGTCGGACCACGATCCGATGATAAATGTGTTTGAATGTGCATTTGCATATGAATGAAAGTGTTTCCTTAACTTTAATGTTGAATGACATACTAAGGTCTGATGATATGTGAATGTGATTGAATGAGAATATGCAAATGTGATTGATGCATACCATTTCATGAATGCATAAAACATAAAGGTAGTTGTGACCAGAGTAGCCACCGATCAGAGCTTAAAGCTCAACGAGTGAAAATGAGCTTCGAGCTCAAAAGTGAATAAGAGCCTCAGGCTCAACTTTTAATGAGCCCTGTATCTTCCAAACGAATAAGGGACAGTTATCAATGAGCCCTATATGGGACAGTTTAGGCACACGGTCACAATAAAGTAACAAATGGAAAGTGGGTCTCATGTGCACTGCATATGTATAAAATGAATGATTAAATTGTATTGAATGTGAAATGTGATATGATGTGAATGTGATTATGTGTTATGTGATTGGGTGAGCCATCGATGATGGTCACTCATTGAGTTCGCAAAACTCACCCAAAATTTGCAAATATTTTTCAGGATCAGAAGAATACCCCGTTAGGCAAACGAAAGTATGCCTTCAGTATGCAAGGGAAAGATAAAGGTGGGGATCAGTTCACGTCTGCATTAATGTTGTCCTATTTTTGTATAAATTTGTATTCCGTGATTTTTTTAAAATAATGTATTCTGAAATTTTTGTATAATGCGTATACAAAGGTTTTTATGGTGGAATGTAAAGACATTATGACTAAAGTGTTTTGTTTTTGTAATGGGCATCAATTGGCTATTGAAATTATATTGATTATATTGTGTTGATTGAAAATGTTTATGATGAACGTGGGCCCGAATTGGTTATTATTTCCACATATGTTTGTTGTTGTTTCAAAAAAAATTTATACTAATTTTTGAATGATTGAGTGCTCTGGCATGCCACCATCGCGGGACATGGACTCGAATATCACCCAAGATGCTGGGCACGTGTCTTGCGGGAGTGGGGTGCTATATCATATATCAAACATATAGCAATTTCTCAATTCATTCAAGAAGCAATAAATGCAACATTTATAATGCAATTTAAATCATTAACTTCCTTGATTCAAAGAAAATATTAGTGACTTATTTACTCTATTATAAACATGTACCCACCTTGTATTTCTTGCCTAAGAAATTGGCTTAAAGATGTCTTTCCTCTTGCTCCTCTTGGCTCTCTTGATCCCTTTCTTGATTTCCTTCATAAATGATAAAATTCCCATTCAATAGGAATTCAAATTGGAAAGCCCAAAGAAACAAATGCATAAAATTGATCCTAGAATACCTAAACCCATGCATTTTTTAAACTTCATGAACCAAAACTCTTCCAAAACTCCAAAAGATTAAACATACACTTACCTTGCATCTTCACCAAACAATGAGTTTCTTGGGTCTAATAGAAGCTCTAATCTTCCTCTTCCTTTTCTTTTCTTGAACAACTTCAAAATCACTCTTTTATGACTTCCAAAGGCTCCCACGTGGCTTCTTCCAAAGAGTAGTTTCTCCACAGGACTTTGACCAGTTGAATTGTCTTGTTCTTAAGGACCTTTTCCTTGTTGTCTAAAATCTCGACTAGAATCTCTTCATAACGCAGATCATCTCTTAATTGAACCTTAGTGGTCTGAATGATGTAGGAGAGATCCGATCTATACCTCCTCAACATGGACACATGAAAGATGTCATATATTTGTGACAATTCTGGGGGAAACCCCAATCTATAGGCTAATGGTCCAATCCTCTCAACGATCTTGTAGGGACCTATATATCTCAGACTCAACTTGCCATTCTTGCCAAACCTCATGACTCCTTTCTAAGGAGACGTCTTAAGAAAGACTTTCTCACTGATTTCGTACTCCATCTCCTTTCGGTGTGTATCAATGTAGCTCTTCATTCTATACTGAGCTGCCTTTAGCAGTCGCTTAACTAAGTTGACCTTGTCCATTTTCATCTGAAGTAACTCTAGCCCTATCAGTTTGCTTTTTTCTTCCTCATCCCAGCATATAGGAGTTCTACATCTCCTTCCATATAGTGCTTCATATGGAGCCATTTAAATACCCGAATGGTATGAATTATTGTAAGCAAATTCAACTAATGGTAAATGCTCGTCCCAAGCTCCTTTGAAATCCATCACACATGCCCTGAGCATTTCCTCAAGGGTCCAAATGGTCCTCTCAGATTGACCATCTGTCTGGGGGTGAAAAGCAATGCTAAAATTCAACTTGATTCCCAGAGTCTCTTGTAAGGTTCCCCAGAATCTCAAAGTAAATCAAGGATCTCTGTCAGAAACTATAGAATTTGGAATCCCATATAGTCTCACTATCTTATTAATATACCTCTTTGCTAGTGCATGCAAAGAATCAGTTTATTTAATTTCCAAAAAATGGACTAACTTCGTCAAACGATGAACAATAACTCATATAGCATCATGCTTCCTACTAGTTTTGGGAAAAAACATAAAAAAAATCCATGGTTACCCTTTGCACTTCCACTCAGGAATGGACAATGGCCTTAACTTACCTGAAGGTGCCTGGTGTTTAGCCTTGACTTGCTGACACACTAGACATTTGCTTGCATATTCTGCTATATCCTTCTTCATGCCTTTTCACCATAAATACTCTCTCAAATTTCGGTAAATCTTGGTGCTACATGGGTGCATGGTATAAGGCGCATTGTGTGCCTTATTAAGTATCTCATCCTTTACTTCATTGACATTCGGGGTACAAAGTCTATTTCCTACAACCATAAGTCCATCATCCCTCCATTTCAGATTTCTTTCCATTCTGAATTTCTTCACTGAGCTTGCTCAATTATGCATCCTGTGTTTATAGCTCTTTAACTTTTTCCCTGAGTATCGATCTGACTCTGAAATTAGCAATGATATAATTAGACTCCTCCTGTGTCAAACTTATTTTCAGCTTAGCCATCTCTGTCAACAACGACAAATAAACTATTTGAACATAGGCTATGGAGGATTTCCTACTCAAGGCATCCGCCACTACATTTGCCCTTCCTGGATGGTACTCAATCAACAAATCATAATCCTTAATTAGCTCTAACCATCTTCTCTGTCTCAAATTTAGTTCCTTTTGGCTCAACAAATACTTGAGATTTTATGATTCGTAAAGATCCTTGTCCGAACTTCATACAAATAAGGTCTCTAAATCTTCAGGGCAAAAACTATTGCTGAGATCATGAATTGGGTAATTCAACTAGTAAGGCTTTAGTTGCCGTGAAGCATAAGCTATCACCCTATCTCTTTACATCAACATACAATCTAAATATTTTTTTGAAGCATCACTGTAAACTGTATAACCCTCATCTCCTGTGGAAAAAGTCAGAATTGGGGCACTTGTCAATCTTTGCTTAAGTTCCTTAAAGCTCTTCTGACATTCATCACTCCAGATAAACTTCTGATTCTTCCTCAGTAACTTGGTCATTGGAGCCGCTATCATATATAATCCTACCACAAACTTCCTATAATAGCTTGTCAATCCCAAAAAACTTCTCACTTCTGTCACTGTCTTGGGTGTAGCTGGTTTATCATTGCTTAAAATTTTCTCGGATCAATATGTATTCCATCTTCTAAAATCATATGTCCAAGGAATACCACTTATGAAGCCAAAACTCACACTTGTTGAATTTGACATAAAGTTCCTTCTCCCTCAGTGTTTGTAACACTATCCTGAGATGTTCTTCATGTTCCTCTTCACTCTTGGAATAAACCAAAATGTCATCTTTAAACACTATGACAAATCAATCCAGATACTCCTTGAAGACCCTATTCATAAGATCCATGAATGCAACCGGAGCATGGTCAATCCGAATGGCATGACTAAGAACTCCTAATGCTTATAATGAATCCTAAAACCCTTCTTGCTTACATCAGATTCCTTGATCCTGAGCTGATGATAGCCTGACCTGAGATCAATTTTAGAAAGACCCTCATTCCCTGCAGCTGGTCAAACAGATCATCAATCTATGATAGAGGGTATTTGTTCTTAACAATCACCTTGTTGAGTCTCCGATAATCAACACATATATGCCATGTCCCATCCTTCTTTTCAACAAACAGAATAGGTGCTTCCTATGGTGATGAACTCAACCTTATATACCCTTTCTCGAACAGTTCCTCTAACTATTCCTTGAGCTCCTTCTGTTCAGCTGGAGTCATTCTATCTGGTAGTATAGAAATGGGTGCAGTTCAGGGAATCAAATCGATGGCAAACTAGGTAAATCCTCTAGAAACATGTCTAGAAACTCCTTCACAATCAAAAAATTCTCTAACTTCCCTTCATTCACTTCAGTGTCCATGACATGTGCCAAGAGGACTTCACACCCTTTTCTCATCATCCTGTCAGCTGATAAAAGTTGAAATCATTCTAGGTGACGGTGTCCTTCGATCTCCTCTAAAAATCACTTTCTCACCATTTCCAAGATCAAATTCTACCTCCTTGAGACTACAGTATAACTTTGCACAATATTTCTCCATGGAATCCATTCCCAGTATAACATCAAGACCTTTCAACTCCAAAGGCAATAAATCTACTACCACTCTAGCACCCTTAATAAACAGTTTACAATCTCTAAACACTTGACTTATTATCACCTTCCTCCATAAAGGAGTACTGATAATCAATGGACTATCCAATGGCATCAATTTAACATCATGTAAAATCATGCTTGCAGAAACAAATGAATGCTTGGAGCCAGAATCAATCAATACATATACTACAGAATTAAATAGCTGAGTCATACTCGTGACAACTTCAGGTATGGATGGAGCTTCCTCCCTGGTTATGGCAAACACCCTTGCCTGTGCTTGACCTCTTGGCCTTCCTAGAGGAATAACTCTCCTTGTAGCTTCAGAACTGCCCACCTTAGTGACTGATCTGGTTCCCACTGTTTCTGCTATCCTTGAGGTATGCAACTGCGAACCCTCTTGTCTCAATACCTGGGGATAGTCTCTAATCATGTGTACTTTCTCCCCACATCAAAAGCATGCTCCAAATAACTTGAAGCACTCCCCTTTGTGAAGTTTCCCACAATGCTCACATTAGGAGTTTGTGTATTTACTCCTCCTCGTCCTTCCAGTGCCTCCCACATTTGAGGCTTGCCCTAAAACTACCTTTGCCTGCTTGTTTTTGGATGAGCCACTACTTCCCACTTCACTTTGTGTTTGGTAACTCCTTGTACTCCTCTCAAGCATTGAGCACTCATTCCCTTCTTGGAAGACTGCTCCCTATTCTTCCTCTTCCTATTCACGTCATATTTTATATTCTCCAGTTTCTCAACTTAGAGTGTAGCTTCTACTAACTGCTGGTAGTCACAGAAGTTGTAGATCAGGACTTTCTCCTTAATCCCCAAATGAAGTTTTCCCTCAAACTTGCGACACTTATCCTCCTCATTAGCAACAATGTTGGCTGCATACCATGATAGTTGGGTGAACTTCAACTCATATTCACTCACACTCATGTCCCTCTGTGTGAGATTTAGGAACTCTCTGGGCTTCTCTTAGATATAAACCTTCAAGAAGTACTTCCTCCTGAAAGCTTCCAAAAAATCTCTCCATGTCAGTACCGATGGTATGACCTGATTGTGGGGCACTGACTCCCACTAATGGAGTGCATCCCCTTGTAGTAAACTAACTGCATAATCTAACTTCTCCTCATTTGAGCACTTAATATGAATCAGGACCCTCTCTGTCCTCCTCAACTATACTTCAACCTCTTCCAAATTTGTAGTCTCATTAAAATCCACAACCCCATACTTACGGAGCTTATCATACTGCTCACTCCTCTCCTCTGGAGCTTGCATCGGAACTTGTGACCCTTGGTCCATGACATATGAGAAAGCCTGAGCAAAGGCTTGAAATAAATGTAGATCCATAAGGTTCACTTGGGGCATAGGAGGAGTGCCACAGGAGACGGTGGCACTCCATTTTGCACACTAGGTGCCTCAGAATCAGGAGTAGAGTATATTGCCGCATCTTATAGAACATACGATTCATCCGTACTTTGATGGCGAGAGCAACATCGAGTCCTAGCTCCTCGAGTGCTTTTTCGAGGCAGCATTATCACTCCTTCAATGTAAAACAATTAAAAATCTTTAGTTTATGTAAAAAATTCAATTCATGTAAAATAATTCAAAAACAATACAAGCTATTCATTTAAAACCATGCATGCTCCTTTTGTAATTTAAAACTACCCACTTCATGCCTAGGATACTCCTAAACCTAGTTACTCTGATACCATAAGATGTTGGACTCCATTTTTGGAGCCCAAAATTTTGGAATATCATAAGAAGTGAGCGTGCGTATTATCTTGTAAGGTCATTTCCATGAACTCTCATTAGCCATCATTCGTTCATCTTCATTCTCATAACATCCTAAAAATCTCTATGTTCATAACCAATTCATGCTCTTCTAACCGTTTCCCTCACTTTCTTTTCCATCAATATTTTTCATATCAATACCATAGGCTACCAATTTTTATGGATTGATAGAAAAATGTGTTAGGAATCTATTGGTTCAAGAATCACTTCATTCGGAGGTAGGATGATGAAGTTATGCCCAAAAGAATCAAACATGTTTATGTCCTAAATCATATTGTACCTATCTTGGGACAATTGGCATAACTTTCACTAGAGTTATCAGATTGAGGTCATTCTAGGATGGTTTTAAAGAGGACTTAGAGATCTAAAATTTTATGAAGACTTCGAAGAGAGATTTTTCCATATGGGCAGTCAAAATTGTGAATTTCCAAAAGTGTACATTATATGTCCGTTAAATGGACATACACCTGCACCTAACGAACATACATAGGGTCTAGAACATTTTCCAGACCCGAGAAGGTCCGTTTAATGGACCTAATGTTCGTTTAACAAACATGGACAAGGCTGGGAGAACTTTTAGACCTAAGAAGGTTCGTTTAACAGACTTAAAGTCTGTCTAACGGACATAGGAGATACAAAACTCCCTCCAAAGCATCTCCAATGGATCCTACATCCATTCTAACATCACTTTCACTCATAATCTTCCCAAATTCACTTCTTCTAAAATAGTATCACTCCTTAAACATTCAATTACCAAATTGATTGCATTAAACTCCCAAATCTGAACTCAAATGATTCATCACATACAACAAATTCTCATCATTACTATAGTTGTTCTGTATATACATCATATGCAATATCACCACTTATAATGATCATATCCTTTAACTTCGATATCCAAAAATTTCATACTTTATATCATTGGAAAGCTAGAAAGATAATCTACAACTTTCAAGAAGGAAACTTTGTCTAATTTAGCTTAGATTAATGCAGTTTTCTCCTGAATTCAGAACACAATTCTTACCCCTTTGAAAAGCTAGAAAATGCAATGTAAAGACTTGGACAACAATGGAACAAACATCATCATATTTCAATAATATCAAAAGATAAGAGTTTTACAAAGCTTTAATGGGCATTTCAAGCCACAATATATCGTAATCCCAGAAATACAAAGTTTACATAAATGGGAATTGCTCAAAATGAGATTAAAGCCTTATTTTATAAAACTAGTTTAAAATACATAAACATTGCAAAAGTGGATTGATGCCTCGACTCTTAGTTACTTAATCTCATGCTATTCACCTGAAGATGGGACAGAAATGGAGGGGTGAGCTTAAAGCTCGTGGGTAATAGTTTATAATAGAAAAATAAGCAAAACCTTTGAAATTTTCATTTGTTAATACAAAGTTCTAATTAAATTCATAAAACATATTGTTCTCAAATTCATAATCAAAATTCACAAACTACAAATCATGTATGCATCAAAATTGTTAACATATCATAAGCATATAAGCACATCAGAATAGTTTGGGTAGATTCATAAATATGGCAAACTACGCATTTCCACATAATGGTCCTATGTCATCGTGAACTTGACGTACTATCGCAATCCTATATAGTGATTTTTCGTAGACGTAAATATGATGGAGTCCATAAAGGAGCTCCGTGCTACTAGCGGGTAGGTGGGAGAAGCCTTTAACTTGGTCAACGTATATGTGACATACTTGAATGGACTACACCAAACTCATATAACATTTCATTCATGAATTGAAAACGATTTGCCCAAAAGGTACATTTTGGAAACTTGTTTTTCATGAATATAAGATATTTCGAAACCCATTTCCGAAAACATGATTTCATAAACATGTTATTTTTTTAAAAAAATCATTTTCAAATTCTGTTCATAAATCACCCACACAATTCATATATCAAACATATAGCAATTTCTCAATTCATTCAAGAAGCAATAGATCCAACATTTATGATGCAATTTAAATCACTAACTTCCTTGATTCAAAGAAAAATTAGCGGTTTATTTACTCTATTATAAACATATACCCACCTTGTATTTCTGACCTAAGAAATTGGCTTAATGATGTCTTTCCTCTCGCTCTTCTTGCCTCTCTTGATCCCCTTCTTGATTTTCTTCATAAATGACAAAATTCTCATTCAATAAAAATTCAAATTGGAAAGCCTAAAGTAACATATGCATAAAATTGATCCTAGAATACTTAAACCCATGCATTTCTTAAACTTCATGAACCAAAACTCTTCCAAAACTCCAAAAGATTAAACATACACTTACCTTGAATCTTCACCAAAGAATGAGTTTCTTGGCTCTAATGGAAGCTCTAATCTTCCTCTTCCTTTTTCCTTTCTTGAAGAACTTCAAAATCACTCTTTAAGACTAAGAAAAATTGAAACCTAGCTTAGCTCTTCTTTTCTACTCTTTCTCTCGTTTTCATGCTTCTCTCTTCTCTCTTTTTCTCATTCACGTTTTTGGCTTCTTCAATTGTAAGACAACATTTTTTTCTCCCCTTCTTACCCTTAATGAGCCCAAAAAGTCCATTTTATCCTTCCTTAAAAGCTTATGCTCTTTTAACCTTAAGTGATCTTCTAAAAATACCCTTGAACATTCTTACTACCTTAATACTTCAATTCAATTAACCTATGCTATAAAATCTTACTAAAATTATCACAATAATTAACTCCATAAAATAAATCCATAAAGACCTCATAATAATTTAAATCATGCTTAATCAAAGAAAAAAATTCCGAGGCTAACACACATTCTCAGTTCCAGACATAAATGATCCTTTGTTTGGATACTGGGAAAGGTGCAAACCAATGGTCCTTTCTTGGTTACTTAGGTCTGTTTCAGATGCTATTGCTCAAAGTGTCATATGGTTTGGTAATCTTGTGGAAATTTGGAAAGATTTGAAGGGAAAATTCTTTAAGCTTATTCTTTCAAAATTTCTAATATACAAGAAGAAATCTATAGCTTCCATCAAGGTACACTTTCAGTTTCTGATTACTATACCCACCTAAAGATGTTGTGGGACAAGTTTTTCAACCTCATACCTATGCCTAAATTTGTTTGTCAACCTTAGTGTACATGCAACCTTCAAACCATCATCAAATCCTATCAAGATGCAAATTGTGTGATTAGATTACTTAGGGATTTGAATGAATCCTATTCTACAGTCAAATCACACATTATGTTAATGGACCCTCTACCCGATATCAACAAAACTTTTGCCATGGTTGCTCAACATGAGAGACAACTCAACAGTTCATATCATAGCTCATCATCCTCTCCCATTCTAAAACCACAAGCTTTTCATGCTAAAACAGACTCTAAATGATACTATCAATAAAAAAAGAGACCTATTTGTACTTACTGTGGGAATATTGGACATATAGAAGCAAAATGTTACAAAAAACGTGGTTTTCCCCCCAATATTTCATCAAACAACAAACACAATTCTAGACCCAAAGCCTAGAATTCCAATAGATACAAGGCAACGAACTCAATTGAAACTCACCTAGACAAGCAGCCTCTTGAATTAGATTCTACCTTTGCTAGGCAAACTTTATCTTCTGAAACTCCTGGACTTGTATGCATAGTTGATGCAGCTACTACATAAGGACAAAGAATCTAAAAGAAAAGTGATTGTCAATCCTCAGGTCAATACAAATTCTACAGGGAACAAAGGTTTACTCAAACTTGATTTATGTTCTTCTTTATGGTCATCCACATGGACCTTTGATTCCGGGGCTACTGATCACATAGTTTGCTCTTTAGATTTCTTTGTCACCTACAAAATATTTGATAATTTGACTGTTAGATTTACCAAATGGAGAATTTGTGACAATCACACGCATAGGAACTGTAAAACTTTCCACCGTCACTCTTACTAATGTGGTTTTTTGTCCCCATTTTTTCTTTCAATCTAATCTCCATCAGTAAATCATATCCTCCTGCCACTATTGACTAATTTTTTTCTCATTCTTGCATCATCTAGGACACCAAATCCTAGAAGATGATTGGTTTTGCTGAACAAACCAATGGCCTCTACTGTCTTTCCTCCTCACATCCAGTTAAGCAACCTGTCATTTGTAGTATTTCCTCCGATCAAGAACACCTTTGGCACAAAAGATTAGGAAATCCTTCTAACCAAATATTGCACACTTTATCAAGATTAGATCATTCGGTTGAGTTTCATTTCATAAAACAATGTGTTGTCTGTCATTTTGGTAAACAAAAGTGTTTGCCTTTCTCTTCTAGTAAATCTATTGCTCATTCCTATTTTGATTTTCTACATGTTGATATTTGGAGGTCTTACCATACACCTTCTACCTTGGTTATAGATATTTTTTACCATTGTGGATGACCATAGTGGATTAACATAGATTTAACTGATGAAATACAAAACTGAAACAAGGGAATTGCTAACAGAGTTGAATTTAGTATGCAACATTTTTACAAAGAACAAGGAATTTTGCATGAAACCTCATGTGTCGAGACACCACAACAAAATGGTAGAGTAGAACGGAAGTATCAACACATCTTAAATGTTGATAGGGCCCTAAAACTACAAGCTCACCTACCTACTATATACCTAATATATTTTGGGCAGATTGTATATTACGTGCTACATACCTAATCAAATCGAATCCTTCTCCCTCTTAGACAACAAATCCCCTTTCTCTATCATATTTGGTATTAACCCAGATTTTTCACTCCTTAAAGTGTTATGTTGCCTCTGTTTTGCCTCTACCAAAGAGGCTAACAAAGGCAAGTTTGACACAAGGGCAAGAAAATGTGTTTTCCTTGGTTTTTCTCCAGATGCAATAGGTTTTAAGGTGTTTGACATCAACAACAACTTGTTTATCATTTCTTGGGATGTTTTATTCTATGAAGACAATTTTCCCTTTTAGAACTTACCTACAAACTCCTCCCAGAGGAATGAATACTGTTAGCAGTTAGTATTGGCTGATTTGTGTCTTACCGGCCAAAAAATGGAACGGTATTCGTTCCTTTTGTACCACCCATTAATACTGGTCGGTATCCAAAATACCAGGATATACCGGTCGGTACCATAAATTTTGAAAATGTCAAGGACCTATGTGTAGTTTTTTGAAACTTACCTTAAAATTAAACGAATCCCCTTGTCTGCTGCACAACGCTCCATCTTCACTGTCCCGAACCTTCTTCTACCTTCCTTCTCTTTTTTCTCTCTCTCTCACATTGACTCTCACTTCCTCACTCACCACCTTCGCCATTCTCTCTTTCATTCTCCTCTTCATCTCTGACAATACTAGTGACTGGTCTCTCTCCGACGATGCTGCTCCTTCCCTCATCCCCCTCGATCCACGCCAGCATCAGAGGATAAAGATCCTCCCTTGGTTCCTCCCTTCGTGTCCCCCAAAGACGCCACCTCTTCAACCCTCCTCCACGGGAACCACTGCACCACGTCATTGCCATTGAATGTCTGAAGGATGAGAGAAGGTCATCGCTAGCCCAGGTCTACACCTGAAACCTATGACCTATCACCTAACTTGAAGACCTAACTCAAAACTCGAAGCTAGTGAATTGTTTTTTTGTGTTTTTTGAGTTTTCAATTTTTCTGCTTAATTGCATTTTTTGTTGTGATAGGTTGGATCTTGGATTTGTGAATTGGTTGGAAGTTGGAACTTGGTTTTATGATTTGCAATTTACATGTATCTGGGTTGGATATTGGAGTTAAAAGATCACGGTTTTGTCATTTGTGATTTGAATATTGGAGTTGAATTGAATGAGTCACTCACGGTGTTGTCTTCATTTTATGATTTGTAAGGGTTGGATTGGATATTGGAGTTGAATTATTGTTTGGTTATAAAGATTGGTTTAAGTTTATTAGAAATTTATGATAAGTTTTTGGATGAATGAAATGCATGGCCTCATATGAATATGTGATGATGTTGGTGAATTGAATTTGATTCGATTGAAAGTTTCAAAGTTGAAACAACTTAAATTAAAATTTTAAACCTATAATATTAAAGTTGTAAACTTGCAAAGACTTAAATCATTAATTTACACATTCTTAATATTTGTGAAATGGTATTTCATTTTTAGTACTTGGGTATTGACTTTAGGTAAATAATTATCCTAGTTTAAAATTATGCAATTGTAAATTAATAATAATTCAGTTGTAGTTAATGATAGTATTTGCCTATTTGGGTATTATTTTTGGGTAAATAATTAATTGAGTATAAAATATGTTAAATTTGAATTAGTTGGTAATATATATGTGTGAGATATCATAAATATTTATAATAGATAATGTGTGAAAGTAGCGATGTAATAAGTGTACCCCAAAAAGAACTTTCTTTTTCAAATTGTGAACATGTTGTAGGTTCCAATCATTTATACTTAGACTTATTAATGTCAATTAAAAATTGTAAAAGGAAGTTATATATTTAAGAACGTAATATTAGAATGGTGTATATAATATTATGGTTTGTTAAAAATGAAAAGAAGATTCAAAGCTTTAAATAGGAAAAAAAAATCCAAAGAAGTTATATCCTTCAACTTGATTCTCATATTATGAATATATCCTTCAACTTGATCATTATGTTATGAATAGATGTGTATGAACAATTGTATAAGATATGTCATTCATTATTTGGCAATTACGTAAATCATATCATACCCTTCAACTTAATCCTCATGTTTGAAACTTTGATTTGAAATTGTTGAAAATGAAAATTGTTTATGTATGTTTTGCGGAGGTTGGAAATGGAAATTGTAGAAAATTGTTAGAAATGGAAATTGTTTGTATGAATGTTTTGTTATTATTGGAAATGGAAATTGTTGGAAATAGAAATTGTTTTATGAATATTTTGTGATTTCTGGGAATGAAAATTGTTAAAAATTGTTGAAAATGGAAATTGTTTATGTATGTTTTGTGATTGTTGGAAATGAAAATTCTTTTATGAATATTTTGTAATTATTGGAAATAAAAATTGTTAGAAATAGAAACGGAAATTATTGAAAATTTTTGGAAATGGAAATTGTTTTATAAATGTTTTGTGATTAATGGAAACGGAAATTGTTTATGTATGTTTTGAGATGGATGGAAATGAAAAGTGTTTATGTATGTTTTGTGTAATTATATATGTTGAATAATCGAATTGTTTGTTTTTGACTTATAGTGAATTGTGTTCCATAAAATTGAATTGTGTGTAATGTAATCATACAGAATGAGTTATATTATATAAGATGGATACGCATATTGTGAATTGAAATTATGTGTTATTTATTTTGATATATGCATTAATTTATTTTTACAAATAAATAGAAGGAAGTTCAAGTACCCCTGATCAACCCATTTTAAGAAGATACAATGATCCAATTTGGGCTCATGTTGCATTAATTCCCGATATGAGGAACCATACTATTTGTTTGTTTTGTAACAACCATTTTTGAAAAATGAAGGAATCAGCCGATTAAAAAAACATTTAGCTAGGGTTAAAGGAGATGTGGAACCCTATAAAAAAGTAAGTCATGATGTGAAGTGACAGATGAAAACATTGCTTAATGAATATCAATATGAGAGAGATAGAAAGGAAAGGTTGAATTTTGAAATTGATAGTAGAATTTCATTTTCTAGTTTTCGTGGTGATTTTGGAAATGTTAAAGGTGGAAGTGGTGGTGGTAGTGGTACTAGTAGTGTTTCATCTCAAGCTCAAGAAGTACCTAAACCCTATGTGATGAAAAGAAGAAGACAGGTGATTAGTTTCTTTACATCACAAACAACTCCTAGAGCCCAACCTTCAATTCGTAGTGTAATGCAATCAAGAGATGCAACTCACAATGTTGAAATGATAGTAGCTAGATGGTGGCATGATACAGGTTTGTTATTCAATGCTTCTCAGTCTTATTATTATCATCGTATGATGGATGCAATAGTCTCTTACGGTCCAGGATATAAAGGTCCTTCGATTGATGACTTCAGAGGTAAACTTTTGAGTTGTTCTATTTATGAAATTAGAAGTTATTTGGCTAAAAGAAAAGTGAATTGGGGTATTTATGAATGTTCAATAATGTGTGATAGTTGGACAAATAGGAGACAAGAACGTACTATAATTTTTTTGGTTTATTCTACAAATGACTCTATGTTTTTGAAATCTATTGATGCATCTGGCCTTATTAGAAATACTGAGACTTTGTTTGCAATATTTGATAAAGTTGTGAATGATATAGGGATTTCACTTATAAAGTGGTAGGAAAAAGGTTGTAGAATACGTATAATTCATTTTTTGGACTCGTTGTGTTACACATTGAATTGACCTAATGTTGGAGAATATAGGGGATCTTAGGTATTTTCCTGTTATTGACGAGACTATGCAAAAAACTAAAAACGTGACAAAGTTCATTTATAATTGTGCATAGGTATTGAATTTGATGAGAAAGGAATTTACCAACAGTAGGAATTTGTGTCATCTTATTGTGACAAGATTTGCAATAAATTTTTTATCACTTCAGTCTTTTGTTTCGATGAAGAAAGAATTAAGACAAATATTTACAAGTGATAAATGGATTTTATCTCAGCATGCTAGGTCTAATGCTAGAGTGGAAGTTGGTAATATTATACTGGAAGACAGAGAATTTTAGTCTTAATGTCAATTTGTTATCCAAGTTTGTGAGCCTTTGGTGAGGGTGCTTTGCTTGGCTGATAGTGAGGAAAAGCCAACAAGGAGTTATATTTTTGATGCCATGGAGAGAGTCACGGAAGCAATCAAGGCTAATATGAACCATAGGCCTTTTTTATACACACCATATCTTTCAATCATTAATGAGAGAAGAGAAAGACAACTTTCTTCTCCATTGTTTGCAGATGGGGGATGTTTGAATCCTAGTGTCTATTTTAAACTGGATCTCACTAAGCAAGTTGAAGTTAATAGAGAAATTTTTTTAACTATTACAACAATTGTTAGCATTGACGCGATGCAAGATCTTTTAAGCTCAGAAATGGAGCTTTACAAGTTGTCTTATGGGGATTTTGGAATGATGATTGCTATTCGATAAAGAAGAAAACTTTCTCCATGTATTAGTTATTTCTTTTTTTATTTGTTAAAAATTAATTATCACTATATTTTATTTATAACACTACTTTTGTTATCTTATGGCTTACAGTTTCTTGATAGGATCAATTTGAAAATGGTGTTCTAGAATTGAAAAGGTTTGCAATTCGAATTTTAAGTCAATGTGTGAGTACAACAGATTGTGAACAAAATTAGAGCACATTTGAATTTATCCACTCAAAGAAAAGGAATAGATTGGAGCATAAGAGGTTGAATGATTTGGTTTTTGTTCATTACAATTTAAAACTTTAGGAAAGGTTTGTTATTATCATTATTAATTTTTATATAATTTCTTATAATTTTCTAATAATTAAATTTTATTGTTTACTAAGAATCTTAATAGCATAAGTTGTTGGATCCCGCTTGCGGAGCCCAACCTCGGATCATGAAACTTGACCATCATTGGTTCATCTTTATGCTTTGATACCACAAATGTTGGGCACCGCTTGTTTCCGCAACCCAACTCTTGCGAAATCATAAAACCTGAGCGTATTCCAATGCAATGTCTTTAACCATCATCGATTAATCTTCATTCTCATAATATCCTAATAATTTCCCTCACAATTTGTTCAATAGCTTGATTCCGGAATCCAACTTTGGATCATAAAACGTGAGCGTGCAAATTACCTTGAAGGGTTATTGCATTGACCCTTATTAATAATCATCCCATAAACCTTGAGCTTGTAAACCTATAGGGTTATTCCAAAGAACCCTCTTTGGCCATAATCTCACAAGGGTGGTGAGCCCACACTAGCCAATCCCCAAAACCATAATTTGAATTCTTCACAAAATGGTAGCTCTAAGACTTTAGTTTAATTTGAAGAAAGAATCATCTCAATCGGAGCTCCACAGCTCAAGATATGCTTAAAACTCCAAAGTGTGTTCATATCCCAATCATGCTCTCCCAACCGACCTCTCACTTTCTTTCAATCAAACTTTTTCATACCAGACATAAAAACCACCAATTTTCATGTAGAGATAGATAAATATCTTATGAATCTATTTCTTCAAGAATCACTTCATTTAGAGGTCGGATGAGGAAGTTATGTCCAAAAGAATCCAACATATTTGTACCCTAAATCATTTTGTACCTGTTTTGGCTCAATTGCCATAACATTTGCTAAAGATGTCAGATTAAGTTCGTTCTTAGACCATTTGAAAGTAGACTTCAAGATCTACAACTTTTGTGAAGACCACAAAAATGGTCAAAAATTGCAATTTACTAAAGCTGACCCGTGAATGTCCGTTTAACGGACATTGTCGGGGTTGGAAGTCATTTTTGGTCGAGAAGGTCCATTTAACGAACATAGACTAACTTAGGAGCCCTTTTTCATCTGAGAAGGTCCGTTTAACGGACCTAAAATCCGTCTAACGGACATAGGGTCCAATGCTTCCTACATCCAACATAACATCATATTCACTCATAAACTTCCCAAATCCAATTCTTCTAGTGCAATAACACTCCTAAAACATTCAATTACTAATTTGGGTGCATCAAACTCTCAAAATTCAACTCAAATTACTCATCACAAACACAAACTCTCATCATTCACCATGATTGTTATGTTTAAACTTCCTATACAGCATCTTCACTTATAATGCTCATCTCTTTTCACTCCGATATCCTAAATTTACATACTTTATAGCGTCGAAAAGCTAAGAGGATCATCTATAACTTTCATTAAGGCCACTTGGTCAAAATCATCATAGAATAACACAAAATTTCTCCTGAAGTCAGAACACACATTTTTTCCTCATGAAAAAAACTTGAAATTTATCCCAACTTCACTTTCTCTATTACACATCATTAATAACAATTCAACTAACAATTGGAATTCATCAAACTCTCAACCTTAATTCATTTGACTCTTCATATTCAACAACATCTCATCATTTATAACATTCCTATGTGTCTTTTTCATAACATCTCACTGATGTGAATATATATGTATATATACCAACCATTCATGCTCAACATTCAACATAGTCATCCATATACAAATCCATTTTTCATTAACATCATAAATTAAGAGTTTTACAAACTTTAATGGCATTCCAAGCCATATTACATCATCAATACATTAATATTCCAAAATCCCCAAATTACACAAGAAGTTTGAAAGATAATTTCTCAAAATGCAATTACAATTTTATTTTACATAAATTACTCCAAAACAAAACAAAACATGCAATTTCGGAGTAATGCCTTGATTCACTTTTACTTGATTTCTTACTCATCACCTGAATAGGGGAAAGAGAGTGGGGGTCAGCTTTACAGCTCGTGGGTAGCATGCTTATAACAAATAACAAGCAAAACTGTTCAAAAAGCTCAATCTCATAGAAAATTTTTATTGAATCATAAAACACATATTTCTCAAAATTCTTGTCATAAAATCAAAATCATAAACAACACAATTTATGCAATTTTCAACTTGTTCAGTTCATAAACACATAAGCACATCAAAAATGGTTTGAGTGGATCCAAAACAGAACGTACTACACATTTCCCCTAAGGGTCTGTGTAGCCTTGAACAGAACATACTAACGCAATCCCACATAATGATTTTGCGTAGCCGTGAACTTATGGGAGTCCGCGAAGGAGCTCCATGCCACTAGCAGGTAGGCGGGAGAAGCCTTTAGACAAGTGCACTTGACTTAACTTAGGGGATCACCACAAATCCACATAACATTTAATTCATGACTTGAAAAACAATTGCCCAAATGGCACATTTTTAAAAACTTATATTTCATGAGCATGACATATTTCATATGCATTTCTATCAACATTTCACAATTCATCATTAAAAATTCATACATCAAAACATATAGCAATCTCAGAAATCATTCAAAAGCAATAAAAGAAACATTTATGAAGTAATTGAAATCATTTTTCTTTCTTGATTTGAACAAAAACA
>JANVCQ010000006.1:13005714-13016071 GCA_025531925.1 Erythroxylum plowmanianum | reverse complement strand
GCTAGGTATAGATTTGTGTTTGTTTGTGTTGGGATTTTCGGACGGGAGGTCCGATGAATTTGTGTGATTTGGTTTGGTATATAGAAGTGTATTTAAAACCCTTTGCAGGTTTTGGGTTTTATGAAATACAGTCGTTATGCTGCCCGATTTTTGTAGGGCAGTATATAGATAAGTGTTTATTGAATAAAGATGAAAAGAAAAATAAGATTATGGGATTTGTATGGATTTGAAACGTGAGCACGCTTTTGAAACGTGGGCACGCCTTTAAGCAGATTATGAATAAAGAATGAAAAGAAAAGAAAAAAATTTGTACCGGTTTCGGATTGGTTTGCCTTAGAGTTTCCAACGCGATAGTTTTCTAAAATAAGATTTTGTTCTCGGATGTCGAAAGTTAAGTCAGTTTTTATTCTTAAGCGAATTGTTGGTTTTTGATATCGAATCCGCTTTCAATTTGTCTCCGCTTTATGTTTTGATTGATTCGTTTTCGATGTGCTTTCTTTTCGTTTCGCTTTGTTATCTGATTCTTTCGATACTTTCGCTATTTGTTTTTCGCCTTTTGATCCGATTTGTCTTTCGGCTTCGTTTGTGATCCGCTTTGTCCGTCCTTCGTTTCGCCATATGTTTCATTCTTATGTTTCCGCCACTTTGTTTTTCGTTATTGTCGATTAGTGTTCCGTTCTTTCGAATACGATTTCGTTCGTTTTCGCTTTCCGCCACTTCATTTTCGTTTTCGTTTTTCGCATTTCCGATTGGGATCCGGTTCCGAGATCGGGTCCCAACACCATTTTTCCTTTTGTACCTTGTCCTCACCAATCCCCTACAACCCTATCCTCTCGGGAGACTACATCTTCACCTTCCCCTTCCATGCCTCTTCGACATTCTTCTAGGCAATCCAAACCCCCTTCCTACCTACAAAACTATGACTATCCTACCTTACCTCATTTTTCTCCACACCATCTCTCCTATGTTTTTTCTTATAACTATATATCACCTAAACACCAATCTTTCCTAGCTTCCACTGTTACTTATCAAGAACCTAAATCTTACTAACAAGCTGTACAACACTAGGAATGGAAAGAAGCAATGCAAGTTGAATTGAAGGCCTTAGAAGCCAACAAAACTTGGCATCTTACCTTTTAACGTCCAAGAAAAACTACTATCGGCTGCAAATGGGTCCACAAGCTCAAATTCAACTCCGATGGGAGCCTTAAATGTTGCAAAAGCAGAGTTATGGCCATATACTTCAACCAGTTGGAAGGCTTAGGCTACTTCGACACCTTCTCTCCAGTAGTCAAAATTACTACCATTCGCCTGTTGCTTGCAATCACAGCTTCGAAGAATTGGCATATGCACCAGCTAGATACCAACAATGTCTTTTTGCATGGGGATTTGAAGGAGGAAGGGTAATCCTGCCCTCCATCTGCCACATCCAGATATAGTATGTCATTTACAGAAAATCATCTACAGCCTTAAATAGGCTAGTAGACAGTGGCACTCAAAACTTACCTCAACCCTCCTCTCTGACAGATTTGCATAGTCCACTTTAGATCATTCCATGTTCAACAAATCCACTCCCATCGGCTTCATTGTCCTTCTCATTTACGTCAACGATGTTTTGTTGGCCAACCTCAATCTTGACCTTATCTCCTCAACCAAGCAATTCCTCGACAAAGTATTTTCTCGACCTGGAGCTCACTCACTCCTCCTCAGGGACCAACCTCTGCCAGCAAAAGTTTACTCTAAACTCGCTTGAAGATATGGGTTTTCTTCATTCAAAACCAATGGCTACCCCCATGGCTTCCAACACTAGGCTACTAAGTGATGGTGAAACTCTCTCTGATCCCACCTCTTTCTGATGTTTAACTGGTAAACTTCTCTATTTTATGACTACCTGACCCGACATCTCGTTTGCTGTTCAACAGCTGTCTTAGTTCATGTCTTGTCCAACCACCTCTCCATTCTTCAATACCTTAAAGGCTCTCTAGGACAAGGCACTTTAATTCTAACCGCCTCTTCTCTTTAGCTCCATGCCTTCTCCGACTCCGACCCCTACCCAGACTTTCGCAAGTCTATTACTAGCTTTTGTATTTTTCTGGGCTCCTCTCTTGTCTCTTGGAAATCCAAGAAACAATCGACCATCTCCAAGAGCTCCTCGGAGGCCGAGTATCACGCCATGGCTTCAACCACTTGAAATCCAGTGGCTTCATTATCTCCTCCGTGATTTTGCCATCGATCATCCTCAACCAGTATACCTCTATTGCAACAATCGGTCAGCTATTCACATAGCTGAAAACTCCATTTTTCCCGAACGAACGAAGCACATTGAAATCGATTGCCATGTTGTTCGTGAAAAACTCAAGGCCGGTGTCATCCATCTGCTTCCTGCTTCTTCCACCGATCAACTCATGGACATCTTCACTAAGGCTCTCCCACTCTCGCCTTTTCACTCTCTGCTGCTCAAGCTGGGCGTTGTACAAAATTTGTACCGTCTAACTTGCAGGGGCGTGACAAACCCAGTAGTAAACGATGAACCCTAATTTCCTTTGTTTTCCCAATTCATTTTACATCTATCAATCGATTCTACCACAGCCCTCTTATTTGGTTCATGTTTCTCATTCACAGCAGGGCGTAGTCGCTTTGTCTTCTTTCCTTTAGGGCTTCAATATTAACGATCCTTTACTAGACCAAACCACAGCCTAGGTCCAATTAAGTAGTATCTGTGTTTTCTTTCTATTCTAACAGAATTTTGTTAGTGTTGTTTTATGCCTTGTACTTCAAGCCTATAAAAGGCCTTAACCACGGAAATAAAGATAAGCCATCTTTTTTGTCTTTCTTGGTTTATGTGAGATGGTCTTCCGGAAACAGCAACACAGGTAGGCCGGTCAATGATTTTGTAATCACTAAAATTAGATTATATTAAGTTCTAGATGTTAAAAAAGTTACTTTAAACTTATGATAAAATTAATATTCTTCACAAAGGCAAACAAAAAAATTTGGTTTGTATTGCAAGAACGTAAAAATATACGTTGACAAATCCAAGTTCAAATTTTAGAGTGTGGTTAAATATATTGGAAGGGAAATACAAACAAAGTATGAATCTGGCTGGGAAAAGATTGTCCGCCTAGACATGAAAATAGGCAACAGCTACAACGTACTGATTTTGCATTTTATTTGGCCTCCTCTCCTTTCAACTAACCCTCTAAACATTACTGACGCGTGTTAGGTACCCACCCACCCTACCATTGCCCCATGCATCATACATTGAACTGAACTGAACTTAATAGAAGTGGGTGCCACAATTTAATCCCTGCATTTCGTCAAAATAGAAGTCATTTTCATTACCGCCAATACCCCAAAAGTTATGGCTTTGGAAGAGAGATCTTGGACCGATCATGAAATGGAGTTATATCTCGCCGTCTCAACATTAGATACTAGGCCCCTAAATGAATGTGATTGGTTATGACATAAATGCATAGAGATATAAGGCTGGAGACCACAAGTCAGATTAACATCTCAATCTATATGCATGTGATATAATCACATCTCATCGTAAGCTTTTCCACATTTAAGGCTATCAGGGTTTGGTCCAACCATATATCTTGTTGGCTTCATGTCTTATCTTTCCTCCAATGATATTTTTAAAATGCGTGTCATTTCGTAAATGAACACGTGATTCGATGTAGCTAGGGATAAACATTTTCGTTCATCACTTCCTATTTTAGTCTTCTGACCACTAATTCTCTCGTTCAAGTCTTTCAACTATACGAATCACTAGGACATCTATTTTAGCCAACTTAAAACGAATCAGTTCTTATATAAGCTAATGAATGCACCACTAGTTCTTTCATTTTAGTCTTTCAACTATACTAATCGCTCCACGCAAGGACTTTATTTAATACCTTTTAACGGAACTCCTACACCGACTTAATTTTAGCCAAGTTAAAAAACACACGAGTCCTTATATAAGCTAATAAATCCCTACTTAAATGAAAACTTCCTAATATTTGATTTGGAGGCTAAAGTCTAACCCCTAAACCATAAAATTAAGGATTTAGTTTACTTGGTGAGCTGATGAAACCCAAATTTTAAAATCAATTTAAGGTTTCTTCAAATCCATAGATAAGTTTCAAAATTTTTCTAGAGTTTTTTTCCTTCTTATTCTTCTTAAAAAGTTGGCAAAATTTTTTTTAATCCTAATATTTGTACTAAAATACATGTCAAACTCCAACATTTTGGAGCTTCAAAATGAATTCTAACATTTTTAAAGCTTTCAACTTAAATTCTAAATTGATGGAATCCTTAGCGAGATCATGCATGTCCAATATCAACATTTAAGTGGCCCTAGATTTCATATTCTAATGCCCATATGGATTTCACTATCTCATGTGATAGCTACTTGATATAGTAGGATTCACACATTTTAATTTAATTTAAATTAATATTATACATAGTAAATCTTAATTAAAACTAATAGCCTTAATAAAAAAAAATCCATTTTAAAAATTTTAAAATATATTGTAAAGAGGTAAAGAACTAGCTCCTGAAGGAAGCAAAGCAAGTATACAAGGCATTTAAGCCCTAGTTAGGATGTTATAAGCTAACTAAAAACAAAAGCATGGGCGTTAAATTTAGTGATACTAGTTTCTAAATTTACAAAAACTTCCATCTCAAACCCATTTCAAAACTAAATTGATTGCTAGTCTCTTTCACTAAAATTACACCTCTAATTGAGTTCCAGGTATTTAACTTCAGACAATGATTGTTTAAAAATCTTGGAATTCTTCTCTTTCCATGTGGAATAAACATTAAAGTTATACCTAGATTTGCTTACTCAATCTAGAATTTTCTCTCCGTCATCTTCATCATATTTTATATCACATAGTGTGAAGGATTAATTGCATAAGGTATTGGAGTAGTAGCATCTAAGGAATAGGAGCTTAATAGTCTCTAGCATCAACTAGTAGAGGTTGGAAGGATCTAACACTACTATTCCTTTGATTATGTCTTGAGTTTTTAGCTTCATCTTAGCAGCTAACCAAAGGTTGAAAGAGGATTTAGGAAAATTGCCTTTATGCCATATTAAGCTTCTCTAAGAAAAGCTAGCTTTGGCGCTTCTGAAGATTACCTAAGTGGTTTCCAAATCACAACAACTTAATTATTTTAGCAAATCCCCTTGAATAATAGCACCTAGTTCTTCCTTGAATCACTTCTCTTACCAAAGCTTTCTTGACGTATGTTACTTAAAGAATTGAAAGTAGCGGTTTTGAGAAGAGGGCCCAAGTTGTGCCAATTATCAAACTAGAAAGAGGTTGAGTTTCTATTTCTAATGATACACTTGATTTGAGGGACTAATGGATCTACGAGCTTTAGGATTTGAAGCAATGTCTATAAGGTGTCAGTTTAGGCTTAAAACACCAAAAATTTTCACCTTGAACAAAATGAGGATCCATTTGACCATAATGATTCTTTACCTATAAAGATCTTCCCATTACGCTTGGATAGTAGTATTTCATTCATTTCTTTGATGGATATAATGCCTAATCCTCCTCCATCTTTTGGAGTGCAGACATCAAACCATCTTGTTGCAACTTTAGAGATATTATTGGCATCACCAGTCTAAAGAAAATTATTCAAGATTTTTTAATGGATTTGATTATACTTCTAGGAAGGAAAACATGTGAGCTCCAATAAATATACAAATAATACTGAATAACTAGTTGGATCCTGCTTGTATAGGATAAACTTCTATTGTTCCAATAACCGATTATTTTTATAATATATTCAATTAGGGGCTAGCAATCTATAAAGCTGATCCTCTTAGTAATAAACGGAATCCTCGGATATTTAAAAATATGGTTTACGAGCATGAGACTAATAGTACTTTCCAAGTATTTTTGAAAATTGTGGATTGCACAAAGAGACATAAAAATGCTTTTGCTTAAGTTTATTTTCACGCCTAAGAGATCATTACACTTATTGACTATAAAGATGGGAGTCCTTAGAGTGGTTTCATCTACCCCACATAGAAGAATTAAATCATTAGCAAAATATAACTGATTGAGTTTAATATTATTATATTTGTAGTGGAATTTAAATGTCCCTTCATTAGAGGTTTCTTTCTCAGTCATTTAAAAATATGGTTTAAGAGCATGAGGCTAGCATTACTTTCCAAGTTTTTTTTTTAAATTATTGATTACACAAAGAGGCATAAAAGATGCTTTTGTTTATGTTGACTTTCATGCCTGAGCGCTCACTAAACTTATTGAATATGGGGATGGGAGTCCCCGCTGTGGTTTCATCTATCCACGTAGAAGAGTTAAATCATTAGCCAAATATAACTAATTGAGTTTAATCTTATTATATTTCTAATGGAATTTGAATGTCCCTTTATTAGATGTTTATTTCTCAATCATTATAGAGACCACTTCAATGAAAATTATAAAGAGGTAGTGGGATAAAGGGTCCTTCTGCCTCAACCCTATGCTTCCTTTAAAAACCTCAATAGGCTCTTATTTATTAGAATGTTAAAGGATATTGTTGTTGTACAAAGCTAGGTCCAATTGATGAAAGTTATAGAATAACTCAACCTTATGTTAATTTCTATTTCTAGGGTTTACATTTTATTTTTTCTTTCTATATCCAAAATAATTTATCTTTGCAGCTTTGTAGTTAAGTGTTAAGTCATGGATAAACTTCCAATTTGTAGAATTAGCTTTGTGGATGTAAATTTTTATAGAACAACTTATGATAGATTTATGCGATGGTAATCTTTGAATAAGTCTTGCATTAGGAGAATATTATCATGAATATTTCTAAATTGGGTAAAACTCACTGAATTGGATAAATGATTGAATTGATAGTTGATTTTAGTTTTTTTATAATCATTTTTGACATTAAATTTTAGAAAACATTGCAAATGAAATGTGTTTATAGTCATATAAAGAGAGATTTGGTTTCTTAGGGATTAGACAGACAGAAGTTTCGCTCATTTCTAAGAGCATCTTGTCTTTTTAAAGTAGGTCAAGGATAAGTTTGGTGATGATTTCACCAATCAAGTGCTAGTATTTCTTAAAAAAATTGAGCATTCATGCCACCTAGACTAAATGTCTTTAAAGGGTTAAGGCTATGGAGTAAAAGGTCGAGAGAGCCAAGTTTCTATATCCTATTTTATGGGATAAGGAATAAAGGAATGGAGATTCTTCAAAGAAGAGGGATATATCACGCTAACCTTCTTGTTTAAGTTTTTGTACATCTCAGAATTTCCTCTAAAGCATTAGTGATCTAGAAAACTTCTTCTATAGATTTTGGATTAGCACCTCTTGAGAGTTCATCATATGCACTAGTAATGAATTTTTTACTAGTTAGTTTCCACAAACTTTTGGCTTTGATTTAAGGAGGTTTCTATTGATAAGATATTGCTATTTTAGATTACATCATACTTCCTTTTTCATTCAATCATTTTAGGGTAGGGCGTCTAGAATAAGTTTCCACATATTGACTCTAATATAAATTCTTATGTAACCAATGTGACAAAGAGAAGTATTGCTTTCATCCATACACAAAGGTTTACCTATTGAGCTTATTAGATAACTCAAACCTATTCCGGACCATATTCTAGTGTAATGTTATTAAATGTACCCATACTGGGATTGATTCCATTATAACTTTATATAAGTTCAAAATAAGTTTCCATTGCTTTAGAAGAATTAGTTTACTAAAGGCATGTTAAGGCTTTACTCCAATTTCCTATTCATGTTGGTCTTGTTATAAATCTAAATAGAACAAAGTATTTATTCATTGATGAGCAACTTCTATAGAACTTTCTTACCCTAATTGGTGTCATAATAGACTTTCATTTGAGGGAATAATGTCTTATTAATAAAGTAACAAACTAAGGTGTTGAGCCATCTATTGGCTTTTACCTGGAGCACTTCAGCTGGTGAAGAGACCACTAGAGGCTTTTCTTCACTAAGAGGGATAAATTTCATCTTGGATTAAGGTAAGGTATGCCCAGTAACCTAGCACAAAGTGTAACATCCCACTACCACAGAGTATATATCCGAACATCTAGAGGACATTCAAGTACATACTACAACATCCCACTACCATAAAGCAAATACCCAAATAGCCAGAGGACATTCAAGTACATACCCTATGATAATGGTATGTTGGAGCAAAAGCAAATCCAACTTACATATGGAATCATCTAAAGTACTCAAAGATCACAAAATTTTAAAACCATTGATTGCATTCATTCACAATTCTTACACTGTTTATATTATACAAATATTTACAAAACCTCTTATAGGTTCTAAAAAAACTACAAAATAAATGGTACAGCACTTCTGGTATCAGCTGACAGACCTCTGAGCCATAACAAAATTCAAAGGGACTTTTAGTCCTGTCTAAAGCACTAGGTCTCCTGTCTCGTACCTGAAAAGCCACGTTGCAATTTTTAATGAGTTTTGCAAACTCAATGAGTAAACCATCATTGATGATTCACCGGATCTTATACACATATCATATGTATATCATAGATATTCATTCAGATCATATTTATATTCTTGATATTTCACATAACATAGGATATCACATGATCATACAGTTCAATATATCAAACAACTCATATTAATTTATCACTCATTTTCAGCTTTGCAAATCATTCAAAGAAATTCAGTCTTATAATGCTATATGCATGAGACTCATATTCGTTCTTATTGTTATGACTGAGTGCCTATCACATACTTATACAAATACTGGCCCATAGGGCTTAGTTAGAATAGAATCACGAAGCATAGCTCTACGTGCAGAATCAGAAATCACGGAGCAAAGCTCTATGTGGAAGCGTTTCATACTGGCAACTCAAGTCACAATGCCTTTATCTGAACATGCATTTTATGAAATGCATCAAATACATATATGTCATATATCATAATCACATTTGATGCTCAAACAAAGCTCATAATCATCGGACCTAAGTTCGGCATTCAGCTTTCATTGAGAATTTACATAGCATTCAGAAATCTATAGCAATCAAAGCACTCCCAATACATTCTCAAATATTGGTCTCTTCGAACAATTCAAGTCCAGAATTCATAAACAAATTGCTAACAATTTAACAATATTAGAAGTTTAAACACATTAAATCAAATCAATCCTCAGAAATCATCTAGGTTGACTCACAGTACGCTCCAAAATGTTATTGCCTAAATGGTCTAGCAATGTCCGACTAGCGTCCAATGAGTTCTTCTATATCATACAAAATACATTTACAAATATCACACTTTTGCACTATTGTACAAATATTCCTTAATGCACACGTACTTATATAATATGCACAATACATGTTCAATGACAATTCTAGGGCACTTTATCGAGATCCTTATGAACAAATCATTCAGATGTCAAAGCCCTCATTAATACCATGTATACTTATAATTTGGACCAATATAAAGCAATGTGAAACCAATTACACAACTTCATTGGCCACATCAGATTTTTCTTCTAATACACATATGAGTCAACTTTGCATAATAAATCTGATAAGGTAAATGGAAAAATTAGGCAACACTTCCTTCTTGAAAGTTATTCTACAATGTCTTAAGTTCCTATTGACACTAAAATCACTCAATTTAGTTTAATAATTTGGAAGATATACCTCAAAACGTTTTGGACTGTTCTTATTCAAAAATAGTTTACTATATACAACTTCCATCCAGAAATTGAATATCTTAGAGACTGAATAAAAATTCGATTTCTTGAGACAATTTGTAGGCCTATATCTCTAGTTTACTCCAAATTGAAAATAATATTATTTGGCATCCTATAGGTCAAGATATCATCAAAATACTGTAATATGTTCAGTAAAATATCCAGTTCATGCTCTTCCAACCGATACCCTTACTTTGATTCGATCAATATTTTTTAAGTCGAAACCAAAAGCTATAAATTTTTATGGAGAGATAGAGGAATGTGTTATGAATCCAGTCCTTTAAAAATCAAAACAATTGGAGGTCTAGAGAAGAAGTTATGGTCAAAAGAAGTAAGATTGTTCAATAGAAGCGAAAATCCCAACTGCACGATCGTGCTTAAGCACGAGGGTGCAAATTTCTCTTCACCTCCAAAGTCACTGTCATGCTTTTACATGACGGTGCTTTTTTGCTAACTCTTAATGTAACACCCCACTCCCGCGAGACCCGAATCCGATATCATTGGTGATATCCGAGTCCATGCCCCGCGAGGATGGCGTACTACATCAGTCAGTAAAACTCGGTATACAATTTTTTTTTAACAATCATGTGCGCGCACTAAACAGTAGACAACTTGAGTCCACGGTTAAAAGGAGGCAGTTTCAGTT
>JANVCQ010000006.1:12908972-12926647 GCA_025531925.1 Erythroxylum plowmanianum | reverse complement strand
TTTGTTGCAAATTTTAGCGGTAATTTTTCAAATCAACCCCATTTTATAGTTTAGCTTGCATTACATTTAATTACTTAAGAAATTAATTTCACTTTTGGTTCCTCAAGAGAACGACCCGAGGTTGCGCTATCTGCAATTCCTTGGTTAAATTTTTGAAATAACCCCAAGGCGACAATCGGACGAAAAAGGTTATTTCACTCATTCAGATACAATTTTTAAGGCATGGAAAAAGTTTGCAGGCACGTAGGAGAATTGCTGTTTTGCCTTCCTGTGCTGATCCTCAGCACAGAGAAGTTGTAGGATGCAGAAGATACAAAAATGGAACTCCATTTTTTCACACTGCCCCCTGTACCAGAAAACTTTTCCAAGTTTGAAAGATGAGTGGTGCATCACCTGATCCAGCCAGTGCTTAACACATACATGAACATAAGAGATGCATGCCTAATAAAAGACAAAATTAAAAACCTCAATTTTCTGAACGAAGCAAGGAGCGTCTTGTTCAGCTTCTATTTCATGTTTAATGAAAGATTCCAACAAGGTGTTTTATCTTTTATTCCTACTGCATAACCTAACCTCTTGAATGAGTAACAATAAAACACCTACCTCTTGGAGGCGCAAAAACATGGGGATGGATATCCAAGTGAAACGCAACGCCAAACTGGTGCATGCAGTTTCTCCTCATCGGTACCTTTGGTAATTGACTTTAAGAACTGGGACTTCGAAAGTCGGAAGAATTTTCCATTCAAACGGGGAAAATGAATTGGTAATACATTAAAGTATGAAAAAAAAAAAATCTGATAGCCCTGCAGAGTATCTCCTAAAATCAGCTGTCATATAGGAGCTCTGCTGTGCTGATTAAAATAATTGCCATCTTTCTCCACTCAGGAGCTTACATCCTGTTAACAGTATGAATTTCTTTGTTCATTTGCAATGCTTCCTATATCTGAGCTGCATATTACACCTCTTGAGTTGTTCGCTATGGATCCCCATTCATTTCTTTTCCGTGGAGGCACCCCAGATGCCTTATTCCACTTCTGCTGCTTAAAGTACCTCCTTCCCAAATCATATAAGGGTACCCTTGCACGTTTGACTGTTTGTTGGACATTGGCAACTGGAATGTCTACATCACAATGGTTTGCGCCAGCAGTGCTAGCACTGTCATCATTCAAATAAGTATAGGCAGGATTAAAGTTCTCGTGCTTGCCCCCTTCTCCAGCTTCACTAGTTTCCATAGAGTTAACGTCACACGAGGATGAAGGCAAGGTATGATGGGGTAAAGGAGGCAATGGTGGAAATGGGAAAAAAGGCATTCCTGGAGCGATAACCCAACTATCTACAGCTTCAGTCTGGTATAAACCAAATTGCTGTACTATAGGCAACGGAATTCCATAAGAGACGGGCAAACGAGAAATGAATTTCTTCTGTGGGTAGCCAACAACTCCACCACCGGAACACTTTGAATAGCAAACATTTTGTTGAGACAGATCACAGGTTGATGAATCATTGGATGACACTACATTTGGAGTAACAAGTGATGAGAACCCTGGTGGAACATCATCGTGCATATTTTTCCTTCGAACATTTGCACCACTATTCTCATCTTGGAGAGAGTAATTGCGAACACAATTAGGGCAGTAGTTAACCTCGCCACTCTCTTTGTCAGCATTGCCCAGAACTTGTTTGCTTATTTCTGATTGCTGTAGCAACACAGAATCATTCCTCAGCTCATCATGCTGAAAGAATTTTGAAGCTGAATTTACTTCTGCTGGTTGATCCCATCGACTTTTACGCTTGCGCATTTTAATAACACCATTGGCACAAGGTGCCAAAGAGTCATCATGAACTGCAGTTGTTAAATTTGCTTCAGCTTCAATAACAGCAACTGATGCTTCTACAGGTTTTACACCCTCGTCATGCCAATGATTGTTTGATGGGATCCTACTGCAGTTTAAACCTCTATGATTCTCCATCCTTCCATCATCCCTATCTATATAGCCAAATCTCCTTAAATGTCTCGGAATCCATCTATCACGAAAGTTTCGTGCAATTTGATGAACCTGTTTACATAAATTCAAATCCTTAAAACTAGACTGTTACAGCTCAAATGCTACATAAAATCATTACCAAGTCATCAATTAATCGTCAACACTGGTGGTTGGGTATTTCAAATGAAGCATGTACCAGGATGCATGAGAATAGAAAGGTGCTGCAGATAATCTGAAAGCTGGGTATGAAGAGATTTGAATAAGTACCTGTTTGTCATTGTGCTCTGTGAGTGACAGCATTGATTCCATAAAACTGCACAAATCACAGTTCTCAGAACCTTGAATTAATTCAAGTAATATATGATAAACAGATCATCACTACTCTTGGCTTAGATATTGAATTATGTCAAATTCAACAAGTTCAACTGCAGGTGTATTATCCTCTAATAAGACTATATGACTGTAGGTTCTAATTCAATTAACCAGTCAATTTCAACATCCCAACAATGAGATAATCAAAGTTGTCATATAAAGTCGATAATAGTAACAGTGAAAATCCTCTGATGAGAAAGTTAGTTATTAATTAGTGTGAAAAGTAACTAAAAAAATAAAGACAGTACTAAGGGAAAGAATTGGTATTCAGTATTTGCCTCTTGACCATAAACCCAAAAAAACGGGTCAAGAGTTCATATTATTTTGTCCTGTGGTGTGGGGAAAGCAGCAGGTGGTTGCAAGCCAGAGCTTACAACTAAAACAGCACAGAATCTGCGTTCATAATTCTAGCGACTTCATTTCTTGACAATAAGGATAAAACTAACAAGTAAAAGGTTAGTGAGATGTCCTCTCCGACTTCGTATGGAGACAGAATGAGAAGAATGATGTATTGCAGAAGAAATAGGGCTATAGGGTGTTTCAAGACCAATTTGCACAGTGAAGATCAATTTCGCCAATCAGGGTAATGTGAGAAAAGGAGAAAAGGGGTGAGCATTCACTAAACTAAAGCAATATAATTATTCTAACCTCTCCATTCCAGGACAAGGAGGACCTCCACTTATATGCTCCGTTGTAAGTATCTCCCTAACTGCCAAGTACTCTAAAACCTGCAGAATACATACAGACACCTCATAACATACATATCACATGATGAATGCATTCATGGCTATCAATAAGGAGCACATATCCAAATTCGGGTTCCAATATTTCCACCTTTAGAAGTTTGCGGAGGATTGGGATCTTTTTGAAGTCCCTCCGATACTGCTTCATCATGTTGTGGAGCATCCTCAAACCTAACACAAAGCAAAAGTAGATGTTGATGGCAGTCAGCATTTCACCTGCTAAAGGTTTGCTATAAAGCAAACTTGCATGCAAGTAAAAGAAAAAAACTTGCCATTTTTGTTGAGCACATCCATCAGCACAGCTTTTGATTTTGTCTTAAGAAGAGCATCCAGGATCATTGAAAGCTCACGGTTGCTGTAGAATAAAAGCTAGGTATTAAGTAGAACATTCATATACTCATATACAAGAGCAATATCAATTGACGTGGTCACGTACAAAGAAAGAAAAGTTGCAGATTAGAAGTTGGGGATGAAAAGTCAAGATCATATGAAAGATGCAAAATTACCTCTGAATTGCTTCACCACTTCCAGTAGAACCAGAAGCTGCAGTAAGAAGCAGCAGCTTCAAGTAACCTTTAGGGGCATCCTGAAATTTTTATTAAAGAAAACTAACTTTAATAAACAGTGAAAGATGGGTGGGCGAGCAATAAGTAACATTCAACAAGCAAGATAGAGTGAGAGAAAGAGAGGAGGGGAGGGAAAAAAAATTTCAGAAAAAGTTTTTGCATTCTTTAGACAACAAACCAACATAGAGCATTGAATTGGAGGAGAAAAAAGATCACTTACTTTCCGTTTGCATATTCCACCATCAACATCCAGCAATTCATTGAGTTTCTCCTCAACTGCAAGCAGTAATGATATTAGTTACGAAACAATTTTCATACAACACCTTTCATGGTAGCACAAGCAGAGAAGGATTCCTAACCTGCTTCAAACTGGCCATTAGTTGTAACTTCCACTAGTTTTCTTGGTTTTGTAGAATGAGACTGAGATTTCTCCAACATAATTTGGATTTTATTCATGCTTGGACCATTATTAGTAGATTTTCCTCTCTTAACAATGTTAGATTGATGTGAAGTTCTGATAAGGAAACGAGATTTCACAAACACTCGCTTCTCTCCAGTCATAATAGATTTAGATTTCTTGTTAGCAGCAGTCACTTCCAATGATGATTGGTTAGGAGATGCTTCCAGCTTTTGGATAGGGCAAGTAGTTTTGTTTGTAGCCTCTTCCATGGAGATGTCTTTCTGTACAGCAAATGTTGCTTTGTCTGTTGCATCTTCTCCTTCATTAGTGAGGTCCACAAGTTGACCGGACAATGAAGAACTTCCCTTTACCTCATCTAAAATTGAAGAACTTGACAATTGGTTAACAGCAACAGGAGACTGGTTCAAAGAATCCTTGATCTCTATCCCATCCTCAGTTTTCTCAGAAGTTAATTTAAATTTATCCATATCATCCTGGACTTTTGACACACTCTCCGAAACTTGAAGATATGAACCTTTAAATGAACTGAATCTGGATATTTTACTTTCAGCTTCCCCATCTTCAAGCATCACAGGTTCAAGAAATTCTTCGTCTGAATCAACTTGGTCAATGAATTCAGTATTAGTTGGATCACCACCAATATAACCTCGACATTGAGGTGACCCACAATAACATTTTTTGGCAGCAGCCCCAAACACTCTAACGTAGTTGTAGTCAAATGTCACCTCTTCACCCTGACAAAATTTTGTACTCATAAAAAGGTCACATAATAATGCGTGAACATGTCAAAGGGGCTGTTGAAAGTAATTTGTGCGGCAAAGCAATGAAGCAACATAATATGATACCAAAGCACTTAGTAAAAGCAAAAGCTGTTTTACATACTTCTCAAACTTATTAAAATTGCAGTAAAAATAAAGGAATCTGAATCTGCTTTATCTTCAGAGTGGACGTTAATAGAAACGAAAGGATCAAATTCCAATCAGCACCAACATTTTGCTTGAAAATACAGACTCGGATGCAATATCATTATCAATCAGGTTAGTTGTTTTAAAGGCACCTATCCCATTATCATGATTAATCAACCACGTCATATTTCTAACAGCTTTCATTATATTCCTTGCTTAATTTAGGTAATCGTCACTTGCATTAAGCAACATGATGCATTTGCCATGTCAAAAATCAGGGACAAAGAAATTAGTCAAAGGATGATAAGAGTACTCATACTAGCCTTTTCTATGTAAATTATTATCATTTATTGGCAAATGGACCAATGGTTCCACAGTGTTCCATACTAATTTAGTTAGCATTGCCACCCCATCCACTCTGTCCCCCAATTGACAAGAAAATGTTGCACTTTATTATGCATTACAGGTATGAAACAGCACAAAAAGCTAAAGGGTACAGTAATTCAACCTCAAATGGAAAGTAGGAAATCAACTATCAGACGGCATGTACATACCTTTTTCATATCCCTTAATGCAAACAACCCAATACAAATTTCTCCATTGACCACCCACTGTTCATAAAAGTTTCAAGTTAAGTACAATGTAGCTTCACTATAACAAGGATTATTTCAACATTACTACAGAAAAGGAGCTTAAAGAACATGAGACCCATGGCCTGGTACCACATACTGAAATATCTTTAGAATATTAGCATAGAAACCATAAGACATCCACTACCCCAAAAGCAGCTCTTGCATGTAATTGGAGATAAAACGAAGGTGATAAAAAACACAGTACATTATAACAAAGTCTTAATTGGAAAAATTTATATTGATTCAAGTAAAGCATGTATGTAAAGGTCTTCAACAAATTAAAACGCAAAATGTTGAAAGATCCTAGAGTCCATTTCTCAAAACCATAAAATTTAACAATACAACATAAAATCTGCCAAAAATGAAGCCTAAGCCTCACAACAGGGAAACAGGCACATATCCAAAACCTAACCCATGAATATTTCAAAATTAGATGTCATCCTTCCAAAATAAACTAAAAATGGTTCAAGCATCCAGGTATTAACTAAATGGATTCATAGAGAAGCTGGCTTATACATATCAGAAAATATTTTTGATTCCAATATAGGACCAGCAATCCAGTAATGCATTTCCACAGATATCTTAGGTTATTTAGGGTTCCCATATATGAATTATCAAAGCATGGAGCTCCAAATCAACTCTCATCGTAAAAACATATAAAAAGAAAAAAGAATGTGAGGGAAGTTAACAGAATTTTACTTAATGGTATGTTTTTACAAAAGAAGCAAATGGAAAGCGAAAAAGGTAGACTCTCCTAAAAATTGTTGCATGCAGTAAGGTGATCAAAATTAATGCCAAAAGACGGCAAAATTGGATGTCAATCTCAAAAACAACTCTAAATTGCAGCAATTGTCACCTTCTCAGTACGACAATTAGGGTCACAACTATGATTAATAAAGCGCCCCAAATTTCCTTTCCCACATGCATCTATCACCTGAAAATAGAGATACATAGTTATATGTTAATAAGATGTAAAAGTATGGATGTAATGATAATTTAGGACCAATCAAGGGAAAAGGAAATCCATTCAGCAAAATCAAATGGAACAAATTGTAACAACAGCTTCAGGGCAAAACAATAAAATAATGATGATAATTAAGAAGATTGCATATGTTAGCCACATTCCCAGACATTTTCTACGATAAGGATAAAGTGCACATGAATTTCTTCAGTGCAGTTGTACAAGGGACTTTAACCATGATTAGACTGCAGGCTTCAACTTAAGAGTTGGAATGTCAGTCGAAGGCAAAACTAAGCTGAGATTGCATCAGACCAGGCTAAGGCCCACATTTAACATGCAACTGCGTTGAACTCACCCCACAATTATTTCCAGAGTGACACCAAAAATTAGTAGAGCACTTGACTTGACTTGACTTGACTTGAACCTAATGAAATATCCTCTCTTAATGGCTTATCCCTTAAAGCAAAGGAAATTAAAAACTTAAATCAATATAATCACTTATAAGGTGCTCAAAAGTCTCAAGCATAAATAGACTATCTAATTCTTGATCACTACACATCCCTTAGGTTTTCAAAGCAAAAGTATCAAAACAAAGCATTCCAATAGGGCTAATTAAGCATCAATAAGATTTAACATTTTGAGGTTAAGGACCTATCA
The DNA here is from genome assembly GCA_025531925.1 of Erythroxylum plowmanianum. NCBI lineage: Eukaryota > Viridiplantae > Streptophyta > Magnoliopsida > Malpighiales > Erythroxylaceae > Erythroxylum > Erythroxylum plowmanianum. Next base: position 12,919,405 of record JANVCQ010000006.1, on the reverse strand, counting down.
TTAGAGATCCCAAGTGTGCTCATAAGACTTGCACTACCACAGTGAAATTGCTTGAAGCAATGTTGCGTCAGAGATAAATGAAACAATAGGAGTACAAATTCTGACCTCGCTGCCATCTAATGTCATGAAGTAGAAATGCTTGTGACCTTTAGAAGCATACTCTTTTTGTCGTGCCTCATAGGTACGCATATCAAGCACCTGAAGAGCATGTATTAGTAAACATGATAAAAATGTACAATTGGTCAACAGAAAGAGAAACAATACAATGCAGAGCATGTATGTAGTAAAATTAAGAAGAGAATCAAGATTAAATCACCCAGACAAAAGCTTGTAGCTGGTACTCTCTCATAACTTCCATAAAAACTAATATTTTCTAAATCAACTGCCAGGTACCAACAAGCTGGTACTCTCTCATAACTTCCATAAAAACTAATATTTTCTAAATCAAATGCCAGATACCGCCCAAAAATCTAAAAGAAGTCTGCAAATAATATCAACTTTCAAGCTCATGGTCATATACACATAGAACATGAAGTTATTTTAAATCCAACTTAGTATAACACAAGGAGCTTGACAAATTATAAACATTACATCAGGTTCTGAAACATTAGTACTAATTTGCTGCTAACAAGCTGAAAGATGATCCTGCCACAGACATACATTGACTTTATCCATAAGATATTGATCAAAGACATGACAGTTATAATCGTAAATTTGGCTTGATGCTTAACTTTTGTTCTTCCTATTCCTCAAAAAGAAATCTACATTACAAATAAATGAAATCCAGAACCCCAAGAAAATTACCTCTCCAACATACTCAATAAGAAATTGCCCCCTGGATATATCCTCTTCCAATCGCAGTCCGAAACCTTTCTTCCCACATCTATTCCACTTCATTCTAGCATAATTTTGTTTTTGGAACTGCAAATAGATTTGTAAAAAGGAATTTTTCAAAAAACACTCACCTAATAGAGAATTGCAATTATTAGAACCAAAAGAAGTAGCCACTGTTACCTGTTGATTTGAACAGAGATCTCCACAAGGACAAGTGCCTTGAACACACTCAATGTTAAGCATTCGATTTAAGCATTCATCACCACAACCCAACCCACCATCTACAGGTATTTTGCAATGGCAAACCATTATCTGTTTTAAAGAAAGCAGGAAGTTTAGAATATATTGAAATTGTTACAAATTTATAACCAATATTTAATGAAATTAAATTTATACTTGAGAAAATGAGCAGATAAGCTTATGCAGGTACAGTTCTAAATAAAATTACAAGAGAAGCAATTTATAGCAATGATTTATAAACCTAACAAAATTTAAATTTCCCGAAAGGTGGATTATCATACAAGCAAATTAAGAAAACATAAAAGAGTCAAGTTCAGACCTCATCAATTGTTTGAGTCCTACGCTTACGATGTAGAAACTGATTTGTTGAAATGCGCGTAAATTCATGCTCCTTGGAAACTGAATAAATAATATTCAGATATTAGTAAACTTCATAAGCTCTGAAGCACACTTCATGCTTGTATTCAAATCATGCTGCTCTGTAACTGCTAACAATGTTGGATACCTGTTCCATGCTTAGATTCCAGTCTACCATCATTTGACAGGAACTCATAAGCATCTTCCTCAGCATCTGATAAGCCCAACTCAGCATTGATCTCAGCGTTTGATTTCTCCTGGCCAATGGAGCAATCTGCATAGGCTTCATCTGTATTATCCTTGCAGATCCTTCACAAGAAACAGAAATTATAGCCTAGAATACTAAAAGGAAATGCACAACTGGTCATAATAGACAAGCTCATCCTTTAGAGAGAGCAAAGGATAAAAATAGAAGATAATGGGAATGTATACATAAAATAGAAGAAAATTTGTCTAACATCAGAGGTAGATAACGTCATTTTGTTCATGTAAACATAATGTTAAATTAATGATTATGTCTGCAAGCATGCGCAGAACTGTTCTAAGCGTGAATCATGAAAATGATAAAGGGAGGACCAACATCTCATTTGCAGCATTAAATCAAAATTGTCTGGAAAACAAATAGTTGGATTATACTCACACAAAGCGCACAAAAAAAAAAAAAGGTCCATGGATCATTCAGCACAAGAATGCACTAAAATAGAATATATTTCAAAAATGTGCCACAGAAGAATCTTAGATAACCAAAATATGCTCAATTTTCAACTATACTTGAAAATATGCAAGAAATACACAAATTAAACGGTTAGGTTTGTCAATATTTAATATATTGCAGATAAAGAGAGAGACATAGTTATCAGAAAGACCAAGTAAATAATTAGTGCGTCAGAACAATTCATGATGAAAGAAATGAAAGATGACAGAATCACACAGAAGCATGAATGACAACATACCATTTGCAATTCGTCTGACCAATAGAATCCACAAGAGAAAATGGAATACGCCGCCATTTATGACAATCATCACAGCGGACCCAGGCATTATCATTGGGTGAATACTGCTCAATCACACTATCTAATCCCACTTCGAATTTCGCTGCATGTAGGCATGCAGGATCTTCCCTGATGTCAATTTGTCCAATTTCAGTATGATTTCCTGATGCACCAATTTGTCACAACAATATGACTAGTGAGCCTCTGTATCCTCAAAATTCTGATCAATTTTAAAGTAAAGCAATAAAAGCATGAAGTTAAGCGCCAATACATGATGAAATTAACAAACATCAAATAATATAGTACCTGCACTTTCCGGGTCATCTTTGACTTTAGGATCATAATCACACTTCTCACTACGTTTTTTCTTGTCCACTGCCTTCCGATCAACTCCCCCTTGTCTACTACCATTTTCTTTTCTGACTCTTGCACAACCAGACGTTTTGGAGCTCCTCTTTCTCATTCCACCAGATTTTCTTGAAGCTCGTTGAACAAATTTAGTCGAAGGAAGCAAACTCTTTGAATCTGAAAATTTGCCATTGGCAAGGTTGTTAACAATTTTATCTTCAGTGATGGGATCCACCATCAAGGCCTCACTGGGAGGACCAAATTCAGTGTCTCTTGACAAAGGTAACTGTGTATGTTCATCACTTGATGAGTTGCTTGATCTGTTTGGGCTGATGCATGAAGTAAGAATTTCGCTAGAGCAAAACTCTTCAGTCTCTTTCTGCTGGCACTCAAGTTTCTTTTCTGGCTTAGCTCTGTTTACATTTGCAGCTCCATGTAAACCATCTTTCTTGCGATGGCAACTTGCCTGAGAAAGCCCATCTGTCTTTTTTCCTTTCTTACCACAAGTAACATTTTCAGGGAGAGGAAAAACTTTAGAAGTCAACACAGGATCAGAACTAACTTGGTTTTCAGGAGTTAAATTAATAACTTCTGAATCTGGTGAAGTTCCTGGATCTCTATACATATTCTCAATTGCTGCTCCTTGTGTTCCAACTTCTACAAGGGATGGAACCACAACACAATCCTGAACACTAGTTCCAGCTAATTTCTCATGAACCGCAGTGCTATCCACGTCTTCATGTGTAAGATGAGCATCAATGACAGTATATGATGTGTCCTCCACCTTATTGTCAACACACTGAAGTTGCTTCTCAGACCTCTCTTCTCCCAATTTATCTTCATAACAGCCATCTAAATTTGGTCTATTGAAGGTGGTTTTCTGGTGTGGCTCAGCAAATGATGAGGTATCATTTGCATCTGCAAAAAAAAAGCAAGGATTATTTTGGCAAACATCTTTTCCCACTTTAACTCTCAAGCGAATGCAATTTCCTGAAGCACGAGGTTTCCCCCTGGACCTTCTCGAACTTCCCCCAGCCTTACTATTACTGTACTTTTTACTTCCTTTGCGAATCCTTACTTTAGGTGATCCATGATTCTGTTGATCACCGAGTCCAAAGATTTGTGTGATGTTCCCCAATACACCCCATGTAGAGGAACGAACAGGTTTTGAGAAAGAACTTCTCTTTTTCCTTGCAATATTAGAGAAGGGTAGCTCTGAGGCTTTGGATTTGTTCCTGGACCTCTTTGCAGTACATTTCTTCTTGCCTGATCTACGGACTCGGTTGCTTTTTTGAGAAGAGGATGACCCAATATCTGGACAATTGGTTTCACAAGAATGAAAATGACTGGCCTGATCCTTTCCTTCTCCTTCTATCTCCCTAGAGCAGCTAACCATACTGCTAGGAATGATAGTTCCAAAAACATCCTTCCCATAAAAATGTGAAGTGCCCAATCTGTTAGAAGTTTCTTCCTCTAAATGACCAAAGCACCGACCTGAATGTGAAGATAGCAATTTCTTAGCAGAATAGGCAGGGGCCACTTCAGGCAAACCTACTTCTATACTATTAGTTTTTTTGTCTATATCTATTAACAGTTTGCAAGCTTCGTTATTTGTATCAATTCCAACATCAGTCTTCTCCTCCATAACGTCTGATGTGCTTTCTGTTAAAGGGCCATCAAGACTACCCTTATCCCTTTGCTCATTCATCTGGACACAATAACTTAGTGAATCAGGTACCGATGACTTCTCCATAATCTTCTGGCAAGGTTGCAAAGGCAATACCTTGATGCATCTATCAGCGGCATTGTGCAACTCATTATTTTCTGCAGAGAGACAATCAGCCACCGCTTCCCCATTGTGATTATACTGCCAATCATGATTAGTATTCAGATCATCTGCATTTGATGATTTCACAGGCATCTGATAATGATGTGGTGACATATTACCGCACAAGTGCTCAACAAATGCATCACTCTCCTTGCCTGCACCACTCTTTATAACTAAAACATCAACACTATTGGTGTCCAGAGAAGGAAAAGTGATGTCCGATAAAGACAGCATATGGTCTCTTGGAATATTCCCAACCTTGTCTAGGGGACTACCTACTTTTTTCAGTATTTTTGCACATCCTTCTTCAAGACAATACTCAACAGGCTTAATAGCCTCTTGTCCATCCTGTTGAATATCTTTTTGCACTGAACCAGTCATAGGCAGTTCACCGACAAATTTTTTCAAATCTTGACAGGCCAGAAATTGGTATGATGCAGCAGTCTCTTCTCCAGCCAAGGAATCACTGGTCTCTTCCACGACAATATTACTCATAGAGAGGCCACATATAGCATCATTTTTCTGATTGTCTTGTACCACCGATGCCCCTGGTTGGCAAGTAACAGAAAGCATTTCACAATCTTGAGAAGAAGAGATTTGGCTGTGATTATCAGTATGCACCCTATTAAAACCTTTATCTCCCATATCCACCTTAGCCATTTCAACAGAGGGAGCATTCTCTTTTTGCTTGTCCTGTTCAACATCATTTTTATCTGAAACCTTCTCTAATACACATCCTACAGGCATTTCAAGACTCGGTAAAAGTAATGTTTTGTCACAGTCATGAGTCCTCATGGTGGTTGCACTATCAGTTTTCTCTTCCACACCCTCTTGAACAATAACATTCACACCATCAAGCTGCTCATCCTGTTGATCATAACATGCAGGCAGCCTCTCACAATTGTCCAGCCTCTCATGCTTGCCTGAAGAACCTATGTTCCCCGCAAACAATCGGTCGTTAGTTTCCACATTGTCATGATGAGTTCCCAACCCGCTCTCGTCATCCAAACAATTCCCACCAACTCGGCATTGCTCCCCCAACCTTTTCCCTTCCATCAAACCAACCACACTTTGACTTCCAGCCGTAAACCCATCATCCACACGAACAAATGCAGTCCCCTCAGAAGGGTCAACACAATCAACATAACAATTTCGATAAGACTCTGAACACCCATCACGCATACAGGTGGGGTCCACACTACAATCCCTAATACTGCAACTTGCATCCACACACGGCAATGCCTCGGAATCCAGACACCGGACCTCTTCTGAGCGACAATTTTGCTCAGAGGCAACCGGTTGCAAGGGTTCGTGAACCTCAACCGAATTCTCACACGAACCCATCTACAGTTCAACAAATCAGCGGATACCCATTACATAAAACAAAAGAAAAGAAAATTGCCAAATTCGCACTAACGCAACACAATGTACGAGCCTAATCACCTGCAATCAATAAAAACCCTACCATCTGATTAATCCAACTCGTCGCCTTAACAAGAAAGACGAAAAGCAAAGTATCTGAGTCAAAAACTGCCAGAGAAAAACCCTAGAATCCAAGCCCCTCCTCTACACAAGGAAAAAAACCTATTAGAATTCCAACGAATAATGCAGATATACACAACACAGATAAACACGAAAAAGAAAACGAACGAAAGTGCGTAGAGAGAGCGGATTCACCTATTCCGAGAGGCCGTCGGATTAAAAATGAACATAAAATTTCGACTTTTTCCACAAATTTATATTATTTATTCTGTTTTCCTTTTTGCTTAATCGTAGTCTGAGATGAGAGAAGATACAGAAACGGGAGCCAAGAGAGTCACCAAAAAAGCGTAGGCTTTTTGGCTCTTGCAGCGAAAAGATTTTTCTTGTTGAATTTCTTTTGTGATGATTAGATGGAAACGGTTTCGGGGGCCCCCATGTACCGGCGTTACATTGGAGAAAAACTCCACGGAAGAGCAATACGATTTACTCGGCTTCGTCACTTTTTGACACGTGTCCTGTCGGCTTCTTTTTTCTTTCCCTTTATTGCCTTTATTTTGTTGTCCTAATCAAGAAAGGATTTAACTCAAAGGTTGCACCGTTAGATCATATCTAATTCTTATTTTTTATTATTAATACTAATATAATTACAGAAAATAAAATATTAATTAAAATCCTAATTAAATTAAATTTTATAAAATCGTTAAATAATTAATGTTATTCTAATCTTTTATCTAATTTTTATTTATAAATATTAATAATTATTTATCATATTTTTATAAAAATTATGTAATAAATAATTATTTTCAAAATTTTTAAATTTATGCAATTTATGATATTTTAAATTTAAAATATACTTATTGAATAAAATTAAAAACTTTTGACTTTTTCAAAATAATTTGTATTTAAAAATTCACGTTATTATAAAATTTATTAAATTATTAAATTATGTCAATCATAATTTTTGAATAGAAACTATTGCAAGTCTAATATTAGTTTTGATTATAATAAGGTATAACACCAGTATCCATAAATACTGGAAACAATTATGATAATTTTTAAAATTTTCAAAATAATCTCTCAAATTTATTAAATTATAAAATGGACTCTTAATTTGCATCTCTAGTTATATGATAAAAACTAACATGTTCATGTGACACCCATATATACCCCTGGGAGGATATTGCGAGTGTCACACATACACTGCATGTAGAATACAAAACATTCCAAAGCATACGAAACATTTTATATATGCATTTCCAGAATCTTAAACAAACATACATTACATATCATTCCAAACTTGTTCAAAACATACATACATTATATCACATGAACATAATACAAATTTGTTTCTCTGAAACTAGCCTGAAATTAGTTATTACAAAAACTTACAACAATTTAGAGTCGTAGACTTTATATACAAGCCAACATAAACTCAAAATATATTTTTAGCAAAACAAGACTTAGACTCCATTGGCCATTACGGTTGACTTGTCCCAGTCCTTAAATCTTTCTATTTAAACCTATACGGGGTAAATCCACCGTGCCAAGTATATAGCTTCGTGAGTAATAACTAAACTATACATAATTTGACAATTAATCATACTGGATCAAGTTATAGCAGAAGCAGATATTTAAATTTCAGGACAATTGCATAGTTAACAAAACTGAGTATTAAAGAAGGCACAATCCCTTTAGTTCAAAACATCATTTTGTTTATTTCAAAATCTAACATATATCAGAATACACAATCAAATGACTGTTAATCCATCAACAGAAGTGGGTAACGGAACTTATACAGAAGATACTATAATTGGTATCATATCACATAAGAGACTTACGTCTCAATAATAGAAGACGTTGAAGTGTCAATAACAGAAGACATCAAGATGTCAGACACCAAAGTGTCACAGAAGCAGCTGCAGACCCTTCTAGGCATGCCTATTTACCCACAACTAGGACTCAACAGTTTTAAAAAAAACAAGGTCATTTCAGACATTTCATGTGCAAAGCAAGTAGTCAATCATAGTCACATGCAAGTAGCACTTCCAATGATATAAACATGCATCAAACGTCTCAAACAATCATTGTCCAGAATTCAGAACACAATCAGCATAAATCAAATTCAACAAGCAGAACAAAGTAAGATGTGACCATCTAAGATTACTCATAGTTGCTCCCTTTTGCTTATTGCCTTGAAGTTCCGATAATATCTGGAAGTAATCGCTCTACTTGTCCTTCTATATACAACCAAACATAAGTTGATATTATCATATTTTTCATGTAACTAAATCAGCATTAGTATGAATGCATCATATAACATGCATGTTCATGACAAATTATCGGGTATATTTTCTTACTAAACTGATGTAAACATCAATTGTACTTCAAAAGTTTCAAAATTCATACATTCAATTACTATTCCAGCTTTTGTTGGAAGCACTTCTTTCAGGTCAACTTTTCACAATCAATAAGATAAAGAAAATGATGTATTTCTGTAACACTTTCTTCTAGACAATTGTTCCTGTGTGTTTTAAGTCTCTATTGATACCAAGATCATTCAATTTGGTTCATTATTCTATAAGTTATGCTCAAAATACCACAGACTGTGGACAATTAAAATTTTGGCTAGAGCATGATCATGTATTCAAGTTGTACAACCCATATCTCTCAATTCCAATATCCAAAAATTACAAACTTTATACCAATTTAAAGCAAAGAACATAAGCTACAATTTGGTGAAGACACCTTAGTCTAATTCAGCCTACATTGATACAGTTTATTCAGTAACCATAGGACATGATTTCTATCCCTAGTAGTGCTACAGCTTAAGCCAATACTCAATTTCATGCCAATTTTGAAAATATTAGAGATAGAATCAAAATTTAAATTCTTCAAGAAAGTTGTAGAAATATGTCTCAAGTTTAATCTGAATAAAGAATCAACTCATTTGGAAATCTATAGTTCAACATAAAAGCAAAATACCGAAGCATGTTTAATGAAAATTCTCCAGTTCATAACATTCCAGCACATTTCCTCACTTTCATTTTTACACCAAATGCATTTCAATTTTTTTCCTAGATCACTTTAGCACAAACACATCACCATTATATACTCATTCACAAACCAATTTGTTTTTCATAAAATCATCAAACTCTAATCAATTTTCTTAAACCTCTTTATCTTCATAAAATTAATCATAATCCTATCAATTTTCCATATTTTCTTAAGTAGATTTTGGGTCTGATTTGCATAACCATTTTGACCTTAACAATGGGGTATTTAGGGAACATATTCTACTAATACAATGTTCCTCAATGTTTTGAAAGTCTAATGACATCAATATCATGCATTTTAGTTCAGTATCCTGCAAGTTATAATCAAAAATTCATAGACTGATTTCATACCTCGACAGAACACCAATTTCAATTTCAAGCCAATTTTCCAGACTCTTAAGGACATATTTTGAATTCGATTCTTTCATGAAAAATGTAGTTCTATGCCTCTAATTTACTCTAAATCAAACTTCGTCTAATTTGGATATTCACAAATCAAGTTATGCCATAAATACAGATGTATGTTCAATCAAATACTGCATATATCATATTCCAATGATTATAATCCTTCATCTTGTTAATCATATCACCGAATTTGCTTCTTCTTTCACCACTGACACATGCATCAACAACATTTATGTATGCAGCAATCCACAAGCATGAAAATATACACCATTCATGCATGCATTTATTTACAAACATTAAAACCTCAACAGAAATCATTTACACCATCATAAAACTTAAAGCATTACTTACTTGGTTTATACTTTCAACAAAATTCCAGAATTTATCAAATTTTTGGTGGAGAGAGTCAAGGATAGAGAGAGAGACAACTGAAAACCCCAAATGGGTTGGAGTGATTCAGCTTTTGTTTTGTAAGGTGAAAAGTTGGTAATTCAACCAAAAGCCAAAATACATAAATGAGCAAGAAGAGAGGTTTGATGGTGGAGAGTTTGGGTGAAGCAAACAAACAAGAAAGTAGGCCTCTAAGTTTTCGGTGAAACCAAGGAAGAGTTGTAGAAACTTTCTTTTCCTAATGCCTAGGTGTCTCTCTTAAGGCTTGACACATGTCTCCAATGCATGTGTTACAAGTGTCCTTGTTTATTTAATGTTCTTTATGAATTTCCTTTATTTTATTATGAATTAAATTTGTAACATCCCACCCCTACAGGAAGGGTAAGATGGTAAAATTGGCATAGGATGGGATAGATTGGTTTCTTTTGTCAATTTCTTTTCCGTCCGACGTCCGATTGACCTGATTCTTGAGGCATCGGATTTGTAAAATATTGAATTTCATTT
>JANVCQ010000006.1:12893297-12908872 GCA_025531925.1 Erythroxylum plowmanianum | reverse complement strand
ATATTACCGAGTTTTGAACTGCATTGACTGCTCTAGCATACCACCCTCGCGGGTCGCGGACTCGGATATCAACGTCGATGTCGGGTTCGGGTCTTGCGGGAGCGGGATGCTACAAAATTGGCATGTAGATTTATATTGATGACCATAGAATTTATGTTTTGAATTGATTGCTTTGTTTTAATGAGAGACTTTATCTAAGAACTATTATTATGTTGAATTGAAGGAAAGAGGTTCAAGATCCAATAATCAAATTCATAAATTAAGATCAATAGATGATATATATGTTTAGATTATAACATAATAATGAGGGTTGAATAGGTTGCTCAAAAGAGAGTTACATATTCTTTCCGAGTTAGAGTGAAATCTATAATGAAAATTCATAAAGAGATTTAAAGTGTTTTTAGGGTATTATGATTATGAAGAGTTTTTAATTGACTCTACTTAAGGACAAAGGCTATATTGCTTAAGAGAGAATATAGTTATAACTTAGCAATTCCTATTAATCGAAATAACTACGATTAGTCGCTGAATCAAGATAAATTCAACCATAGTAAAATTTTAGAGAGATTTTACATCTAAGTCTTGTTTAACTATTGATTGTTATTATTATCTATCTACTGGTTAAATTATGTTAAAACAAGATAAAGTTAAGCATAGTAAAAGTTTTAAAGAATTATTTATTTTTACCATATATTAACTATTACATCATTAAACAAATTTCCTATAAAAACTATTTTAAAATATATAAATATTTAAGACAAATTTATGACATCAAAATTTTAAAATTCTATTTAAATTTATATAAAAATAGTAAGCGTTTATTCGTACCTTCAATCATAATCTTTCTTAATTAGGGTAAAACCCATCATATAAATTCATAAAGTGAGTCAAGATGTTTTTAGGTTATTTTGACTAAAAAGAGATATTTTATTAATTTTACTTAAAGATAGGAATTGTATTGCTCGAAGATAATATGGTTGTAACTTAAAAATTCGTATCGATCTAATTAAATAGAATTAATCATTTAATTAACATAAATTCAAACATAGTAAAGTTCTAGGGGAATTCTACGTCTAAATCTTATATATCTACTAATTGTTATTATGATATATAATTTTGGTTTATAACTCTCGTTTATTGTTCAGCATGGGTTTCCGTTTCCAGTTTAATCACTCATTTAGATTAGCTAATTGAAAGACAAACATTATTAGTAGTTACAGTCCCTGCGAGATCAATATGTACTCATTAATGCTAATTACAACTGTGTCATATGCTTGTGGTTAAAATTAAATAAATTTTCAGTATCGTTGTCAGGGACTATAACTTTAGGAAAGTTTTATTTTTATTAATCTAGTAATTTTTCATTTATTTGTGCTCTTGTATTATTTTTACCAACCTAAGAATTTTTTTGTATTTACTTATTTATTTTTTATAATTCTCTTTCTTAATCTTATGTTTGTGGTTAAGTTTTAGGATTTAGGTAACTATTGCTATAGCTACAGATATAATGGAAGGATGAAGAGGACATTATTCTCTGGGGGATTATTGTATGTCATTGCTTATGATGACATTGGATGCTTGGAACGATAGGTATGGTAATATGTATTTTAGAAGCTCAGTTGATAGCGATGATGTGTTGTAACATTTATGGTGGTAACCATCCCAATCACAAATGTCAAGTGCTTTACAATATGTGACAACCATATGAGTATCCAAATTTCATATGGAATTAGCCTGAAAACATACCCTACTATGACACTTATAATCTAGGATGGGGTAACTATCCTAACTTTGCATAAAACAATCAAACTTTAAATGGATTTCAATAACAATAAAAACATAAAAAGGATAAAAGAATGACAAGCTCTTTATGGAAGTCATTACTATAACCAAGGCCGAAACTAAAGAATATAAGAGCTTCTGTCCCCTACCCATAATATAAAACGTCCGATTAAACAAACTTATTAAGCTTATCTCTAAAGGACAATAAGTTCATTTATTTGGTGACACGAAGCCAAATATAAGGGAGTAAGTATAACCAACGAAGCTAAAGGTTGAAAAAGAAGAGAAACAAGAGGAAGACAAGCCTACTATTCAAAAAGAAAAAGAGAAAGAGAAAGAGGAGGAGCTAAAAGAGCAGGTTGTTAAGGAATTATCAGCAGTCATCTTAAGTATAATGGGTTGCTACTTCCCATTCAACAAACTACCAATATCAATACAAGGTCTAAGTGATTTTATTATTCCTTAATATATTGATAGTTTGTTAATAAAAAGGTCCTTGATGGGTATACTTGGTGTTAATAATTTGACATCATATATCCTTACTATATCATAGCATGTAACATATTTTTAGGCTAATGAACCATTGTTTGGGAAGATGAGTGGAAAGAAGCCCTTGATTATAGATTTAAGTTGACTAAAAGGCTTGAAGAAAATGTCAGCTAAAATGTTCAGTGATTTTAGATTTTAGTTTTTAGAATTTTTTGTTTAGTATTTAATTTTTGTTGCATGTGTAGTTTTTAGTAATTTTAGACTTACAGCTCTAGTGTTGTTACTTGAGATGTAACTTGATGACTTTTACAAACTACAAAGGCAACATTACCTTAAGGTGTTAAATCGAGAAGATTTCATCAGCTTTAAATTGATATGAATGATTCTGGACAAGACCAATAATCTTACATTATTAGAGGAACACCAATTATCCTCACCTCCTTTCAAATGTTTTTATTATTTTTCATTATTCTTTCATATTTTGTATATTGAGGATAATAACAAGTTAAGTATTGGAGAAGGGACTTAACAATCGTGCTTATCAATTTTGTTATAATTAGCTTAAGGATGAACAATTTGAGAAATTATTTTGAAAAGATGTTGATCAAAATGATTTATTATAAGTTTGATTGTTAATGTGATTTAATTTGTTTAAGCAAATAATTATGAGTTTTGATGGTTAAGTTGATTTCACATTGATTTATTAATTTCAAGAATAGATACGTAAATTTACATTATAATACTTTATGTATAATCTATACATATATTTAGTTAAATATAAATTTTATAGGGATTTTCATTATCCCACATAAAAATGTGAAAAAGAAAAAAATGTGTGAATAAGTAAGCATATAATAAAATCACTCCATTGGCTTCGAATCAAGTAAAAAGATTAATGCTAAAGAGTGATATTAATAGACATTTAAAATAGTGACCTAGTTGAGTAATCGAGAGTATTCACGACAAGGTGTTTGCTTTTATGTTAAAAGGCTAGGTAACATTTAAAAAAAAAATTCTTAATGCTCTTATGTATTTAAGGTTAGTGTTTTTCTTTAAACAAGGGGATTGAAAATGTTTGAAAGGATAAAGCATATGCTTATTTTATACATTAAATTGAATTTTATAAATTAAGTTAAGGTTTAAAGAATTATGAACTAAATTGAATTACTTTATGTTTTAATGTAAGTATATAAGTGCCTAACAATTCTAAGAAGTTTGCAGTTGAATGTATAACAAATAATCTTTTTTTATCTTTAATTTGCTTAAACACTTTCCCAGAGTTGCTTCACATTTAATTTAATAGTAATAAAATTGATTTGTTTGGGACAAGTAAATGCTTAAGTGTGGGGGGTTATGGTTATTGATATATGCTTAAATAGGGTTTGTTTTAGCATGAGTTTAATAATTATACAGGATTTGGTACTTACTTTAGTTTATATTTTATTTATAGGCCCTATTTTAACTTTCCAAGAAAGAAGAAATGGATTTGGGTCAAATGGAGCCAAGTTGGAGGAGTTTAAAAGTATTTTAGAGGAATATAGATTGAATACAACCACATGCTCACTAACACGACACCTATATGATACTATGTTCAACCCATATAGCAAAAGGGTACATTCTACTTCTTCAACAGTTTGGTGTACAGAGGAACACGTGTAAACATACCTCTGTGTCCTCCCTGTGTTTGAAATGGATGCTCTCAACTTCTTTGATAGATTGCATACAAGAAGGACACAACTTGTGTATGTCTCAATTTTCTCTAACATGACACATGCACGGTATCACGTCTAGCCCATGTTACAAATGGAGAGTCTCATACACAAAGCAGAATGGGAACAAACCCAACACAGATTCAATATGATACCATGTTGCTAACCTAACGTTTACAAAAATTAAGGTTCTTGGTAGCATATAAGGAAATACGTGACTTATATGAACCAATGTTATTTTTGTATTTGACATAAAACCTATGACTTTTGTAAAATAAAAGACAAAAAAAGAGAAGAATAAAAAAGAGAGACATTAGGAGGAGTAGAGATCAACCTAAGGCTAAGTAGACTTAAGAGCACATCAAAGAGAAACAATCTTTGAGAAAAGCAAGCTTCCATCAAAATCAATTATGAAGAATCAAGATTCAAGAACTATGAGCTCGTTCTTATCTCTTGCTTTGAATTGAATGCTTAGTTTTAATGAAAGATTTTAGTTTTTAAAAAGAATTACTCATGTTTATATATCATGTTAAATCAAAGGAACAAGAGTTAAAGGTTCAATAATCAAATTCATAAATTAAGATCAAGAGATAATATTTTTTATTTTAATTTATTTTTAAATTTTTATTATATTATTTTGTCACTATTATCTTGTCACATATGCATGTGGGCCTACTGGAAATTGCCTCTTTATATTGTAGAAGTAAGGTTGCGTACTATCAGACCCTCCAGACCTTACTTTATTGTGAGACGTCAGGGTATGATAATGATGATGATAATGAGATGATATGTATATTCAAATCACAATATCAATGATGCGAGTTGAATGAGTTTCTCAAGAGGGAGCGACATATATTTTCTAAGTTAAGTTTAAATTTATCGTAAGAATTCACAAAAGCGAGTTAATATGATTAGAAAGAGATTTTGATCAATTCTACTTAAAGATAAGGAATGTATTGTTCAAGAGAGAATATGTCTATAACTTTGGAATTCCTATCAATCAAAATAACTATGATCAGTCATTAAATTAAGATAAATTCAAATCATACATTAATTATTGCATCATTAATAAATTTTTCCTATAAAAATTATTTATAAATATATATTAATATTAAGGGTGAATTTATAACATCAAAAATTTAAAATTCTATTTAAATTTATATAAAAATTTTAAGTGTATTCATACCCCCAATCAATTTCAAAATCATTTATGACATGTGATCTTTATAATCAACATATATAAAGGTTTTTAATTTGAATTTAGGTCATAAGCTCAAATCTTTTTTAACTTTTAGCAATTTTATAAAAATAATGTATTTAATTATTTATCAATAGAATATAATTTATTACAACTGCACAAAAAATAGAAATCATAGTTCAAAACAAAATTAGAAGTAAATAGATATAAAATTTGTTATTTTGATATGAATGATAATTAATTTAGAGTAATTATTAGACGATAAATATATATTCAAGTAATTATAAATTATTTATAGATATTACATTTGACTAGCTCTTTTTAAAGTCAAAATTTTTAAAATTCAAACCTGACTGATAATGAGCTTGTTAAAATTCAAACTTTTAACATTGGCACTTAACCTACTCGAGCCAAATGAATAATTTGCAACTTTAGTCAAACTTTAAACAAATATGTTTTTTACATTACATAATCAATCTCCCTTTGGTCGTGGTCTGGCCAAGTGTTCAAGGCTTGCGCTTAACGCGTTAGTTGCAGTCTTGCGAAGACTTCAACTCGTATACACGACGACCGATTTGTTTGATAGCAGACCTCCCGTTACATAAAAGAAGCGGTCAATACACGACTTCTAGGTAATTGCCCTTAGGGTTCGAGTATCCCCACTTTGGGTGTTAGGTAGACTTTTGACCTTTGGAACCCTTGTCAGAAAAGAGAAAAAAAGATTCTTATAAGATAGGATGATCAAGCAAATCATCAGATGAACAGGCATGACATCAATCAACCCCATTTTATATCATTAAAAATGTTATTCTTCAAACCAATTTACTTGACATGATAACTAAGCATTTTACTTGATACGAAAACAAGGCACAAGTTAATGGAGAAAGCACACAACATATAAATTAGCCTTTTACAAACTTTCCTGACCCCTGCAGATGCACCGTACCTAAAAGATGTAGTTAATTAAAGATCATGGTTACAATTCAAGCTTTATGGGGTACCTTTAAGCTGTTTTGACGAAGCTGCAATTTATTGCACATAGCACCATCAAGTTCTACCTACGATGGTCCAGATTGCTTAGAACCAATTTGAAATGCCAAAGTCACGGAGCTTGCTGAGATGTTTCTCCATCTCTTGTCTACTCTTGGCCCACTCTTCTCTCTGTAGTACAACGTCTGGATATTCTCTTTTACCCTTAATGCATGAAACACAAGACAAATTATAAAATGCTTAATGTATAATCTAACAGAAGTAAACAATTTCCAGAGATAGCAACCGTGTCAATTATTTTGAAGGAGGCTCCATTGTCACGTATCACAAGTAGGTCCCTCTTTCTATCCCTATTTCTTCCACCAGAAACTGTGACCTTTACAAAAACAAAATTTCATACAGAAAGAAGTAATTGCAAATTTTATAATGTCAATAGCAACCCAATCAATCTACAGAAATAGCATAATGCAATCCTCATGAATTACTACGCTCTACTTTCTTGGTGCAGAGTTCCAACACACGTAGACCAGCATAAGGAATATTGGAATAAATACTGCAAGATTACTTTTAATGGAACCCGCAAATGCAAATTGGTGTCAAGACAAGAACTCGCATGGGCAGATTACGAACTATGGCTAGAATTGACATGATCCTTAAGTTTCACAGAAAACCTATGTCTTAGATAAGTTTCTTCGAAGTGAAAAGACGTCTGTTCTTTCTTGTCTTTCGAGATGCAGACCCATATTTCAGATTTAATCATTGAATGTACATTGATAAAACTTTTGGAGGCAATTACCAAGTGATCAGTTTAGTCTCCATTCAAATCAAACTTATGGAACAATAAGGTCAAATTTTAAAAATGGAATATCTGCAGGTTAAACAGTTTGATTCACATGACAATGCATGCAACCTTTTAACTACCAAACAAGGACATAATGCAATATGGCTTTGTGAGGACATCATCTAAAGTTTTATCCATGTGACACTGAAAATCATCTACACTGCTGCAATATATAGCTAATGGAAATAAAAGGGATGAACCACAGAAGAATAACTTTCCGTACCAGCACTTTGGCTCTTGTTATTGACTTTGTTTTAGAATCAATAACATATATCTCCTCAAAGTCCAGTACAAATTCCGGATCATGCAACCTCCTGTTCCTGAAATGCTTTGTTAAAAAGACCTATAGCAGAAGATTAAGCTAATGATGTGGCTGTATAAAAATAAAATTTCAGAAAAGCAGAATTATAAAGATTATAGGTCTCTTAATGTGCATAGCAATCTGCAAGCAGCCCTATGCCAATGCAGAAATGATTGCATAATCCCATTTACTAGAACTGTTTTTGTTTCAAACTTCAACCACCAAACAAATCTTTTCTAGAATTTGACTAATCATTCTAGAAGACGACTTGTGACCATCCATTATAAATATCTCCAAAATTTTCAGGTTATGAATTTGGTGCCATGGTGGAAAAAGGAAGTATTCAAATATAAGTAAGCCTCTAGCTTTTCTGCTCCTCTTAATTTGCCGACTATTATGTTAGTAAGATCAAATCTGCCCACAATGTAATTGAAAAGGAAAAAGGACAGCAAAGTATATGGTGGCTATTCAAAATGTCCTTACATAGTGTTGCAACAACAAACATTAGCTACACAGCTGAATTACTAGTGATATAAGAGGTTTACTTGCAACAACAAACATTAGCTACACAGCTGAATTACTAGTGATATGAGAGGTTTACCAGAGATATGAAAAAAATAACAAAAAAAAGTTTAAATTCACTCTATGTATAAACTTCAGTATGTAGTAAATAAGATAATTTATGTTATCCGTGAACACCATATGTTATCTAGACACCATATGTGTTTACCAACGAATCATACCTTCGAGACTTCCTTCTCAGATTTATACATTGGATCACGAGGTGCATCAATTGGTGGTTCTGTTACATTGTACCATCCATAATCACTCTTTGCACATCGAATGTACTGTTGTTTGTTCATAAAAGAAAGAAGATTTAGGCATTGTGAAAGGAAATGAAGAGGACATGTAACAAAATCACTTATTAATAATGTTCGCTACTACTCCAAAGAAATTACTCTGTTGACGATTCTTAAAGGTTAGGAAACAACCTCTCTACTAGTTAGGGGTAAGATCGTATACATTTGAATTTCCCAGATCTCGCGTATCATCGAGACTTCTACTGAGATATTTTTATGATCTCTAAGGGTAAGAAGCAGTTACCAGTAATTATATGTTCATTGTATAGTTATATATAAACCCCTACAACCCCACTGTCGATTTCTGAGATGAGGATCCCACACCAAAACTATCCATATGATCAGATTTCAGGCACGAAGTATAGAAAGTACTTCATCAAAACAGTTTTAAAACATTTTCATTCCAGCTAGAAACGTATCTTCAGCAACTGCTTTAAGGAAATGTAATCACAGAAATTATAGATGTCAGAAGCATTCATAATGAAAAGATATCGAAGCATATAATCATGTTGCAATACACGATGTCCACAAATGTTGCAAAAACAGTAACAACAGCTAGAAAAAAAGGTACCTTTTGTGGCATTGGGGCAAGCACTGTTGGGATGGCATAAACATCAGTATCCGGTGGAGTAACATACATCTGCAACCAACAAACCCATCGAGGGACGACCATAAAATCTACAAACTCAACAACCAACACCCAAAGTAAAAGTCCAACAAATTTGCGTCAAACAACTAAATCTTACTAACCTCCCTAAAGTCATAAACATCATTATCCGGGTC
The DNA here is from genome assembly GCA_025531925.1 of Erythroxylum plowmanianum. NCBI lineage: Eukaryota > Viridiplantae > Streptophyta > Magnoliopsida > Malpighiales > Erythroxylaceae > Erythroxylum > Erythroxylum plowmanianum. The sequence goes on along the minus strand of JANVCQ010000006.1, from coordinate 12,899,919 downwards.
CGGAGGCTTCCGTATAAAGAAGTCACAATCCAACAAGCTAATCTTATGAAACTCTTCCTCATCAATCCTGTAATCAACTATTTTCTCAGACTCCCAACCCTGCGTAGAAACAAAACTCTTGCTGTCCACCATTGCAATGTCCTCCTCGTCATTAGCATCCGACTCCCCTGTGGCAGCTAAAGGGTCGTACTCCACGTCGTAGTCCTTTTTGTTGTCGAGCTCCTCAACCTCCTCGTCATCCATGTCGTAGTCGTCGGGGCCGCCACCGTCAGCATCGCCGTCGTCGGCCTTGGGAACGAATGATGGTCTCGTCGGAGTTTTAATGGGTAGGAATTGGAATGGAGTGGGGCTAAATTTGAGGGAGGAGTGGTAAAATAGGAAAGCAGCGGAGGTGGTGGGTGGTCTGGCGGTGTAAGGCGGCGGAAAGGATAGGGTGAGAGCGGTGGCGGAGGGAACCATGGGATGGTGGTGGTGGCTTTGGATGGTGAGAAAGTGAGGGAAAGAGTCGTGATTTTGATGGATGTTGCTTTGGGGTTTATGGATTGGGTTTATGGATTATAATGCATTGAATAAGCAATACACTATAGCATATCCCAAGAAGCAAAATATTCTAAGGCCTTGGAGGTAAATCAGGTAAACACCATTTAAGAAGCAGGGAATTAGCACAACCTTGGCATACGGGTGAGAAGCAGGAGGACTCTTGGTCTTTCATTCAAATGCTGAGAAATAGGCCCACAGTCTATCCCTTTGTCACAATTCAAATTGGTAATGGAGAAAACACCTAACTCTGGTTTGATAATTAGACTATAGGATATGACAACTCTCGTAGGGAAACTTCTTTTGGATTCAAAGTTTTATGATGTTATTGTTCAAAACACTTGGCTTATCACAAGTAGAGGAACAATCAAACTTCAGCTTTGTTTTCCAAGCTATTAGCTTAACTCCTCCATTAAAGACACAATCAGCTGGGCATTAAGCAGCAATGGAGAGTATTCTAATTCTTCTCGCCTAAAAGCAGTAAGACCTTAATTTTGTACCTTGGTACAATATTGTGTGGAAAGGCTCTCTAATGCCAAAAGCTTCCTTTGTTACTTGGTTAGCAGCAAGAGGAAGATTAAAGACTACGGGTAGATTAAAGGAATGAATGATAAGATTTGTGTCCTTTGTAACACCCTGCTTAAATCTGCAAACTATTTATTATTTACTTGTAACTACTCAGCTACAGTTTGGTCCATAATGTTACGTAATATGAACCTTGCTTGTCCTACAACAGATTGGGAAACATTTTAGTTTGGGTATAGGATCAATACAAACAAATTGGGAGAGACAAGAAATGTCTAACCCTTTGCCTGATTTGCTAAATCTATTCAATTTGGAATGAAAGAAATCAAAAGATCTTCAAGAGTATTCAATCTGATACGTATGCAATAGCACATCGAATCTTTTGCTAGATTAAGGAGGTACTATTTGCTCACCACGCCACTAAGGATCTAAGCCATCCTCTTAAAAGAAGATGGAGGCTGGAGTGATATAGTTTTAGATTAAAATTATATGTATTTAAATAGTACTAGGATGGTTTCCTATTACTTAATAGCCTTGTAATTTTGACTTGTCTAAGGCTTTAATGAAATATTTTAATTTTAAAAAAATTAGTACGACATTTGATTTGTTGATGTGCCAGAATATGTAACCTCATATTTCTTATCAGTTCTTGGAGAAGTATGTTCCTTGAAGTGATTGAACCCTCAAAAAATCTTTTGTTTCTTTTCTTTTATTCAAGAGCACGTAGATGGGGTTACCAAGAGCATTCTTGACTAATAGGTCCTCTTTCCTCGCCAATTGATCAGATCGTGTAACCTTGAACCATCAGGGAAGATATTACAAAGAGATTGTGTATGGAAACAAATAGAGGAAGATAAGGAAAAAAAAAGGCCGTCCAATTTCTTAGGTTCCTCCGTCTAGAACCTGTCAAATGTACTAAATTTTCTTTTCAAAGCCAATCACATACAAACAGAGGCACAAAGGTTTGCGTACTTCAACTTGACTAGGACTCGTTCACCTTGGCAGCATGAAACATGATGATTCCATAAGATTGAAAATTGGCAAACCATAAGAATGATTTGTAATCTTTTCTACATGAAAACTTTATTATGTAAATTTAAACACATAATTGCAGGATTTTAGAATTTAATAATTTTTCACAATAATATAAGCGTACCTTATTCTATTGTATTTCTAATACTTTTTAAACAAATAATCTCCAATAATCTTCTACAAGAAATTCTTAGATTTTTTTTTCTCTCTCTTAACTTTGTTTCATTATTTGAGATATATGAAAGACTTAATGGGTAGAGAGAGAGAGGAAGTAGTTATCAGTTTAAAATTCAAACAATACTTCTTTTCATTATCCTTATTTTTACATTCCATCAACGTAATACATAACAATATTTATTTTAATTAAACCTAATATCTCTTATTCAAATAACTAATGGGATTTAATATACCTAAATGATTAAATCAAAATGTATGGGCCACATAATGAAATTATCTAACAATCTCTCACTTGGCCCATATAACTTAATCATGGTTTAACGATATAACATAATATGCATATAATAAAACTTAAATCCCCTTTATTTTCTTTAGGTGCAACATTAATCATAATTAAGTAAAAAACTAGAAAGGATCATAGCAGTTGTACATCTTTTAATGTGACATTCTTCCTTCTATGCATCACAAAACTAGTTCATAACTTAATATGATAAATTATGAGGTATATCTTAATGGTTCAGCAATAATGTCTTTGTAAATGACAAATCCTGTTAACATTCACATAACCATTCGTGTATATATACTAAAAATAAATAACATGATACAATATCAAAAACAATATATATAAATGAGCTCAGAGTATCGAATATATAAAATATATAAATAATAACATCATAGTACTAAATGATTCCCATTCTTTCGACATGTTTGTTAAATGTCTTTGGTGGCAATCCTTTTGTTAATGGATCTACTATCATAAATCAGTGCTAATATGTTTGATTGACACTCTTTGTTTCTGAACATCTTCTTTAATGGCAAAGTATTTGATTTCTATATGTTTAGCACTTTTTGAATACTTGTCGTTTTTCGAAAAGAAGACTGCTGTAGAATTATCACAATACATTTTCAACGGCTTGGTAATATTGTTGACAATTCCAAGTCTTAAAATAAAGTTTCGCAACCATAAACCATGAACTATGGCTTTAAAGCATGCCACAAACTCAGCTTCCATAATGGATGTAGCAATGACAGACTGCTTCACACTCTTCCACGAGATTGCTCCTCCAATTAGAAGAAACAGATTGCCAAATGTTGATTTTCTCGTGTCATCACATCCAGCATAATCTAAATCTGAATATCCAATCACTTCAAGATGATCGGATCTTCTATAAGTGAGCATATGATCTTTTGTTCTTTGTAAGTATCTTAAAACTTTCTTTGCAGCTTTCTAATGTTCCAATCTGGGATTACTTTGGTATCTGCCTAGCATTCCAATAGCAAAATTGATGTCTGGCCTAGTATAGGTTTGAGCATAAATTAAACTCCCAACAATAGATGCATAAGGAATTCTTTCCATTTATGTACATTCCAATTCATTCTTTGGGCATTGCTTAATAAATTTGTCTCCTTTTTGAATTAGAACAACAATTGCGAAGCATTTGTCCATATTGAATCTCTCTAGAATCTTTTTGATATATGCTTTCTGAGACAACCTTAAGATTCCTTGTGATCGATTATGGAATATTTCAATTCCTATCATATAAGATGCCTCACCCATATCTTTCATTTTGAATTTTTTAGAGAGAAATATCTTAGTCTCATGTAACAATCCAAGATTATTAGCAGCAAGTAAGATATCATCAACATAACCATTGATCTTCAGATATATACACCAATCAACAGCGTTTTCTTTAAAACCAAAAGAAGTAATGGTATCATTAAATTTGAGATACCATTGTTGGGAGGCTTGCTTAAGTCCATATATTGATTTCTTAAGTTTATACACAACATTTTGTTTTCCTTCAACTAGGAAACCCTCAAGTTGATCCATATAGATTTCTTCCTCTAGATTCTCATTTAAAAAGGCAGCTTTCACATCCATATATGGAGATCTAAATCATAATGAGCTACCAGTATTATATCTCTCAGTATTACCATTAGAGTCACATTTGGTCTTAAAGACCCATTTACATCCAACTCTTTTACAACCTTTTGATAATTCAACAAGATCCCAAACCTGATTGTCATCCATAGGTTTTAACTCTTCTTTCATGGCGTCTAACCATTTATTAGAATTTTCACTTTCAATGGCTTGTGAAAATGAAACTGGATTGTTATCAATACCTAAATCACCTTGTACTTCTTGTAAATAAATTGCATAATCACTCGAAATTGCCAATCTCTTTTGTCTTTAAGATCTTCTTAATGCAACTTCATGTGGCTCATTTACAGCAGGTTCATTAACGGTGACTTCATTATTTAGAGTTTCGACATGCATTTGCGATTATCCATCATGCATTTGTTGTTCTTGTAAGTTGTTAAAATTTTCAACAACTCTAGGAACAAACACTTGAGAAGGAGTTATAGGTAAGAAAACTTGCGCTTTGACTTCTTGAATATTCACTTTTTGTGACTTTGAACTCCTACTAATTTCTCCATTTTCGATAAGTCTAGCATTCCCAGTTTCAACAATTCTTGTACTATGGTTAGGAAAATAAAATATATACCCTTTTCTAGATAACCAATGAAAAAACTACTGGTTGTTCTTGAATCCAATTTCCTTTCATATGGATTGTGTATTCGTACTTCTGCCAGATAACCCTAAATATGTAGGCGTCTTAAACTAGATTTCCTTCCTGTCCGCAGTTCAAAAGGTGTCTTTGGAACTGCTTTACTAGGAACCATATTTAATAAATACATGGCAGTTTTTAATGCATACATCCACAATATTGATGGTAGAGAACAATGACTCATCATACTCCTAACCGTATCTATAACCATACAATAAAAACAAAAATGTAAATAGAATGAGCAAACAAGTTTTTGGATGAGGGATCTCAAGTTTTCTGCATTAGCTCTCGCCATCTGCTTCTACTTGTTCTCCCCCAGATATTCGAAGGCTCTCCCTGTTTGTAACTCTCTGTTGTTCTTCTACTTCAACTCTCTATTGTTCTCTCCTCTCTTCTCCGCTTCTTTCTCTCTCTCTCCTTCTTTGTTCAAGCCAAAATGAATATGTGTGTTTGCTCTCGGTTTTAGCTCCAAAAATTTGTCCCCGCCTTTAGGTTTCATTCATGCAACATCCAACCACTTTCACTTAATTCATATCAAATTTTAATTAAATCACAACCAATTTCAACATTTGAAAGCTAGCAAAATCAAACAGAATTAAACATAACAATTTCCCCACACTTAAACTATGCTTGCCCATAAGCAAACTAAAGAACACTAGACTATAAAAATATAAACAATGATTTTCTCAATTAATAATCAAAGATATCAATGATCAATTAAACAAACACAACCTAAGAACTTGAAACTCATAATACTCCGTGAATAGATCATTCTTTGCATGCTTAGCCAAAATTAACAAGTACGTCAACTCAAAGACCATTAACAAGTGTGATAAATACTCACTCCGCTTTTCATTCTCTCAAGCATTCAAAGGTAGTAAATATTCACTCATTATTCATTTCATGTAAGGCATCTATTATAGGCTTGTTTACTAATCCAATCTCCATCACTCATATCAAACATAAGCATCAATTCGAAAGTCTTTATTTTGGTTATATTAGGGTCAGGCTGAGGGTAGAAAAACGAATATCATAGTTTAAAAATCACAGAATAAATTGAGCATTTAAAATAATACAAAACAATGAAAAAAATAAAACACTCAATTTTTCCTCTCATTTATATGGTCAACACTCCCCATTTTACATCTTTCCTCTTATTTTCATTTTATGGTTATCTTCTCTTTCCTTTATTTCTTTTTTATTTATTTTTTTCTTTTCTTTCCTTTTATTTTCTTCTTTTTCTTTTTTTATTCAATCCTTTTCTTTTCTTCACTTTTTTAATTAATTATTTATTTATTTAAAACAAGGAAATTAAGAGAAGAAAAATATAGAAGAGATAAAATTACTACCACCATACCCATTCCTAATGCAAAAGCCAACTTATTGCTATAACCCCCTCACACTTATTCAAGCAATTGCTTCCTAAACCTAGTAATAACATTTCAAATGCTCAACTTGCCTTATGGTAGGTGTCACAAAGAGGGTAAATAATTAAGGCAAGGGCTCATATTTTGGGTTTAAAGAAAGAAAAGGTTCAAGTTAAGTCAAAGGGGTTTACTAAGGGAAATATTATGGTGGCTTTTTAAGCAAAGGGGTAAATCTTAATTGTCTTCATCATTTTCAATGTTTGTGTTGGGATCCGATCTGGAGACCCGATCCCAACATAAAAAAATAGCAAACTTTATGTCCACGAAAAGCTCTCGACAGAGGCTACAAGTTTCATGTTAATCATTTTCTCGAATGTTGCCTAAATCAAAAAGTCAACTTTTTACCCTAATAGT
>JANVCQ010000006.1:12872307-12884473 GCA_025531925.1 Erythroxylum plowmanianum | reverse complement strand
GTGTTAATGAATTGTATTTGTTTGTTTATGTGAATTTCAAAAATCTTTTTAAAATTAGTGAATAAAATGCCTAAACTAAAGGGTGTATGTGACAAATAATTAAATAACAATGATACAAGTAGAATATATATAAAAAAGAATAAGAGAAAGAAAGATAAAATATATTTATAATGGTCCGACCAAAGAATCTTTGGTCTATATTTATTCACTGAACTCTACTTGAAAATTTACTATTGTCTTTTTCTATCTGCAAAGATGAGCCTTTCATTATTATTTCTTCCTTCTTATAAAGAGGAACCATTGCACATTTTTCTTTCTTAGGATAAATAAAAAATATGTTAAAATCCTTCTTTTCTATAAGTTAAGAGGAACCTTAAATAATTCAATTTCTCTCTCACTGAATATCTCAATCACTTAAAAAAACTAAGAGTTTCTTCCTTGATCATATAATGTACTAAGTGCTCACACTATGCTTTCATGCATAGAATTGTGATAAAACTTTATTAAAATCTTTTTAAGACTCCTTATAATGCCAAATATCCTTAAACTCATAAATAAACTATTTATACTAAAAGCAAGCAAATATAACTATAAAAGACATAAACTAATTGTTACAACAATTAGTGACTGTGGCAGAAGTTGAATAATATACGACATTGGTTAACTAATATATCAACTAGTGTTCTTGACACAAACCACAAATGCTCACTATTTTGTAAACTAACTTTCTTTTAAAGACATCAGTCAATAAATTTGTGTGTAGATTACACGAAACACTTCAAAATCCTAATATAATTTAACCTAACTCTAACATAAATCAATCTACCTCCTGAAATAAATGTTTAAGAAATTTTTACGTTCTTTCAAAGATCAATTTTTTTTAAAAAAACTTGATATAAATCCATTTCTAAATTTCTTTAAGATTATTTGAATTAAGAGGATTTTCTTGTAAATCAAATTAAATCTCTTTGATTATGAAAATATTTTATGTATTTTACGTATAATGAAACATGCCCATGCAATATTGAGCCCTTGGACCATTAAAATGACCAATATAAAGTTATGAAAAATATTATAATGACTTGTTATATATGAAATAGATACATTCTTTCTCTTTTTTTGTTCACTTGACTTAAATTACTTTAAAATTCACTTGAATCATTTTTTCTTCACTTTTTGATGATCCAAATGATTTAACCTCTCTTTTGATCACTTTCTTTTACACTTGGTCTTTCATATACTTCTTTATTTTGTTATTTTAAACTACTAATATCATCAAAATCAAATTGGTTAAGACTAATATATTTTGTTACTATCAAACCATAAGTTAGGACCTCATTTGGTCAAACAATGTGGTAATAAAAACTCATAAAAAAAAAGTTAGTTCATTAAATAGAAGATAATGAAATCTATGACCTGGTATTTTACTTCTCTAGTCAACCACACTCTTCTAATATAAGTGATGTGAACCCGTTTAAGAGTAAACCCTAGTGAACCCCTAAACAAAATCAAAACCTAACAAAAAAAAACCAATTTGAGGAACTACCATATTGATTATAAAAGAATTAAGAAGCAAGTTTATAAGAGATTTAGGATGCTAAAAAGAATGAATTATTTTAAGAGTTTTGAAGGTTAGTGAAGAATAAGGGGATAAAGTACATATACTCTTAATAAAAAGTGATTTTTCAACTTAAATATGCCTTTAGTGATTATATTCCCCTTTTATATAGAAAAAAATGTGATAGACATCCTAACTACAATTGTAACAAACATGTCTACTTATATTAAAGGGATAATCAATCCTAAAGTGTCTAATCTTTTAGAAAAATTTTATTTTAGTACCTAAGCTTTTGAAATTTTCAATTGAGTGGCTAACCTTTTAAAACCCTAACATTTCAGTTTAAAATAATAATTCCATTAGTGATTTGTTGATTTGGCTAATGGAATTTTTTTATCATGATATATAAGCGTCTACCTAAGAAATTCTATCTACTTTAGTTTAAGCATGACCACTATTTTTCTAGATGGACATCTACATATCATAAATAAAAAACATTCGGTTAGCCAAATCAGCAAATTACTAATTGAACTAACATTTTGAAATGAACTGTTAAGGTTTAAAATGTTTTTCACTAATTTGAAAATTTAAAAAACTTGGATACTAAGTTGAAAAAAATCTCAAAAGGTTGGGCACTTTAGGATTGATTATCCCTAAATTAAAATATTAACTACTAACTACTTGAATTGGAACTTTAATAGTTCTTACTTAACTAGAAACTAACTAATAGTTCTCCTTTATCTAGGATTGTAGTAGAACAATTCAATTAAAATTTTAGGAATCTTATTTTATTCATATTCCTAATGTTTAAAGTATCATCTTTAGGGCTTTTCCAATTTAAGTTGGAATTTAACCCCACAACAAACCCTAATATAATTAGGAAACTAGCATATAATCACAAAACCATATTAAACTCGACTTGAGTCAACCAATTCAAAGCATAAAGCTTCTTACTCCAGATTCTTGTAATTAATCTACTAGGCATAAGCAACGGATTTTCTGATTGACAAGTTACACTCACATCAATAAGTTATTGTCAATTTTACTTAAATATTAAAATTTGATGTAACATACCACTCCTATAGAGCATATACCTGACATATCAAAGGATATTCGAGAATATACTTTACAAAAGGGCATGTTAAGATGGTCATATATCCAGATTTTTTAAGGCATCACATAATAACTCATTTCATATTTTAATCATTTTTCCAAACAAAAGCATTTCAAATCTTCATTTTGAATCATTTCATTCACAATCATATTCAGTCACAATCATTTTGTTCCATTTTTATTAACGAACATATACAGTCTTGAATGTCATTTCACTTTTAAAATTTACATTTACAATATATAGTAGTTAAGAGATACAATTCTTGATACAACATAACTAAGATATTTGCAGTTACAACTGATCCCGACACTGACCCATGTCCAAATGCAGAAGCTACTTAACTAGAGTAGCTAGGTCTCCTCAGTACTTGAAAATTAACGTTGCAATTTTGATAAGTTTTGCGAACTTAGTAAGTGAAACATCATTGATGTGCTCACTCAAATGGAACATAAACATTTCATGTATAAATCACATTTCAATTAGTATAACACCTCATCCAAATTCAAATCCCATATATATCATATTACTCATCATCTTTCAATAAGCATATTATGAATAAAAAGGCTTCATATAGTCATTTCAAAACAATCCAATCATTTATCTCAATTCTTCATATCATCAACATGTACACAAGCTTTACACATCACTATGTCAACACAATTCAACATTTATTTGCAATCAATCTCATGAACACATGTAAAGATATAGATGCAAATGCACATGAGCCTCACTTTCATTTTTACTTTGTTGTGACCAATGCCTATTTAACTGTCCTGTATCTATTGTAGATAACAGGCTCATTTCAGATACTGTCTCCTAACAATTGTGGATGCCAGGCTCATTAATTGTTGAGCCTGTGGCTTTTTGTGCACATTCTGAGCTTTAAACTCTTTTCACGTTGGTTATAACTTCTTTTTCTGATCATGCATATTCATGTGATGGAGTGCAACATTCCACATAATATGTTATCAATCACTTTCTTTCAATGTACACAGTCAGTTATCACAATCATTGGATCTAAGTCCGACATTCAACATAGGGTTGAGTACACATTTCCCCATTCATACACAATCAGTAAGCACTTCCAATACATTCTCAAATATCAAACTCCTCAGATCAACAATGTCTGGATTATTACAATTATATAAGTGGCAATTCAGTAACTGAAATTTAAACCAAATCAATTCAATTATAGTGAGGATCATCTAGGTCAACTCATAGTACGGTCTAGATAAGCTATTGTGTTGCTGAACCGACAATGTCTGGATGCACTTGTGTATCTATCTTCTTGCAATACACACACAAAGTTCACAATTCATTAAGTTATCAATCATATGATTACTCAATAATTCACATGTATATAGATCATGTTTCAATGCATGCTCAACTGACTATCCCAGGTGTGTATCCTTATTCTCAAATCTTGATCATTCATTCATCATAGCTTGTATATAACTTGTTTGCAATTAGGTTATGCTTTAGGTAAGTTTGATTACCCTAAATTCATCAGTCATACATTCATCAATTCTTTTTAAGCATTAAGTATTGACACAATTTCCCAATTCTCATTCAATCATACCTAATTAATTTCTTATATTCTTTGAATCACATTTGCATTCACTTGAACATCTTATACCATTAACATCTCTTACCTCTCAAATTTATATACATTTATATCAATAATTCCATTCCTTAATTTATAACCTAATTAACAACTTAAACTTATCAAACGCTTAATCATTTAATCAAGCAATTTTTTAGGTTCATTTCAAGTCCTAATCAAGTCCAATTACACCATTATATAAAGTGTCTTAACTTATATAGTCCAAAAATTGCCTAAAACCAACCTTTTCTCCTTCCAAAGTACTTCACAAGATCGTGGGAAGGAGCCTTGTAAATCCCACGATCGTGGGATGAGTGAACCGAAGGTTCACTCACCCATAACCTTCATTTTGCTTCCAATTTTTACTCCTTCATACTCTACCCAACACACCTTTACCAAATTCCATCAATTTCACTTCAATTCTACCTTTTTCATGCTTCAATCCCTTATCAAATTCACGTCCAAACCCAATTCAAAAATCATTCATTAGACAACTCACAAATCATTACCTTTCACACATCAAAATTAAAATAGAAACTATCATTCACTATCAATCATATATCCTAGTTCTGTTGCCATTTCAAGATCACTATATTAGCACCTTTCTTTAACATACATTCACCTTCATTATTCCTCAAATCCTAATCTAATTCAGCCTTAAAACAATCCATAACCTGTTGTTTATATACATCAAGAACACAATAAAAAAGTATCCAAGTTGATGCAGAAATTTCCATCACAATTCATCATCAATATCATATAAAATTCATCCCAATTTCATTGTCATAAATTCTCTATTATAACATGCCATAAATATCAATCTTTTACTTACTTATTTAGCTCAAGTTCCACACCAATTCATCAAGTCTAACTTATCCCTCCATGCATGTAAGGTCATCCAAGTACAAGATGAAAGTATCATGGTTTCAACAAAGGCAAAGAGATGATAACTGATTTTAGCTATCTTTGTACAAGATCTTGTATAGCTCTTAAAGAGATTATGAATAGAAGTAAAGCACAAAATCAAACCTATGAAGGAGAAGTGAGTTTTGGTGGTGAGAGGGAGAAGAGAGATGACCATAGCAGAAAGTGAGCACCATAAAACAAAGCCAATGTTAGAGACATGCCATGTGTAAGATGACTCTTCTTGCTTTAAGGACATTTTTTACATAATGACACAAGCCACATGTACTCTCCCTAGCTAGCACACATGTTCTTCTATGAGGCTGCCAAATGTCACAATTATGCTAGACCATTTGTCAAACAACTATACTGCCATTTGTCACTCAATTATTATTGCCATTTGTTGATTAATTACTTATGCCAAATGTACATTTTAATTCATTAATTTCTCAATTGTAACAAATAAATTCGAAGTTACCAGTTATAGTCCATCAATTCTTGTCATCGGTAATCCAAAGTACAATACATTGGAATTGTGCATTGATGTCACATTCATTTTAGTTTCATATCCTGGAATATGTCAATTGATTGCAATTTATCTAAACAACAATTCATGTGTATATGCTAATATTATGCATATGAATACAATCATAAAATCATATCACAAATGTACCAAATTCATTCTATATGATGTCACTCATGTGACTTAATAGTCTAACACTTTAGATCCTTCAACGATTTAAAATATGGGATATTACAATTCTCCCCTTGAAATTCTTAACTGATTGATTCAACAGATGAGGGTAATGTTATCTTATGTTCTCTTCAGTTACCCATGTAGCTTCTCGTGCCTGAGTATCATAATTATCTAACTCCAATATTCACTTATGATTTGTTCAATATTCATTCATTCCTAGAAATTGAACATTTGGTCTACATGTTACAATTCAGTGAAAGTTCTTATAAAAAGAAAATTTCTTTCCTCAATTATCTGTACTGTTTACGAAATCCTTATCATTCAACTATATTCATCGCTGCTTTTCGACCATTTATAATATCTTAATAAGATCAATTACCATCATATTTCACATAATCAAAATGTCATATACACTAAAGCTTGGTGAAACAATAAGCATGTACATTTACTCTTATGCCTTGGTATGTACCATTAAGATCATTGCATTTTATCTAGAGATTTATTTTTGAAAGGTCACCAATTAATATCTTAAGCTAATGATACCTTGACCTTAATTGATTATGGATAACATTTAAGTATTCTATGACCATACAAAAGTTACCTATCCTTAGTAGTCATCATTTCAATATATTCACATAAATTTATGCTTCCACTGCGCTACTCTGATTCATCTCAAAATTTTACCTATAGGGTCTAGGACTTAAGAGCGTTCAATATGTCACAAATTACTCCCTGTACCATATCCAAGCATGTACTACACATGTGCTCAGTAACACTATTCGCTAAAGTAACCACACTTTCAAATGTGTACTCATGATAACTGATCAACTTAACCTTGAGGACTTCCATATAGAAATATAAGATACATAACCATCATGAAATTATGCTATCAAGTTCACTGATATAACCTTATACTAAATCATAAGCTCTTATCACAATAGTTAATCAACATTTTAGTTCTAAGTTCAACACCTCAAGGTAATGGAAATTTTGGTTTTCTTTCAACTTAACTTATACACTTTGTTTCTTATCATTTATATCATTATCTCCGTTTTTCCTCAGTTAATCCACTTCAATGTATTGACATCCACATCATTTCAAAGGTATACAACCACAACACAATACTGATATCATATTCAATACTATAACCATGAATACAAATACACTAAATCTATGTTAAACATATTGAACTATACAGTATCTCTTATATCAAGAAATTGATAATTTTCCATTTTCTCACCCTCTGACATATCATCATTCTTCTTACTACTTCTAATATTTTAGACTTTTGACAAATATTCATGCATGTGGCTCATTTAAATGCAACTAAGATTAGGGATCAGTTGCCACTGCATACTATGACATGTTTAAGATGCATGAACCTTGACATATTTTATGATAATTGCCCATGTAAGATGCTAAGCCTAGGCTTTGATACCAAAATGTAACATACCACTCCTATAGAGCATATACCCAACATACTAAAGGATATTCGGGAACATACTCTACAAAAAGGCATGTTAAGACGGTTGCATTTCCAAATTTTGTAAGGCATCACATAACAACTCATTTCATATTTCAATCATTTTCCAAACAAAAACATTTCAAATCTTCACTTTGAATCATTTCATTCACAATCATATTCAGTCACAATCATTTTGTTCCATTTTTATTAACAAACATATCCAGTCTTGAATGTCATTTCACTTCTAAAATTCACATGTACAATATACAGTAGTTAAGTGATACAATTCTTGATACAGCATAACTAAGACATTTGCAGTTTCAACTGATCCTGAAACTGACCCATGTCCAAATGCAGAAGCTACTTCAACTAGACTAGTTAGAGAAGCTAGGTCTCTTAACTACCTAAAATCAACCTTATAATTTTGATGAGTTTTGTGAACTTAGTGATTGAACCATCATCGATGTGCTCACTCAAATAGAACATTAACATCTAATGTATAAAACATAATTCAATCAGTATAACACCTCAAGCAAATTCAAATCCCATATATATCATATTACTTGTCATATTTTAACAAGCATATTATAAATACAAAGACTTCATATAGTCATTTCAAAACAATCGAATCATTTATCTCAATTCTTCATATCATCAACATGTACACAAGCTTTAAACATCATTATATCAACACAATTCAACATTTATTTGCAATCAATCTCATGAACACAAGTAAAGATATAGATGCATATGCGCATGAGACTCACTTCCATTTTTACTTTGTTGTGACAAAACCCCTATTTAACTGTCCTCTATTTGTTGTGGATACTGTGTTTATTTCAGATATTATCCTGTACCCATTATGGATATTGGGCTCATTAATCATTGAGCCTGTGGCTCTTTGTGCACAGTATGAGCTTTAAGCTCTTTTCATGTTGGTCACTCTAATTACAACTCTTTTATCTGATCATGCATATTCATGTGATGGAGTGTAACATTCCACATAATATGTTATCAATCACTTTCTTTCAATGTACGTAGTCAGTTATGACAATCATCGGATCTAAGTCCAGCATTCAACATATAGTTGAGTACATATTTCTCCATTCACAGACAATCGCTAAGCACTTCCAATATCATCGGATCTAAGTCCAGCATTCAACATATAGTTGAGTACATATTTCTCCATTCACAGACAATCGCTAAGCACTTCCAATACATTCCCCAATATCAAGCTCCTCGGACCAACAATGTCTATAATATCACAATTATATAAGTAGCAAATGAGTAACTGAAATTTAAACAAAAACAATTTAATTATAGTAAGGATCATCTAGATCAACTCACAGTACACTTCATATAAGCTATTGCCTTAGTGAACCGGTAATGTCTAGATGTTGGCAATCTCTCATGTATCTATCTTCTTGCAATACACACATAAAATTCACAATTCATTAAGTTATCAATAATATGATTACTCAATCATTCACATGTATATAGATCATGTTTCAATGCATGCTCAATTGACTATCCCAGGTATGTATCCTTATTCACAAATCTTGATCATTAATTCATCATAGCTTATATATAACTTATTTGCAATTAGGTTATGTTTTAGGTAAGTTCAATTACCCTAAATTCCTCAATCATACATTCATCAATTCTACATTCATCAATTCTTTCTGAGCATTAAGTATTCACACAATTTCTCAATTCTCATTTAATTATACCTAATTCATTTCTTATATATTTTGAATCACATTTGCATTCATATGAACATCTTTATACCATTAACAACTCTTACCTCTCAAATTCATATACATTCATATCAATCATTCCATTCCTTAATTTATAACCTCAATTAACAACTTAAACTTATCAAACACTTAATCATTTAATCAAATAACTTTATAGGTTCATTTTGAGCCCTAATCAAGTCCAATTACACCATTATAAAGTGTCGTAACCTTATATAGCCCAACAATTGCCTAAAACCAACCTTTTTTCCTTCCAAAATACTTCCCACGATCATGGGAAGGAGCCTTATAAATCCCACGATCGTGGGATGAGTGAACTGAAGGTTCACTCACCCATAACCTTCATTTTGCTTCCAATTTTTACTTCTTCAAACTCTATCCAACACACCTTCACCAAACTCCATCAATTTCACTTCAATTGTAGTATAGGTTAATGGGGGATGTTATAGTATAAGTTACATCTTAGTGGATGTTATAATATAAGTGAAAAGATAAGCCATTAACAATTTATTAGAGAGTAAGCATACATTATATATTCAGATTACCAGATTTAAAGATTAATCCTAAGCAACTTAAAGATATATTTGTAAACAAACTAAGAAACCATGAATTTGTAACTTAGAAGCTAAAATTATGTAAGGAATAATTAAATAAAGTAGGGACAAAAATTCAAATAAAGTAATAAAATTAACAACATTGTCTACCTAATCAAAATTTTAATAAAAACTAAAAGAAAGAATAGAGGGTGATTAATGTCTTACTCCATATGTGATTGATGTGCATGAAAAATGCACATATTTTCTTAAGTATTTTACTTAATTTTGATGTTAAATTACCTAACTTTACTTAGTTTTTAATTTCTTTTCTTTTCAGATAATTATGAAAATTGACCTTATTATGATATTATTCAAGAATTGAAGGTCATTTCAAACAAATCATAAAGAAAATCACAATCCCTAAAGTAACATGGTTTGGCCTATATGCCCATACGCCAGTCTATGCTCCAACAGGATCAATGACAACAAACGACATGGCCTAAGCTACAACAATGTATGAGATTATGTTATAGGACAAATAAGAAGATATATTTTGACATGTTCATGTTAGAGACCGTGTAATAGTTTCAAGAAATATAGTGAGATCCATAATTTTTCGACATAGCTATGCCAAAGGTTATGTCCATCACTTAGAGGAAACATTAAGCTCAATGGTCGAGGACACGACTGTGCTCCAGATTGTGTCATAAGTGGAGTAAAATGTGTTTAACTGTGAAAACCTAATTTTAAATGGACTTTAGCTAATTTTTGGAGGAAATATGCGTTATAGACATCTTTTTCTCTCAAAAGCTAAGGTTAGCTACTAAGCCACTTCTAAAACCCTCAAAAGTTAATTTTAATCCATTTTCATCACATAATCAAGATCCAAATGTCATCTTAATGGATTAAGCTATTGGTGAGAATCTTGATTTCATTTAAGTTTATTTCCATCATGATTTCTTCATTTTTGTCTTTTTATTTTTTGTATTAAATATGCTTCATGGTTAAATACTTTTATATATTTATACAGGAAAAAACCCTAATGAATTTTTTATTGATTCATATTTATTTATGATATGATATATTTCTGTGCATTATCATTTGAAACAACCAATAAAAATGTTTGGTAAATGACTAATTAGGTTAGCAGATTTACGACAATCAGTTGAAAAAGAAAAGCTGGAGTATAGAAGCATTTCGCTCAATTGCTTGAAAATGTAATATGCAAAAGTTATGTGTCACAGGGCGTGACATTTACAACAAGCATGCGAGTCTTTTTTATTTTTTTATTTTTTAATTTTGCTATTATTAGCTTAATAAAAAATTTAAATTTAGTTATACTACTATTAATTTATAAAAAATTAAAATTAAAATCATAAAAATAAAAAAGAAACCAAAAGGACACTTATTTTGGTTTTACATTTAAGTCACAAGGGTGACACTTCTGTCATGCATGCGACATTGATTTTTTTTAATTTTTATTTTAATTTTTTAAAATAAAATTTTTAAGATAAAATTTAAAGTTTAAAAATTGATTAATCTATTAAAATTGTACAAAATTAAATTAAATTAAAATTGATCAATTTTATTATTATTTATTATATTAACCTGCATGCGATATTAATGCAATATTAAACACCTTTTATAATAACCTTATTTTTCAGAGAATGATTGTGAATTATACAATATATTATATATGTGGAATAATTTATTTTGATTTCAACAACTTATTTTAATTTCTTAAAATTAAAAATTTTAACAAAGATAAATTCCTTTGGAATTATTTATCAATGAAAATATTTAAAGATTGGAGATAAGGTCAGAAATTTAAAGTTTAAAAATTGATTAATTTACTGAAAGTATTTAATTAATTTATAAATTATAAAATATTAAATTAAATTAATAATAATAATAATTAATTTTTTATAAACTTATCTTTTTGTAAAATTAAATATTTAAAATCTAGATTCTTATGAAAATATTTTAAAAAATAATAAAAAATAATACTCATGTCCTTATAATTTTTTTTAAAATTATGCTCTTATAAGTTCTTTTATATATAAATAGTTAATATTAAACAACTAATTTGATAAAATATTTTTAATAAATAATTGATATTATTTATTAGTCAAATCAATTGATATAATAGTTAATGAAGACTAAAGATTTCTGATTGACTCTATTTCTAATCGGTTTGAAATCAAGATTCATGTTTCTTGACAGGGAAGTGGTCTTGTCGTTGGGAAGTGGCCATAATGAAGTTTCAAATTGGGAGCAGTCTCCATCCAGAAGCTACTCTTTTTCATTTTTAGAAGTTCTTAATTTAGGCGGTTAGCTTGAGGTATACATGGTTATCATATTTATGCTTGAAGAATTAAGGTCAATTCAATTAACCAGAGATGATACCTGGTTAGGTTGGCTGTGCTAGGCCCAGGCCCAGATCCACGCGTCCACAGCCCATTCGCAGGTGGGAACCTCCCATGCATACGTAAAGACCTACGTAAAGACCTAAACCTAGCATCTATTCCATATA
>JANVCQ010000006.1:12840016-12861435 GCA_025531925.1 Erythroxylum plowmanianum | reverse complement strand
ATGGACAAAGGCCTTGCAACCAAAGACCCGCAAATGGTCATAGGAAACATCCTTTCCTGACCACACCTTTTCTGGAATTTCATACTGGAGAGGAACACATGGTGAATGATTTAATGCATAAATAGCTGTAAAGCTTCACCCCAAAATACCTTAGGCAACTTTGAATATGAAAGTAGACATCTGACTCTTTCCATCAAAGTTATGTTCATCCTCTCAGCTACGCTATTCAATTGCGGTGTTTTTGGTAAAGTCATTTGATGTTGAATACTATGCTCTTTACAGTAAGCATCAAATAATCCGATGTACTCTCCGCCACTGTCTGTCTGAATGTACTTCAGCTTCTTCCCAATTTGTCTCTCAACTAAGGCGTGAAATTGTTTGAACACATCTAGCACTTGATCTTTAGTCTTCAGAGTATAGGCCCATGTTTTCCTGGAATGATCATCAATAAAAGTCACAAAGTATTGTGCGTTATCGAGTGAATTTGATAATGGTCCACACAAATATGAGTGAATCAGATCTAGAACATTCTTCATTTTGGATGGAGGAGAACTCTGGAAAGAAATCCTGTTTTGTTTCTCTGCTAGACAATCTGCACATTTCTTTTGATGTATCTGATTTAGACCAGATAGCATTTTCCTTTTTACAAGCTGACTCATCCCTTCTCACCAATGTGGCCTAGTTTTTTATGCCACAAATCAACTGTATTATCATTCTCCACTGTATTGACAACATCACTAGAGAGCTTTGCCTGCATTATATACAATCTTGAATGCTTTTGACCTCTGGCCACTACTAACGAGCCCTTATTAAACTTCCATTTTTCATTTCCAAAAGTATTTCAGAAACTTTCATCATCTAGCCTGTTTACAGAAATCAAATTCAGAAGCATATCAGGAATGTACCTAACATCTTTCAGCAATAGTCTTGAACCATTTGTTGTCTATAAAGAAACATCTCCTTTGCTAACAATATTTGACAAATTTCCATTTGCCATCTTAACAACGCTATAATTCCCAGGTGTGTAGGATGAGAAAAATTATTTGTGAGATGTAACATGAACAGTAGCTCCACTGTCAACTATCCAACTTGTTTCTTGCGATACTAGGCTGACTATCTCTGTATCAATAACAAGGTTGAATACATCAACAATGTTACTTTGTTCATCATCACTGCTTTTGTCTTTCTTCACATCTTTGCCTTTTTCCTTCTTCAACTTTTGACAAAATTTCATGATGTGGCCCTTCTTCTTGCAGTAATGGCATTTCACATTTACATATTTGTTTGATTTTCCTCTGCTCTTGTCTTTGGACTTTGGACCTCTGTATTGACTCCTTCCTCTATTTTCTGTAAGTAGAACATCTAAATGTGATGAAGAGGCTACAGACTGTGATTTACATCTCATCTTTTCATTTAGTATACTACTCTTAACAGACTCCATATTTAATACGCCATTTGATGCAATATTTGTCAAAGACACTTTCAAAGTCTCCCAAGACTCTGGTAATGATGCTAGCACCATCAAAGCAATCACCTCGTCGTCAAATTTTATGTCCATCTTTGATAACTGATCAACCATTCCTTCCATATTGTTTAAATGATCAGCTACAGAAGTACCCTCTTGGTATTTTACCTGCATCAATTTTGTCAGATAAAATAATTTATTGTTGCCGATCTTTGAAGCATATAGCTGCTCCAGCTTATTTCACAACGCTCTTGCACGAGTCTCGTTACAAACGTGATTGTATACATTATCATCGACAAACTGTCGAATATAACCATACGCTCGTTCATGCTCAAACTTCGAATCTTCGTTGGATATCTCCTCCGATTTAGTTGTCAAAAATACCGACAAATGCATCTTTGTAATCATTAAGAGATCCTTCATCTTGGTTCGCCATATATGATAGTTAATACGGTTTAAATTGATCATTTTGCTCGTCTTCACATCCGTTTGCCAAATTAAGTCAAATTTGAGAAACTGAGCTCAAATATGGAACCAGGAAGTCAAAATTTGGTAGAAAAAATATCTTCTAAATTTTCACCACAGGATCAGAATAGTATCGTCGGACCCTACTGGAATAGAAACTGCGGGACCCAGTAAATAATAACTTGTGAATAATACTCATCGGAATAGTATCGTCGGACTCCACTGGAATAGTATCGCAGGATCCGATAAATAGTAACTTGTGAATAGTACTGCAAATAGTGCCGCGGGACCTAGTTACTATTGCTGCACAGTGCGTCACCTTGTAAATTTATTAAAACAACGTAAAAATACTATTCATCACCTTTGTTATTTTATGTCAATTTTTCGAACGGATCATATCAAAAATTTCGTTGTAATTTTGTCTTCTCGATGATGTACTTCTTTTCAAAAAATACTTTCAATAAAAACACAGCTCTGATACCACTTGTTAGGCGCAGCGGGTGTATTTTGTGAAAAGGAAAAATAAAATAAACAAAATGTACATAGAATTTTTAACGTGGTTCACCTTTAACTTTGGGTTACGTCCACGGACAAAACTCAGAATAAATTTTCCACTATTATAAATAGTAGGTATATAGAGATAAAACCAAAATAGTGGCTCACAAGGTGTTTCCTAACCTAAGAATACTAACCTCACTATTTTGTCACTTACCAACCCATTAGGAATATATTTCCTAATTTCAAAGCATTTGATTTGCTCTGGTTTTCTCTCTATGCTTTGTTATATTTTTTTGAAGCAGGGAGTATCTTATATAGGTACTCCTGTCTTTTTTCTTCTTTTCAACAAATGTTGCATTTCTTCCTTTCAACAAATGCTGTATGTTGCGACACCGATTTCAGTGCCGCAGCAGCAACATTGGAATGATGGAGTCCCTCCATGTGAAAGGGACCCATCTCCAACACTCCTGATTTCCTTGACCCTCTTCCGACACCCTCTTTCTTGTCACTATTGAAGACAATGTCCTCTCCCAACTTAACCATCGACTTAGACCCCCAGCTCGCTATGAACTGACGATTCTTCTTCTTTTTTGTCAGCCCTTCTTCTTTGACAATTCCATCTCTACCATCCACTTATTCCTTCTTCCTTCCCCCTGTTTTCACCTCATCAGCATACTTACCTTTTCCCTTCTCCCTACTATTCTGACTATCCTCAACATATAACCTAGCTACTTTGGACCCTCCACGCCTTAGCAATTCAGATTTCCCACTTTTAGGGAAAGCTTTGGTTAAGAATTAGCAGGGAATAGAGAAGGTGAAGCGCACTTAGAGCTCGATTATTGGTGACTCTGAAAATCTAGGTAGACTTCGATTTGTGAGATCGATGGGGACAAACTAATCCAAGCACTGATGGAGGTGTTACAGCAAGGTGCTCAGAAGTGGTGAACCGCTCTTGTGGGATTTTTTCTGGAGAAGCGGTTAGTTTTTCCAGTAGTTAACAAGTGGGTTAATGGCATATGGAGGCCTAAGGGATTAGTGAATACAATGGTAAATGAAGACGAATTATTTGTTTTCCAATTCAACATTGAAGAGAATGCACATAAAGTGCCATAAGCTGGGCCTTGGCACATAATGGGGCATCCAATATTAATAAAGAAGTGGTAGCCTGGAGATACCGTGGATAGGAATAGGATTACCTCCTTACTGTTATGGGTAAATACTCACAAGGTTCCTTTGGAGTATTGGTCCACAGAGGGGATGGGTTATACTGCGAGCAAGATAGGCAAACCTTTAGGACTTGATTAGAATATGACTTTATTGAAGCAGATTGGGTATCCTAGAGTTTGTATTGATGTAGATATATTGAGGAAGTTATCGGATGCCTTAAGAATCATGAAACTAGATGAGAATGGAGATCTAGTAGAGGATACAATCAGAATAACATACATGTGGAAACCAAAGATGAAAGAAGAGAAGCAAGTTTGGAAAAGGAAAGAACAATAGGGAGGATAACAGATGAATGAGACAAGCCCAAACCAAAAGAAGGACTTTCAAGTTGATGGAGGGCTATCCCTGGAAGTACATGCTTCGCATAACCTATCTTCAAAGGAGAATCATGAGATTGGAAATGGACCATAGGAAAAGAATAAAGAGGAGCATCAAATGGTAGCAAGTGGAGTACCATTAGTAGGGGATACTCAAAGCCTCAGGAATGGGAAGCAGGTGATAATTTTGGCACTGAATGATCTACCAGTTAATAAAACAAGTCAAGTAGAGGAGACTATTGGCACTCCGGTGTTAGAAAAGGGGGAACTTCTAGTACCAAAAGTAATAAGTATAACCCTGGGGTTGCATAGGAAGTATAAGAGAAGAAGGGCATGTAAACAAAAAAAAAGATTAAGGTTGCAGTATGGAATATTAGAGGCCTTAACAGTCTGAATAAACAACTTGTGCTTCAAGAGACAAGTTAGATTTTGTTGGTTTATTGGAAACCATAATAAAGAGGGAGAAATTGGAGAAGAGTTTATACTTCTTAGACAGAGGATGGAGGGTTCTGAGCAATCATGCTCATCATCAATGGAAGAGTGGTCATAGGCTTCAATCTTGAGACAATGGATGTAGTGCAACTTATTAGAACTGATCAGTTGATACATTATGATGTCTTGCTTAAAGCTAATGGCACTAAGACTGTCATTACAATGTTGTATGCAGCCAATTATAAGTTCCAGAGACTACTAGCTTAGCAAGAGTTGAAGAACACTAGCCATCTCATGAGGTTGCCATGGATGGTGTTAGGTGACTATAATTGTATTCTCAAATCTGAAGAAGCAAGGAGTGGGAGAAGTTGGAATCAAGTCGACTATCGAGAACTTCAAGAGGTGGTGGAGAGAACGGGGTTCGCTGATCTGAAATGGTATAGGAATGCTTATACTTGGACCAATAAGCAATCGGGATATTGGTTTTTGCTGAAAAAATGGGATCGATGTATGGTAAATGACAAATGGATAAAGAACTACCCTACAAGTAGCACTTTGTTTGATGATCTAACTATATTCTGTTACAATCTAATAGTAGTGGAGCTGCAAACAGGAGATAGGAAGAGGAAGACCCCATTTAGGATCTTCAATCACTTGATGGAAAATCCTGACTACAAAAATATACTCACCAAAGAGATGTAGGGGGCCATACCTAGATCAAAAGGATATCAGATCACTATGAAACTCAAAGCCTTGTAGAACCAACTGAAATTGTTCAGCAGGAAAATAGTCCAATTAGACTTGAAAGCTCTAACTAAAGCTCTGGAAGAGCTAAAGCAATGTCAAAAGGAATTATTGGTTAGACCAGAAGATTTGCAACTAAGAACATAAGAAGCTGTATTGGTGGGAAAATATAATCTATTGTTGAATACTACCAATACTCTAGTAAGGCAGAAATCTCGGATGCTCTGGATGAAGGAGGGTGAGAGATGTACTAAGTATTTTATGAGCTGAATTTCAACTGGGAGAAATAAAAATTCTATCTGATTGTTGGAAGATGACACGTGGTAGATTCATGAGGACATAGAAAGTAAGAAAAGGGGTTGCCTTAGAGTACTTTACTCGGCAATTTGGGACTGTAATGCCAGTAAGAAATATACCCACAGAGGTTCTAAAAGGGCTTATACAACTTGATGGAGATGACAAGGTGGCGTTGGTAAGAGAAATAACAAAGGAAGAAATCAAAATTGCTATTTTTTCAATGAACCCCGACAAAGCTCCAGGATTGGATGGTTGTAATGGGAGATTCTTTTATAAACACTGGGATTTTGTAGGAGAAGACGTGATAGTAGCAGTGGATGAGTTCTATAAGAGAGGAACAATCCTCAAAGAATGGAACAAAACGTTTATCTGCCTTATTCCCAAATAGAGTAATGCAACAAAAATGGAACAATTTAGGCCCATAGCTTGTTGTAATTTTCTTTATAAAACCATCACTAAGAGCAAGCCTGGGGAAGATAATTAGCCTGGAATAGAATGCTTTTATTAAGGGGAGATCAGTAGGAACAAATATCCAACTATGCCAGGAGCTGTTACAGGGCTATCACTCTAAGAGGAGAATGAGGAATTGCACCATAAAGATAGACCTTGTGAAGTTATATGACTCAATCAACTAGAGCTTCCCTTTTACTATATTGAAGGCAATTAGTTATCCTCCTATGTTTAGAAAATGGGTTGAGGAATGTTTAACTACTGCTTCTATGACAATCTTGGTAGATGGGGAACCTATAAACCTGATCAAAGAAAAGAGGGGATTGAGGCAAGGGGACCCATTATCCCCTTACCTGTTTGTCTCATGTATGGAGGTTTTGTTAACTCTTTTTGTGAATACTATACGGAGGCATCCAAAGTTCCATTTCCATGGAAGATGTAAAAGGTTGAAGCTCACATACCTAACTTTTGTAGAAGACCTCTTATTGTTTTGCAAGGCAGAGAAAAACTCAATTGATATAATCATGTAAGCAATGAAGGAATTCCAAGAGATTTTAGGTTTAAGATGCAACTATATAAAGAGTTTTTTTTTTCTATTTATCTTGCAACTCAGGTAGAGAGGTAGCATCTACAGCTATCAAGATGGGATTAACACAAGGGCAACTACCCTTCAAATACCTGGGGGGTACCAATTTCTCAAATAAGAATTAATGTTGGGGAGTGTAAACCTCTATTGGACTTAATTCATGACATAATCAATCAATGGAGCAATCGATTCCTTAGATATAGCTGCAGGCTACAACTAATTCAGACAATATTGAGTAATCTTACCACTTATTAGATCAACTATTTATCCATTCCCAAAAGTATCCTTAAGGAAATTGACAGGAGGATTAGGGATTTCTTGTGGAACGACTCAAATCAAGGAAAAAGCAAAGAGAAGATCAGTTGGGAAAAATTTTGTAGACCTAAGCAATAGGAGGGATTGGGTATCCATTCTGTAAGGATGAATGATAGGGTGAGTAGGGCAGAATTTGTGGTGGTTATACCACAAAAAGAAGGATTTATGGGTGAAATGGATACGCAATGTATTCATTAAGCATAAATGTATCCAGATACTATAGTCAAGGCAAAATATGTCAAGCACTCTTAAAGAAATTCTCGAAACTAGACAATGGATGTATAGTCAAGTGTTCTACAGGATTGGGAATGGAGAAAGCATGTCTTTTTGGTATGATAATTGGCACTATAAAGGGCCTTTATATAAGGTGGAGGAGGTACAAGGCTTGAAATTGGTGGTGAATCCAACTACAAAAGTAAGTATGCTCATTTGGAATAATCAGTGGATGTGGCCCTTCCACAATAATGGGAGTGCCAATCTCATCATGGAAGAGTTGCCTCAATGTCAGAAAGGAGAGCAGAATGAAATTCAGTGGCTAGCAAATAACTCAAGGAAGTTCAACACAAAAGCCTGTAAAACACTATTATAGGCTACATAGAGCACAAGGCAGGAGTGGGCAACATTAGTATGGGATAGTGATCTTAGTCACTCATTCATCTTATGGATGAGAATCAATGGAGGGTTACTTACAAGGGATAAGATCAGGTTCTCTATTAGCAATTTGAACTATGAGTTATGTAATGCGGAACTCGAAAGTTTGGAACACCTTATGATTAGATGCAGGTATACCAAACAAGCCTAGAATCGGTTGCAAAATATACTCAATATGGTTCTACCAATGAATTCTTGGAGTGAAACTATTGAATGGTTGGAAAAAATTAGAGTGTATAATGCCGTTGATATCAAATCTATCAGGTTAATTTGGACAACCTTGGTGTACTATATATGGAAAGAACACAATTGCAGAGTATTCAAACAAGAAAGTAGAAGCAGTGAGATAATTTTTCAGGCCATCTTCCTACATTGCAGATTGGTCATATTAGCCATAAGAATAACTGCAAATATGACAAGTAACATGAAGAGCAGATAGGGATTGGAGTAATGCTGGACTAAGTGGTCTTGGAAGTTCTCTCGATCTGAAAATGTAGATGATTACTAAGAACCATAATTCTCTGTAATCTAGATTCTATGGATTATATTAGTTTTGTCCTCTAGATTGTATATATTTTCTTATAATGAAATCTATTAATTTTTGAAAAAAATTTTGATAGCCCATTTTTTTTATATTGAGTTTATCCATTTATATAGATTCTTAAGAGTTTTTGTTCATTCGCATGGATTCTTAAGATTTTGAACGGCTAAAAATATGAATTTAAGAAGACTTCAAAATTTGTTAATTTATTATAATCCTAAACATAGTTAAATCCATTCTTGAAGTCAAAAACAAAAATTCTAATTTAATTTGAAAGTCAGAGTTTAAAAACTAAATTAGCATAAATACATATGGTAATATTTAGTTTCAATCAACAACCTAGGTCGATAAAGCAAGATTAAGATGAAGAAAGTGTAATAACTCTAAAAATTGTTTTTCAATAGTTATATACAAATTACTAAATTTTTTACGTACATATAGAGTGATAGCTTATAAAAGGAGATATAAAGGTCCGCTAATTTTTTTTATTAGTAACTATCAATTGAAAAAAACGAAAGATAATCATTTTCCCACATAGGAATATATATTATATTGGACAACTTTCTATTCTTCCTTATGAACCACAAACATAATAATATGACGACGATAAGGAATAATAAAATAACAAATAATGTCTTTTCTTGTGCTATTGCTCCTCTTTGCAGGTCTATTGCGTGAGGTTGTATTAGAACTAGTCTTAGGCAATGCTATGGCCGACCCGCCCACTCAAGCAATAGATCTACTCAACCTTTTCATGTCTTTAAAAACAGTAGAACCATAGAATTTGTTACGGAAGAGGACCAAATGAGGTCTCTAAAAGGAAAATCCAAGGATCCTTTTAGTAAATCAAGTGAATGACCCAGGGGACTATTATCTTTTAAAGAGGTTTTTATGGGAGAAAACTCAAATGATGGAAGTAAGGAGGAAATTGCAGAATGTGATTTTGAAATACTTGAGGACAATGATAAATTAGGTGTTTATTCAAATGATTGTCCAGACGAAGAATATCTGAAAGACTCACCTAGGGATAGAATTCAAAATCACCAAAAATGATGAAATAAAGAACTACAAAGGCATGGAGGTTTGTGTTGATTATAAATGATTTGATAAGGAATATCGAATTCACTCTACTGTCCAAACATATCCTTTCTTTATGAAAACTTTATAATAACCTAAAATTAGTAGATATGGATAAAGGTTTCTACTTCTACATTTCACAAACATGAAATATTTCAAACAAGCTTTACACGGTAGCCTATGAATGTTTGGACAACAATATATCCTCCTTAGACACAAGACAATATGGTTTGTGCCAAACATTGCTCTTCCCAAATCTTTGTAGGCGTGAGTTAGATTATACACCAAAAAAATAAGGAGGCAATACTAACAACATAGGGTACAAAAGCTCTTCACATCTGTAAATGTGGGAGAAACAAAATTCCTTTCTCTTCAACTCCCACATAACATTGGAAGGACCATGAAAAAAAGGTCAATAAAGGCAAATCATCCATCAAACTCACATAAAATTTTAAAAATTTGCTCTCCTAGTAAAAAGACAAATAGTTTAGAATGCCCATAATTGTATAGAGTTATTGCCTCAATACCACTTTGCTTAATTCATCGAACATAAATATAGAATCCCTCACAAGTTTAAGAGACCAAATATTACATTTCGTTCAAAACACTACAAGGTTGGACTGTATAAATATAGATAATGGAAGAAACAATGGTCTTATTTGACAATTAGTAGATTAATATAGCTGATTTGACCAATGAATAATATCAGTTGTTTATTTAAAAATGTTTAGTAAAATTAACTATTTGGTATTATCTGTTTATGTATAAAATGACTTATGAGAGCATGACTTAAAAAATTTATAAATACAAGAGTATTATATCTTAGTATTTCTTCGTATTATATCTTAGTATCAATGTCATTCCAAACATTTTATAAGCCTCGGACAAAGTAAAAAAAAAAGGCCTCAATAAATGGACAATATAGATATGTAAACTTTCAAAAGCATATTTTTTATTATTAAAGAGGCTACCTTAAGCCCGTTATTACGACACAATTGAAGAATCTAATGGTTTGCATTAATCCTTAACATTAAAATTTAGAGAACAATTAAAACAAAAATCAAATGAAAAAATAACTAAAGAAAATGAAGAAAGCTAAGAGGATTTGCCACATTTTGCTATTTATGGGTGTCAAGAGTGAGCTGGGCCATATTTGGCCTCATTTGCTCTTTATAAGATTCAAGACTGGGTCCTATTTTATTTTTCACGAGAGTGGGCTCTAAGTAGGTACCTTTCCTACCCTAACCCATGGTCAGGCTTGCTTAGTATTATATCTTAATCTTCCAAAAATCCAAATAAATGCTAACAAATCTGTCCAAAAAATTCAAAAAAGCAAAAGCTGATGAGAAGGGGAGAAAGGAGAGGACAAACTTGCTTCTATCTCTATCTTTAGCTCTCTCTCTCTTTCTTAATCTCTATATCTATCAGTGAAGTTTAGGATAGTGTTTGGTGAAAAGAAGCAATAATAAAAGATCACAGTTTGAGTAATTTGTAATAAATTTTGGTTGTAATTATCTTTTAGTCCCTTAATTTCTTAGCCACTCGAACAAAATGCTCCTTATAAGAACACTTTAAAAAACAAAAGATTGAGTTTAATCTACTAACTCAATCAGCTGATTACTAAATATGATTATTAGTAGTTTAATATGGTTAAACATATACATACCTCTTAATTTGTCAAAAAATAGTTAATAAACTATTTACCAACAACACCAATATTTTAGATGGCCTTAGGAGGACAAGGAGATGAATGATGGGGATAACACCCTCCATCAAATAGCTTAACTTGGTTGAAGCTTCAGTTTGTCCTTCTTTTTGACTCATTAAAGTAAATGAAATTTCTCTTTTTTGGAATGTCAAAGAATAGACAATTCTTTATTTTACAGAAATACAAGAGATCAACTGCACCAGTATTAACCTAACATTGTGGCTATTGTTGAGCTATAAATTAGTGGTTTAAAAGCTGGTAAGATAATAAAAAAGGCACACTTTACTTATTCTGTGTGGTCTTCTGGCTTCTCATTTTATCTGGTTCATATGGAGAGAGTAATTTATAATTACAAGAAATTAACCATTCCACTAATATATCTCTATGGAAGTTATAGAAAATTCCAAACTGCTCCCTGTGATCTTTAATAATCCTTTTCCAAGCTTGACGTTGCGAAAATTATTAATTAGCATTCTAACTGAGGTTTTTAATTCATGGCTCATGATCGGAGACAAGCACTGCATTTCTATGCAAAATGAGGTGTCTGTTTAGAAATAAAGGGAAATAGTCACGTGAAAACAATAAATTTATAGCTACAATTTAATCTATTTGGAGTTCATGAGGAATGCCTCCACTTGTAACCAAGTGTAGAGAAAGAAGGTTTCGAGTTCATAAATACTTAGATCGCACATTAAACAACTTGCACTGGTAACTTCATTTTCTTTAGGGCCATAATCCTTAATCTAGTCATTACAGACTCAAATCATTACCCCCATTTATTGGATTCATATTCATTTTATATATGGAATAAGATATTTAAATTTGAAGTAGCTTGGTAGCCTTTCCTAAGTTGTAAGGTAATTTTTAAGGATGTTTGGTCATCTTTAGAATTTATTTATGTAATCCCAAAAAAAAGGGCTTTTTGGTTCTATTTTAAGGGAAAAAATGTCGATTCTCTTAAATAACACCCTAATTATCTTAATCCCCAAGATTTTGTAATCATAAATGATTAAGGACCAAGGGTCTATTTGTGAGTATTAAAATCATTTCTAAAGTGATAATCATAACAATCAAACTGTATTTGAGTCAGTTCGTACGTCCTTACCAAAGTATTTTTATTCCTAAAAAACCGAGGGTTAAGAATATAATCATCACTTTTGAAAAAGAAGAAAGGTCAAAAATCAAAATGGCTTTATGATTGTAAAATTTAATTTGAAAAAAACGTATGTGACAGGGTTAAATGAGATTTCATAAGCAACACTCTTGATGAATTAAAAATCCCTCACACAACCTAACCTCTCATCATTCAGAGAAGTTTACATTCTTGAGAGTGCTTCAACAAAAAGACCCCTCGTTACCCTATTTGTTTGTACTTTGCATTGCATGAAAAAGCTGTATTATTTAATCACAAGCAAAGTGAAAAGGAGAAAACGTTAAAATTTTTAGGGAAAGGCTGCTTAGTTCCTTTTTTTTTAATTATCAAAGATGATCTTATTCTTTTTGGTGAGATTTCCATACATCAAATGAGTTACGTTAAATTTTTTTTTGGTCAAACTTCTGTCTAGTCTAGGTCTAAGGTTAACTTTGATAAATCAGAAGTTTGGTTCTCATAATACTGACCAATTTTTTCTCAAACCCCAAGTTGGATATTAAACTTATAGAAGACCTTGAATGACATTTGAGTGCCACTAGTAACCAAAGTTGTCTACGGAGGCTTGATTTAAAAAGCTAAAATATGTCCATAGTTGGGAGCCAAATTCTCATAAAATCAACTCTATCTTCCATTATCTTATATACTATGTAGAGCATCAAACCCACAAAAAGAATTTGTGATAAGCTTGACCAAAAAATGCGCCACATTCTACAAGGAGGTACTATTGCAAATGAAACACTGTAGTTGGTCCTTTAGCAAACAATAGGTAAATGAAAGAGGGAAATGAGGACTAGGAATACAATCTGTAACCAATATGAGCCAAACATATGCTGTGAAGCTACTAGGGAATCTCTTGCATTAAGACAACAACATTTGTAAATAGGTCTTGTTTTTTAAGTATATTGGCAGTGGTAGTTTTCTTAACTATGCTCCTAAAAAATCGTCTTCCTACAAACATTTATTTATCAAAAGCATTAAATGGAGAGTGAGGTAAGGAAAAGTAGTACATTTGGACAGACAATTGGCTACCTCAATAAGCTTTGTGTTACATAAAGAAAAATGTGACAGTTGCTGAAATGTTAAATTTGGATAGGATTTTGCATCATAGTACATTAATACGAAGTTATTTTGTTATGTTGATTGGAATTGTCTCTTTTATTTTGGACATATTTTGGTCCTTAAATACGAAAATTAATATTTGTTTTGTTTTAAGAGATGAAAAGTTGACTTCATGTCAAATTGGATTATTATTGGTGAAAATCGTGAATTTTGAAAAAAAGTAAATAGATTACTACAGTGAATAAGGCAAGATACCTAATGTCAGATTCACTTAAAGAGTTACAATTTAATTAGGAAAATCCATCCCGATTATGTAAGGATTTGGATTTGATTTAGAAGATAGAACTAGACTAGGGTTTGAGTAGGAAGAAAGAGGGAGAGATGCCTTTTACCTCTCTAACTTACTCTTTTTTGTTTTCTTCTTAGTTTTCTCTCAATCTTTCATCTTTCTTTTATTTTAATGTTAGAATGAAAGCCATGTGTGGCTAAAACCAAATGTTCTGATTAAAGAGGATTCAAAACTTTAGTTTTAACCTTGTGAGATTTTGTTCTAAATTTATATTAATGTTTTAATTCAAGTATTTCTTGTTTTATGTTCTTATACTTTATGAATAGTTAATATTGCTTAATTTGAAAATTTAATTTAATATTGATTATTCTATAGTGATCTATGAATTCAGTGATCCGTAATTTTCATTAAGAATTGGTACAAGTAGAAAATAGGTTATTTATAAATTTGCATATTTAGCTTATGATAAACAAGAAAAATGAATTAAATATTTATAGCTATCTCGATTATTTAATTTAGGATCTAATCTTTTTCGCTAAGCTCATTGCTATCATTTAATTGATATGGAACGCTATTTTATCCAATCAATCGATGATAAGTTTCGATTTAGATGCTAGGTTTAAACCATTTAATTTAAGAAAATTTTAGACTTATTATGGCTATCATAATATGTTTCGGATTAACTGTTTTAACTGTGACAATTATTCTTTTTAGACCAATGATCACTGTTATAATTAGATGAGATCTTTCTCTTTAATCAAAGTTAAGAATTCTTGAATTTCTCCCTTTTATATTTAGTTAATTTATTTTGATTTCTTGTTAATTTTAGTTAATTAGTTAATTAACCAAAAACCTTCACTTTATTTTATTGACTAAAATTAAGAAACTCGTGTTTAGTTCCTTTGGATTTCACCTGGTTTCATGACTATTACAAGAAGTTTGGAGAATCATAATTAATTTTGAGGGCTTTCACAACCTGATCAAAATTTTGTTATCGTTATTGGGGAACTATTTTAGTTTCTTAGTTTCTTTGCGTTATTTTACAATTTACTGCTAATCTCTTGTCTTGTATGACCTATTTTTCTCAGATAGGTGAATTGCAACATAATCTAGAAATTGAGAAGACAACGCATCATTTAAGTAAAGAGATTAAGCAAAGAAACAATCATTCACCTCTAAAAGTGAAACTTGAGATAGATCTAACAATTGGTGAAGACTATTTTTCAAGAAGTTGATGAAAGGATGGAGAATCCTAATAGGAGAATGTTGAGGGAGTTAGCGACACCAAATTTAAATCAACAATCTTTATGCATACGATTTCTAGATTTTGAGGTTGATTTCAAATTGAATTCTGATTTGATTCACTTCCTAATTTTTGTGGTCTTATAGATGAAGATCCACATAAACAATTGAAGGAATTTCATGTTGTCTACTATGAAATAAAGCTACAAGGGGTGACAAAAGAACAAATTAATCTTAGAGCCTTTTCGTTCTCATTGAAAGATAAATCAAAGAATTGACTATATTATCTTCCCCCTGGCTTAGTGACAAGATGGAATGAGATGAAATGATTGTTCCTAGAGAAGTTCTTTACTGCATCAAGAGTAGCCAATATCAGAAAGGAGATACGTGGGATAAGACAATTCACTAGAGAAACATTGTATAAATATTGGGAGAGGTTTAAGGAGTTATGTGCTAGTTGCTCACACCATTAAATTCTTAACAAACTTTTGGTTCGGTACTTTTATGAAGGACTATTAATAATGGACCAGAGTATGGTTAATGTAGCTAGTAGAGGAGCTTTGGTAAATAAAAAAATTGAAGCGGCCAAACAATTAATATCAAATATGGCAAAAATTCTCAACAGTTTAGGACAAGGATGGATAGAGCTATTAAGCACGTGAATGACGTAAGTAACACAAATCTTGAAGACATAATTTCAGATTTAATTGATATAGTTCACTAAATAGTTGTAGGTCAATTACATTTAGCACAAGTGTGCAAAATATATTCATTCTCTAGACATCTTAAGGATATATGCCCCATATTGCAACAAGACTCCCTTCAAAAAGCTAACGTAACAGGGAAATTTCTTCATCAACCTTAATGAAAATATAACCCTTATTTCAATCATTATAATCTAGGATGGAAGGACTATTCAAACTTTAGCTATAGAAATAAAGGAGAGCAACATAGATTATCAATCTCACAATTTTAATAGATGACCTCAAGCCCGTATATATGCTCAACCTCAATCTTCAAATTCAGTTATGTCTTTGGATAAAATTGTTAAGACATTTGCTACTAATGCTCAACAATTTTAACAAGAAACAAGAGTAAACTTTCAAAACTTAGAAAATCATATCACTTAATTAGCCCCCTTTGTAAGTAAACTAGAAGCAAAAGTATCAGGAAAATTGCCTTCCCAAACGGTGGTGAATCCTAAGGAGAATGTGAGTGTAATAGCTTTAAGAAGTGGTAAGGAAATTCAATATGAATCTTCCTTATCAACAGAGGTAGAAAAGCATAATGAAGGAGAAAAGAAAGATGAACTTCCAACTTAAGAATCAATAAAGGTAAATGATGATTTGTCTTTATTGATATCAATTAATGCACGTGTACCTCCTTTCCTTAGCAGGTTGGCTAAATCAAAAGAAGAGAAACATGAAAGAGAGATCCTAGAAACCTTTAAGGAGGTGGAAATCATTATACCTCTTCTAGCAACAATCAAGAAAATTATGAAATATTTAAATTTTTTGAAAGAATTATGCACAACTAAAAGGAAGTTGAAGGACAAAGAGAGAATAATTTTGGGTATGAATGTATTGGCTCCAATAAATAAAAAAATATTGGGTACGAATGTATTGGCTGTAATAAATAAAATTTACTAAAAAATGCAAAGATCTAGGTATGTTTACACTTTCATGAGTTATTATTGATAAGAAAATTAAGCGTGCCATCCTAGACTTAAGTGCATCTATTAATGTCATGCCATACTTAATTTACTAAGCTTTAGATATGAATTTTTTATAAGAAACTAATGTGATTATTTAACTAGCTGATCATTCTTATATGCATCCTATGGGTATTATTGAGGATGTTTTAGTCCAAATTAACAGTTTAGTATTCCTAGTGAATTTTTACATCTTAAAAATAGATGAAAATAGTGTTGAACATTTAGCTTTAATTTTGTTGGGTAAGTCGTTTATGAAAACGACCAAGATGAAAATCAATATGGATAAGGGTACTCTTTTCATTGAATTTGATGGAGAGATAGTGAAGTTTAACATTTTTAAAGTAATGAAGTACCCTAATGATTTTCAATCTATTTATTATATGGATATTATGGATTCATTTGTGCAGGATATGTTTAAAGAAGAAAGTGTTGATGATCAGTTTGATTTTAAGGCTAAATCGGAAGTGAACAAGCAAGTTGATGAACCTTGTGAAGTTGTATAATCATTATCAGCAATGCTAATAGATTCGAAAAATTTGAATGCTGAAGTTACTATAACTCACAAGAAATGTTACCTTACATTTTTCAATCTCTGAGGATAGAATTAAAGGCCTTACCTAATCACCTAAAGTATGTCTACTTGGGTAATGGAGAGTCATTACTTGCGATCATCTAAAAAAGAATGATTATAGGGCAAGAGTAAGTGCTAATAACACTACTTCAGGAGAACAAAACTGCAGTTACGTAGAATTTTGAGAAGAAAAAAAGCCCTGTAGATCATAACTATGCTAAATAGTTGCATTTTTAGGAGAAGACAACCCAAAATATGATTTTTTTAGTTTTGATTTAGTTATATATAGTTTTCATTTGTTTGTTTTTGAGAAATTAATTTATTAGCTTAAGAGGGTAATGGGTCTAAAATTTCCAGAATACTAAATTTCATAAGACATGATCACGCCTTATGTGATTCAGCTGTCAAGATTAAAGATTCAAAAATTTCAAAATACTAAATCTCATAAGAGAAGATCACGTCTTATACGATTTAGCTTTTTGGAACTATGGTTCATCTCTTTTTAGATGCTCATAACTCAGGAGAGTCTTCTACTCTATGGTCTATTTTTGTTGATTATTTTTGTGCAATGTGAGTATATTATATATGCATTAGGGAAAATGTATGATTTATGTGGGGAAGTGAGTGTTTATCTTACGATGAACTTTGTGATTTCTGCTTAGACTCATACTGTAACACCCCACTCCCGCATGACCCGAACCCGACATCGATGGTGATATCAGAGTCTGTGTCCTGCGAGGGTGGCGTGATACATCACTCAATCAAAACTCAGTATAAATTGTTTTTTTTACAACACAAACATACACTATGCAGAAATTAACTAACATACACAGTCACCAGTAAGTACAATGACCACGGGACCCCTTTAAAAATACAAATTAATTCAATCCGGGGACTCTACAAATTGATCGAATCATTAGTACAAAAATTTAGAAAATATAATTGTATACAGAATTTATCAGACACTAATGCAGACGCGAACTGATCCCGACCTCTTTCCTCACTCACATGCGGTTGCTATACGCCCGTTGCCTAACGGGGTATTCTTCTGAGTCCTGAAAAATAATTGCAATTCTCTCCAAATTTCAATGGCTCAAAGTAATAAATCCTAAAATCATGTATTTAAAAATCCAGTGCCATTTGACAGTCATTTCCGGTATCGGAAATCCAATCAGTTTGCCACTTAGCAATTTTTTTCCGGTTCGAAAATTTTTCCCGAAAAATTCTAAAAAAATTTCTAAAATTTTCCCAAAAATGTAGAACACACAAAAATCCACTCCAATTCAATTTTCGAGCACAAACTCACATTTTTTTACAATAAGCACATTTCTATACACATATACCGGGAAAATGTCATGAATGCATGTACAAGCATTTACGTGTGCAAAAATTACTATTTACGTGTATGTGTATGCATGAACATGCCAAGACAATCTTAAACACCCATAACCCGTTCCAAATTACTATTTTACCCTTCCCATCCGTGATGGGATGTTACACATAGTACTATGATTCATATATTGATTATTCATCTTGATAGCCTCATAATTTTATAATCATTGTTTATTAATAATCCTTAAGTTATGATACATTTTTTTATTTAAGAAATAATACACGAGAGAGATAAGCATGATTGTGTTTTTCATTAAATTATATTAAGTATCATATTGGTTTTGTTGTATGAAAATGTGCTAGACTTGGTACATTTTGACACCTACGTGAACTTTGAGCCTAAGAGCATTCATCACATTTGTACTCATACATATCTTTTTATTATATGTTTTCAAACATAACTTGTTTATTCTTGATATTAGTTACGAATACGTGTTGAGACAACATTTTTTATGAATTTGTGTATAAAAATGATAACGGCATTTAGGATAACTATTTTTGACTTAAATAAGCCAACCTTACCTTTTCTCCCTAGAAAACCAATGTATATATATATATATATAACCAATTTGAGCCTTACCCTTTCTTTTCTTGCACAATAATCTTATTACAAGTCACTTTTAACTATCTTGTTGTTGATCTCCTTAATGATTTTGAACCCATAAATCTTATTACAAGTCACTTTTAACTATCTTGTTGTTGATCTCCTTAATGATTTTGAACCCATAAATTGAAGGAATTGTTTAACGTTTGTTTGCATAAGATTTTGACTATTTCTATGAAAAGTACATTAGTTGATTCAAGTTGCATTATTTGAATTTTTCATTTTTTATATAGAATGATGGAGAAGTATACATATATATATACATACATACATACATACATACATATATATATATATATATAGAAATATCCTTTTTGATTTTCTTAGGAAAAATATATATGAATTTTTTTAAAAAAGTAATAAAATAATAAAATAAAAGAAAAAGGTGAATGAAAATGATGCTATTATAATCAAGTGAGTTTTGGATTGATTTAAGTTGAAACTTATATGAATAAGTTTAAATAATTTCCTTTAATTTACTTAACCTAAAAACTTCTTTTTGTCATACCTTACCTAAGCCACGTTATAACCCTTATCAAGTTCCTTTGATTTATGCTTTAAGTTCATCTTTGTTAAGTGTTGAAGATATGATTCATAAGCAATCTTATGGAAATAACTCGCTACACTTTGATTTGAGAGCTGAATGGACCCTAAACATTTTGAGTGTATAAAGTGAAATCCATTAGAGGTTGTCAATTTTTGGTTCAATTGATTTTGATGGAATAAATGAGATGTTACGTTTTAATTATAACAATATGTCCTATAAGTGCTTATTCTCTTGATTTTTATTTTATCCTAAACATGTGAATTAGCTATTGGATATTTCTAAATAACATCAAAGAAGATGAGAGGTTGTTATGAGGATGATTGATGTATGCTTGAACACAAGCATGAGTCCAGTGTGGGGCAATTTGAGAAGATGTTATTTTGTTATATTAATTGGACTTATCTCTTTTGTTTTGCACATATTTTGGTGCTTAAATAGGAAAATTAATGTTTTTGTGTTTTAGGAGATGAAAAGTAAAGATTGCATTAAATTGGAGCATTATTGGTAAAAATCACAAATGTTTGGAAAAAGTGGACATATTGTTGCAGTGGAAAAGGCGAGATCATGCCTAATGTTATATTCACCTGAAGAATTGGAGTTCAACTAGGAAACTTCTTTCCATCCCTATTAAATAGGGATTTTGATTTGCTTTAGATAGGAATCTTCACAAGATATAACTAGACTAGGGTTTGAGTAGGAATGAAAGAGGAAGAGACATCTTTCACCTCTCTAACTTTCTCTTTTTCATTTTTTCTTAGTTTTCTCTCAAACTTTCATCTTTCTTCTATTTTGGTGTTAGCACGAAAGCTGTGGGTGGCTAAACCCAAATATTCTGATTCAAGACGATTCAAAAATCTAGTTGTAACCTTGTGAGGTTTTGTTCTAAACTTATATTCATGTTTTAATTCAAGTATTTTTGTTTTATATTCTTATACTTTATGAATTATTAATATTGATTGATCTAACAAATTAATTTTGATGTTGATTATTCTATAGATATCTATGAATTCATGATCTGTAATTGTCATGAAGGATTGGTATAAGTAACAAATAGGTTATTATGAATTTGCATACTTAACTTATGATGTACATAAGAAAACTAAATTGAATAGTTGCAGTTATCTCAACTATTTAATTTAGGGTCTACTCTTTTTCACTAAGTTTATTACTGTCATTTAATTGATATGGAATTATATCATATCTAGTCAATTAATGGTAAGTTTTGGTTTGGATGCCGGTTTTTAACCAATTAATTTAGGAAATTTTGAGACTTATTATGATTATTCTAATATGTTTTGGACTAGCTACTATAACTGTGACAATTATTCTTTTTAGATCTATAATTAAGTTACAATCAGATGAGATATTTCCCTTGAATCGAAGTTAAGTATTCTTAAATTTCTCCCTTCTATATTAGGTTGATTTATTTTGATTTCTTGTCAATTTTAGTTAATTAGTTAATTAATCGAAAACCTCCACTTTATTTTATTGATTGAAATTAAGAAATTAAAGTTTAGTTGTTGGAACCCCTCCCGGATGAGTCACGGGTCCGACGTCCTACGTGACATCTGGACACGTAAACCACGAGGGAGGGATTCCTCACCACGAAGGAAAACTCTAAACGAACTTATTTCATGAACTCCCGAACGGATCTTGATAAAGTCATCCTAATCTCTCTCAATAAAATTGATCTGCTTAGGGCCCATAATTAAATCCGATTCCTAAGCTAAAATGCAATTTCATGTCTCTATCTCCTCAATCGGATCTCGATAGATCGAGAAATCGCTCAAAAACAGAATTGTATTCAATAACGTCACATATTTGACTCTCTTTCATTTTATCCGTAATTTTCAAATCAAACCCAAAAATTCTAAATTTGCATAAAAGGGGTAGGAAATTATTTTAGAAAACCAATGCTTCAAAAACCGAGTAAATCGGAGGTCAAACGAAAAAGTTACAAGCGAAAGAGTGGGAGGAGGTTTAATTTATCAAAAAAAATAAAAAAACAAACTCAATTAAAACATCTGAAACTTTGGAAATTTATAGCTCTTCACCCCGAAATCCAAATTTCATAA
>JANVCQ010000006.1:12808322-12834340 GCA_025531925.1 Erythroxylum plowmanianum | reverse complement strand
GCTCATGTCACTGATGCGGAATCACTATACGTGCAACTAAGTATGGATGCACTCACTGCTCAATCCATCCAAATTACTGATATGCCCTCACATCGGTAACGGGATGTTACATTCATGGTAGGTGTTACAAAGGTAACCTTAGAGACTCGAACTTACACTTGAAGTTACTCGCTCACACCCTTTGTACGACAGTCTCACTTAGATCCATTAAAGCAAGACTCAGCCTTCCTCACCCTCGAAGTGTTTACCTCGCATACACTCGAAGAAACAATGCGGAAGCAACAAAAAACATAGGCAACAAGGAAAAACACACAGAGATACAGTCAAAAGACCAACTTTATATACTTTCCCTCGAAAGGATAAAAAGAATGCTCTCTCTGATTTCTTGAATGAGAAGAGCAAAGCTCGAATGAGCTATATATAGGCATCTTAACTTGGAGTCACAGATTTTCACTAAATCTGAACTACCTAAGATCACATCTATCCCTATCAGATAAGATCACATGAACCAATTGGATAATACCCCCATCCAAATAGAACTCTAACTGATAAGATAGAATCTAACAAGATAACATAAAGATAGAGATTATATTTATCTAGAACACTAACATCCTTATCCGCGAAGATCTCCACTATCTTCAAATGTTGAGTTTCACTGCAATTCTAACTCCCAGTCATCACCACATCATCTAAGATCTCCCTCAAGATCTCTATTCGTTGATGATGCAATGTGATCTCACCGAAGCCCACTAGCACACTGGTCTGATCCAATGCTTCCCACAACAAGTCTGTTAGTCGTGGTCCATCCATTTGAGAATAACCAAGTCTTTAGTCCATCAAGTCCTTTGTCAGGGTCGAGTCAATCTCCACAAGGTCCAAGACTTTACCAAAATTCACACCAAGTATGATCCCACTCACCCACGTTTGCCTTAGTGTTTTCACCACAGCCTATCCGCACATAAGTCCATCAATGCACGTCAATGGACAAGTCCATCTTCCATGTCAGACTCACTTATGGTGCAGTCTCGTCGCTCCATAACTAAGTCACAAGTCACAATCCGAGTTAGTATATAACCTCGCGCATTTTACATATCTCCGACCTACCTCGCCAAGTTAGATGTTTATGGGGGTCATTGCACTCGCATGCCTTCGCACATCCTCGTGGGTCTCATACACCTTTGTGCCTTCTCGCGCATCCTCGGGTCTCACATAATTTAATTTTCCAACTCCGCATGGCCTCGCATTCGAATCTCATGTCTCGTCGAAGATTTCTACTAATACGCGCCTACGCATGCCCATGTGTATTGAATCTTGCTTACTCTCGAGATCTTAGTTGATACTTCCCACATCCCTTACCTACATCGCAAGTTCCTCAGGATTTACTTGCCATCTCGCAAGACTTTGCCTTGTTTCCTCGTCAACACGCCTTCCACATGTCAACTTACGTGCCAAGCATTGGCCAAGGCTCGCCAACACTCGCACAATCCTGCAGTCTGAACTTAGGGGTCTAACAAACCATCCCACTAGAAAAATCCAAAGCCCTCGTCGAAATAATCTCTGGGCACTCCTCCACAAGTGGTTCCCTCAAAGACTCTTTAATCAGCTTTTGAAGATGGGAGCAAGTCTTCATATCGATTAGTATTTCATCCACATATCATTTTTCCAATCCATCAGGGTTATCTTTGCTTCCACTTGGACTCGCCTCCTTAAAGCTCACCGCGCCCGCCAAAGACATGTTGAGAAGAGCTCCATCCACTGAGAAGGGTGTTTAATTTCTCTTTCCTCAGATATTCTCTTGCATAATGTGATCCACCACACAAATAACAAGTAATCTTGCCCTTTCTAGAGGACGTCTCCCCACTCTCAAAACCACCATTTTGTTTGCTTCTCCCTTTGAAGTCTCCCTTCTTGGAATCCTTCTTCTTTTTCCCCTCGATATTCTCCTATTGAGCATGGCCTTTTCCCTTCGTAGAATTAGAGGAGTTTATCTTAGTTACCTTCATCGCCCAAAAGTCCACCAAGGTATCAACAGTCACGATTGCACCAACCACGTCCTTCACATTTTACCTCCGCAATTCCATTTGTGCCTACGGTTGTAACCCGGACAAAAAGTTGAAAAGCTTGTCCTCATTTGACATGTTTTCAAGATCAAGTAGAAGAGAACTAAAATATTTCACATAATCTCTTACCGATCCATCCTGCGTTAGCTTCTTCAAGGCATCCCTCATGAGCCAAGAAGTATTCATGGGAAGAAATTGATCCTTCAACTCCTTCTTCATGAGCTCCCATATATCCACGGGAGTTCTAATCGCGCTGATCTCTGTAGAGGTCCTCGTCCTCCACCAGAGCTTAGCACCCCCTCCAAGTACATGGTCGTCACATTAACCTTATCAGCGTCAGTTACTCTAGCAGTCGCAAAGTACTGCTCCATATCCCACAAGAAGTTCTCCAACATCTTGGCGTCCCGCTCGCCTTCGAACACCCTCGGTTTATGCACCTTCACAGAAGAAAGTTGTAGTGTTGATCCTTCACCTCGCTTGACATCTAACGTTGCAATGGTACACCTCAGCATAGTAATCTTAAACTGGGACTCCTCTTGTGCCTTCAACAAATCCACTATCTGTTGTTGCAATTGTTGGATCCTCGCCTCCAATATCTCGAAACGAGTACTGTAGGAAGTGACTTCTTCCTCCTCTTGAGGAATAGGTCCAATGAATTTCTCCAACCTAGACATCCGTTCTGTCAAGTTGCCTATAGCCATTTCAAACTTTGGCTCTCATGGCAGCTATTACAAAGGTAACCTTGGAGACTCGAACTTACACCCGAAATTACTCGCTCACACCATTTGTACGGTAGTCTCACTTAGATCCGTTAAAACAAGATTCAGCCTTCTCCACCCTCAAAGTATTTACCTCGCACACACTCGAAGAAACAATGTGGAAGCAACTAAAAACATAGACAACAAGCAAAAACACACAAAGATACGGTCAAAAGACCAACTTTATATACTTTTCCTCAAAAGAATACAAAGAATGCTCTCTCTGATTTCCGAATGAGAAGAGCAAAGCTTGAATGAGCTATATATAGGCATCTTTACTTGGAGTCATAGATTCCCACTAAATCTGAATTACCTAAGATGATATCTATCCCTACCAGATAAGATCACATGAACCAATTGGATGACCCTCCCATCCAAATAGGACTCTAACTGATGAGATAGAATATAACAAGATAACATAAAGATATAGTTTACATTTATCTAGAACACTAACATCCTTATCCGCGAAGATCTCCACTATCTTCAGATGTTGAGTTTCACTGCAACTTTAACTCCCAGTTATCGCCATATCATCTAAGATCTTCCTCACGATCTCTATCCGCTGATGATGCAATGAGATCTCGCCGAAGCCCACTAGCACACTGATCTGATCCAATACTTCCCACAACAAATTCGTTAGTCGTGGTCCATCCATTCGAGCATAGCCAAGTCATTAGTCCATCAAGTCCTTAGCATGGGTCGAGTCAATCTCTACAAGGTCCGAGACTCTACCAAAATTCGCACCAAGTCTGATCCCACTAGCCCATGTTTGCCTTAGTATTTTCACCACAGCCTATCCGCACATAAGTCCATCAATGCACGTCCATGGACAAGTTCATCTTCCATGTCAGGCTCCTTATGGTGCAGTCTCGTCGCTTCATGACTAAGTCACAAGTCTCAATCCGAGTTAATATATAACCTCACGCATTTTACATATCTCTGACCTACCTCGCCGAAGTTAGGTGTTTATGCGCCTTGTCGCGCTCGCATACCTCCGCACATCCTTGCAGGTCTTATACACCTTTGCGCCTTCTTGCGCATCCTCAGGTCTCACATGACTTAGTTTTCCAACTCCGCGTAGCCTCACATCCGAATCTCATGTCTCATCGAAGATTTCACCAATACGTGCCTACGAGTGCCCATGCGTATTGAAACTCGCCTACTCTCGAGATCTTAGTTGATACTTTCTCCATCTCTCACCTACATCACAAATTCCTCAGGTTTTGCTCGTCAACTCGCAAGACTTTGCCTTGTTTTCTCATCAGCACGCCTTTCTCGTGCTAACTTGCGTATCAAGCATTGACAAAGGCTCGCCAACACTCGCAAGATCCCGCAGTCTGAACTTAGGGGTAGGTGTGTAGACATTTCAGTTCCCAATCCCTGTGGAGTAGCATTTTGAGTTTGGAGATCAAGGTCCAGTTACAGTGGGTATACGAAGGATCCTCCTCAAGAAGTTTGATAACTCGGCTACTATCTACTTCCAATAAAACTCATCGTTCATTGGAACACTAAGCCAACTCCAATCCTTTCAGGCCTCCCAAAGTCCTAACGCCAACGGCGTGCAGTTGCAAATCCG
The DNA here is from genome assembly GCA_025531925.1 of Erythroxylum plowmanianum. NCBI lineage: Eukaryota > Viridiplantae > Streptophyta > Magnoliopsida > Malpighiales > Erythroxylaceae > Erythroxylum > Erythroxylum plowmanianum. Next base: position 12,829,946 of record JANVCQ010000006.1, on the reverse strand, counting down.
ATAGACAAAGCCGGTCTTCCATTCACCGCAGTCATTCTTTAACACCCACTACTAAAGCTAACCCACTGAAAGTCTTGACGGCTCCATCAGTGTTGATATATCTTGCACCATCCCAACGTTGATGGACTCCTTCCAATCTGGGCATCTAGGTGAGAGGTTTGTGGGTTGGTGATGAACGTAAGCGTATTAACCTACTGAATGGTCCTAACTCGAGCCATAATGACCTGCATATGAGAGGCTGCATATGAGAGGCAAGTGGGACGTTCGTAAATATTCGCTGGTTTCTCCAATTCTAGATGAACTAACAAGTAACACCAAAAAGTATATTCCAATCCATCCCAGAAATTTGTGGCCTTTGCATGGAGAGGTTAGCAGTCAACCAGGGAAGGTCGTTGGTTGAGGTAAAATTATGTTGGTGTCACTGAGGCACGAACGTGTGCCACAATGTGGAGTAGTGGAACAATCCCACAGTGCGTTTAGGCATGATTACTCAACTAATGAATAGCTTCCGCAGTAGGGATTGTTACTAAGATGTCACCAGACTCGTTCCATATTAATGAGATGACGACCCTGCAACGTTAACCATAGGAAGGAACGGATGTGTTGAGGCACCTTGAAGCTCCAGATAAGTGTCCAGTGATGATCTAGGGACACCATGAATTATTGCATAAAACGGTATAAGCTGATTTGACACTGAATTGACCAAATTTTGTCCAGCTATTATAGATTATGTCCTATGCATTGGTGTCCATAGAGGGGCTCATGGCTGCAAGCTGGAGGCAAATGGAGGCTGGGAGATGGGTTTGTAAAAGACTCCAATTCCAGTGGTTGTTTGCAGTAATACATTCCCTCACATGAGCTTGTTTCTCCACCTCAAAAATAGTGGACACAACGACTGCCGAAAGTTTAATATCCCCCAGCCATACATCTTCCCAAAAATGCAAAGTGAAACCATCCTTTAATGCCCATCGAATACCAAGATACACTATTGATCAAACCTTACAAATGGCTTACCAAAGGAAAGAATAGCACCCCAATTGTAGTATTGGAGGAATGTGGGTCATAGGGACAGATATTTACTCCTCCGTATTTGAACCCACAGGGCGTAAGGTTGAATAAGAACATGTCAAGCTAACTTTATGAGGAAGGCATCATTATGTTCTTTCAGCTTCTACAAACCAAGGCCTCCACAGTTCTTTGGCTGACAAACGTCGAACAATTTGAGTAAATTCACCTTCCATTCCCTTACATGAGCTCCCCAGAGGAACCGATGATAGGTGCCTTCAATTGTGTGGATAACTCCTTGAGGTAAAGAAGTAGTTTGCATGGTGTAGCAGGGAATAATGAGGAGGACCGATTGAGCCAAAGCAGTGCATCCCATCAAAGAAATATTGCGAGTGGACTAGCTGATTAGTTTCTGGTGGACGAGATCAGCAATCAGCTAGTAGATGCCTGCGATAACTCTCTTGTGAAGGAGTGAAACCCCCAGATATCTTTCCAAGTCCTTGACAAGGGTGAATCCCAACATATTACTGAGATATCTGTCATCCCTCGTGGTAACGCTATTAGAAAAGAAGAAGGTAGATTTTTCTTGGTTCACGAGTTGTCTGGAGCTTGCACATAAGTCTCGCAACACATTTTTGATAACATCTACTTGATTGGTAGACACCTTAGCAAACAAGAGCAAATCATATGCGAAGAATAGGTGAGACACAAATGGGCCTCATCTACTGGTTTAAAAGGGGATCCATTTCTTGGCTCTAACTTGAGATTCGATGGCTTAGGAGAGTCTTTCCATACATAACACAAAGAGGTAGGGAATAGTGAGTCACCTTGGTGAACTCCTCGGGATGGCTAAAAGGTTTTGGATGAAGCTCCATTCTAGAGGATCTGCATGGAGGTGGAGCTAATGCACTAGATGATGAGTTAAACAAATGAGCTGGGAAGGCCTATGTCCTCTAATGTGCCATGAATGAACTCCCAGCTTAGGCGATCATAGGCATATTGGAGATCTAGCTTGATTGCCATATACTTACTTACTGCTCAGCGTTACATGGTATGGATGATCTCTTGTGCAATGATAATGTTGTTTGTAATAGTGCGCCCATGCACAAAGCTGGTTTGGGATTGATTCACCCAAGGAAGGGAGGAGGGGCTTCAATCTATGGATAACAATTTTCGTGATCAATTTATAGAGAACATTACATAAGTTTTGGGTTGAAAATTGTTGAAAATTCAGGGAACCTTCCAGTTTGGGTATAAGGATAATCGTAGTTGAGTTCAGATCGGTGCCGGGATGATGCCTCTAGAGAATGCTTCTTAGACCATAGTGATCAACGAAGGTCCAACCATGTCCCATTGGCTTTGGTAAAAGAGCGTCGAGAACCTATCTTCTTTTATTTTCTTTTGTTGTTGCTTGTTAGGTGTATGGTACGGTGGCATTAAAATACAAACTCAAATATCAAAAAGTCAAAAGTTGCTTTTACTAAGCCCCAAAATAACATAGTTCGATAGCTATAAGGTGCAACTCACAAACCAACTACAGAATTCAGTGATCTTCACGGGGTTCACATATGATCTCTCAGACAGGTATATCTTGACCATTTGATGTGGGTGAGAACTATAAACATAGACCTAAATAATACTTGCCTAGGTGCCAACTGTCGTTTCTTCCATTCACATCAATTTTACGTGTAACTCAAATCTCTGCCAACTACTCTGTCCCTTCCTTAATTTCATTTCTACATATATATGGATTTAATTGGTCATTATTGATTAACAAACTCAAATCAGCTTTCCATGGAAATAAAATAATCGAAACATTTGTTTGCAGGCATAGTTTGAGGGGTCAAATTAAAGCTTCGAGACTTTGATTTAACAAAAGCTATCATCAAACAACATAAATTTTTACAATTAGTTTACAAGTATATAACTTTAGTTAACAGAATACTTCACTTTGTTGAGCTAGCTTTATGTAGTGCGTTTATTTGATGATCTGTGAATCACGAATTAGGAAGAGTGCAACGTTGGCCTTGTGATTTGATTCCAAGTAGTTTTCCGAATGTTAAAGTATCATTTCTGAGTACACAAGTAATAGGAGAGCAAACTAAAAAGAGTTAGTAGTCGATTTCTCTAGTTCATTGTTGTACTTGTTGGTACGTTCCTAAGTTAGCCTTTGAGTTTTGCCTAGTCTATTATGTAGTCCACTTTGCATAATATCATTTTGTTTAGGTATGTATGTATATAACACTAAGCCTATGTTTCCAATTTTTAAACTCCATATAGAATGTATTATTACTCCTTTAAAATAAATTTAGGTTGAAATCCTTTTTTGATAAAGGAGATAGTCTAAACTCACCAACGATATGAAAAAAAAAAGTCAAAATATTATAGAGGATTAACTATTTATTAGTCATCTCTGGAATTGTGTAAAAAATTTAATTGCATATATGTACCAAACTAACCAGTGTCGTGGAATTATTACTTGTGTCTGAGAACAAATTACTTGCTATGACGAAAGCTAATGATTTGCTCGATGTACAGCAACTTCAAGTCATCCCACTTACTTGCCGTGACGAAAGCTAATGGTTTGCTTGATATACAGCAACTTCAAGCTTAGCTAGTAAAAGTCCCATTTGTCATCATTGACCAGTTTAAATGGTCAAATTATTTGCAACCATCTTAATTTAACATTATATTCTGCTCATTAAAAATCATCAAAGTTTAGAAGTTTTAATTTTTAGCATAACTTTTAGTTTGTTTTGAAAATATTACCTTCTGATTTTTGGCACATAAATAATTATCCAAAAGTTATTTTGTAAATTATTTTTAATTTTGTTTATTAAAAATTATATTTTGTCATCAAATTTAATGCATTTTTATATAAGCTGTTGGATAAATTAAAAATTAATGTTTTTTAACAAAATCAGATTACCTTTTTTAAAAAGTTTTTGTGATTCTTTATGAAATTTATGAAAATGACCTTATTAATAATATTATATGATTTAATTAAAACAAGATTCTTAATTTTTGTCGCAAAGGACAAAGATTTTTACTTACAACTAATAACACCAAAGTCAAAATTAGACACTAGTGGACCTTGCAGTCAACAGTGAGAGGCTATTAAAGATAATGTAGAAATAAAGTAGCTGTATAGTTATTTGAGTCGTTGTATAGTTAGTTCGTTGTTCGTTGACAGTTAATAGTGTAGAGTTGATAGATAGTGTAGCTCTGTTTTCATGTATATATACCAACAACTAGATTTTAAGTTAAATAGATCGAAGATACATTTTCTTTCTCTTCTCTCTAAAAAGTGGTTACTAGCTTGTTCATGATATCAAAACCAGACGGTTTTCAAAGGGCAAAGATCTTGATCATTGATAACTAGCTCGGTAATGGCGGATAGAGAAGAGGTTCGTATTCGACCTACAGCAAGTATTGAGGATGATCCGTATTTCTTGCATGCTTCTGATCATCCAGGTATGGTGCTTGTGACGACGCCATTGACTGGTTCTAACTATTTTAGCTGGAGTACAACTATTAGAACTTCTCTTGAGGCTAAAGATAAACTTTGCTTCATCGATGGAACGTTGAAGCCACCCACAGATTCTATTCAGCACCAGAAGTGGAAGAGAGTGGATTTGATGATTAAATCCTAGCTTCGAAATTCCATCTCTAAGGATCTCGGTGGTAGTTTCGTCTATTCTCCTAGTGTCAAGCATCTATGGGAGGTTCTCGAGAAACAATTTGGGGTATGTAACACACCACAGATGTATCAAGTGCAGAGAGAAATGACTACTACTGCACAGGGAAACAATTCGATTACGCAATAGTTTTATAAACTTAATCAATATTGGGATGAATTCGACAGACTCATGCCTTTGCCTACCTGCGAGTTTACTAGGTGTATTTGTTGTCAACGAATGACTGCCAAACTTAAGGAATGAGCATATGCTTCTAATTACTGCAGTTTCTTATGGGTTTGAACAATATATTTGACAACTTTAGGAGTCAAATATTAAACCTAGACACGGCACCTGACATTGATAAAGCTTATAGTATGGTGTTAAGGGTGGAGAGTCAGAGAGACGTGCATTTGACGTTTTCTTTTAACAATGCAGACACAGCCTTAATTGCTAAGGCGCATAGTTCCAAGGGAGGAGATGATAGGTCTGGAAATAAAAGAAAGGATACTGGTAAAAAATCTGATAGGCAGTGTGAACATTGTCATAGTATGGGACATATGAAAGACACATGTTTTAAACTCTATGGGTATCCCGAGTGGTATGAAAAGCTAAGGAAGAAGAGAGGCTCAAGTTTAAAGAAGGCTAGCGCTAACTTGGTTGCTGATATTGCGGATACTCCATTTGATGCTCCTACTTGCTTTGAAGGCAGAGATCTTGAGAGCTAGATGATGCAGATGCAAATATTGCAGCAAGATCTGGCCAAGCTTGTGCAAGGAAAGATACCAACTTCTAAGGGAACAGGAGAAGAATTTGCAAACTTTGCGTTTGCAAGTAATGCTGCTTCTAAATGCACAGCATTACATTATTTGTCTTTATCTGGTAGGAATGTTTGGATAGTCGACACAGAGGCGTCGAATCATATGTGTTATGATGCTGACCTTATGAGACAAAGACGAAAACTTAACAATCATGTGTCGGTTCAATTACCTGATTTTCGTACCACTGTGGTTAGTCATGTTGGTCATGTAGTATTACACCCGAGACTCACTCTTGACAATGTTCTATACCTACCCTCATTCAAGGCTAACCTTTTATCCATAAACAAACTAGCCACAAATGCTAACACTTACCTAACTTTCTTTCCTTCACACTGTCTCATACAGGACCTGAAGAGTAGCAGCATCATTGCTGTGGGTGAGATGGTAGGAACCTTGTACATACTTACTTCATAATCCTTTCATTTCTCTGTAATAAATTGTTATATGAAAGCCAGTATAGACACTATACCAGTACATAGAATTGATAGTACTTTGTGCTCCAAAAATGTACTTTCCAATTCTTGTATTCCTCATTCTTTACTGAATAAGCTGATGCACTTTGGCATTCGAGACTTGGCCATGCTTCATTCACAGTACTGAAACACATTGCGTGTATTGATACCAAAGAGTTGACTGATCCTTATGACATATGTCATTTGGCAAAGCAACAGAGACTTCCTTTTCCAGTTGGTGCTTCGGTTAATGCTAAACAAGTGATGAAACTTTTACATCTAGATGTCTGGGGCCATATAAACAGGCAAGTCTTGATTCTTGTCATTATATTTTAACTATTATTGATGATTTTAGCAAGGCAACTTAGACTGTTTTGCTGAAACATAAATCCCAAGTATCTAAGGCATTACAAGGCTTTGTCAATATGGTAGAAAACCAATTTGATGTTAAAGCCAAGAAAGTAAGGTCGGATAATGGGACAGAGTTTATTAATGATGCTTGTAGTAGTTTTTTCATTGCAAAGGGCATCCTGCACCAACGTACATGTCCCTATACTCCGCATCAAAATGGAGTAGTGGAGCGGAAGCATAAGCATTTGTTGCAGGTGGCACGAGCATTGTTGTCAAGATGCCTAACATATTTTGGGGAGAGGCAATTTTAACTGCAGCATATATTATAAATCGACTACCAACTGCTGTGCTTGATTGGAAATATCCTTTTGAGTTGCTATATCACACGGTCCCTGATTATGCCAGGTTGAAGGTTTTTGGTTGTTTGTGTTATGCTACTAACACAGCTCCAGGAAAGGGAAAACTAGACGCAAGGGCCACCAAATGTGTCATGGTGTGATATGCAGTGAGACAGAAGGCTTACAAGGTATATGACTTGGAAACTTGTAAAGTGTTTAGTTCAAGGGATGTCATTTTTTATGAGACTATTTTTCCTTTTGCTACTGAGAAAGACCAAAGTAGATATGCCCCTGTTGAAACTTCCAATCCAATTTGGAATTTGCATGATGTTGCCTATAATGACTTAGGGGTTGGTACCTCATCTGTTGAAGATGTTTCTGGTGTAGAAGAGGCTGGGGTGAGACGTGTTTTTACAGATCTTGAGGATTTGGCAAATGATGTTGGTCTAGATCATGGACCATATGAATCAGAGGAAGTGGTTGAGGATCTGCATGATAATATTGTACCTGCGCCACAACTCAGACAGAGTTTAAGACAACGTAGGTCACTTGTATGGATGCAGTTTTATATGACTTGTAGCAATATTTTAGCAGCTCCTGGTGAAGGCTATACAGTTTCTCCTACTTATACAGCTTTTATGGCTAATATTGGCAAAATTATGGAACCTCAGTCTTATAAACAAGTTGTGCAGTATGAAGAATGGGTGGAGGCTATGAATAAGGAGTTGTCAGCTCTTGAAGAAAATCAGACATGGGAGCTCACCAAACTTCCGAAAGGCAAGAAGGCTATAAGATCAAAATGGGTTTTCAAGGTGAAGTTTGACTATAATGGGAATGTGGAGAGATATAAGGCTAGATTGGTGACAAAAGGGTATAATCAAACTGCTGGTATAGATTTCTTTGATAGTTTTTCCCCTATTGATAAATTAGGCACCGTGAGGACTTTTCTTGCTCTTGCAACTTTGCAACATTGGTTTGTTCATCAATTAGACATCAATAATGCCTTTTTGCATGAATATTTGAAGGAGGAAGTTTATTTGATTCCACCCAAAGGTTACACCAAAGCTAGACAGGGTGAAGTATGTAGATTAAAAAAATACTTGTACGGGTTAAAGCAAGCTTCTAGGGAATGGAATTCTAAGTTTACTACACAGCTTTTGCACTATGGTTTTTCTCAGTCAGTTCATGATCATTGTTTGTTTACTTTAACAAACAAACGTGGCTTTCTTGCTCTCTTAGTATATGTTGATGATGTTTTAATTAGGGGGACTTGTGAAGAAGATATTGTTGCTGTGAAGACATTTCTCCACTCCATTTTCATCATCAAGGATTTGGGGAATGTCAAGTATTTCCTTGGTGTTGAGGTAATTCGAACTCCTGCAGGTACTTTCCTTTCTCAAAAGAAAAATCTTCAGGACATCCTAGCTGATTGTGGACTTGTTGACTCTCATATTACTGCTACGCCACTGCCTAGAAATCATAAATTTGATGAGCATAGTGAGCTACTCGCAGATGTGGATAGGTACAGGAGAGTGGTTGGGAGGTTACTTTATCTCAATCTCACCCGACCTGACATTACCTTCAGTGTTTAGTAACTTAGTCAGTTCGTGGCTTCTCCTACGAAAGCTCACTAGAATGGGGTTATGCATGTGTTACGTTTTCTTGCTGGAACTAAAGAGAAGAGCTTGTTCTATAGCAATAAGGGTAGTTTGCACTTGTCATCTTATTGTGACAGTGATTGGGCTTCTTGTCCCATTTCTTGCAAATCTGTGAGTGAGTATTGTGTTTTTTTGGTAAGTTCATTGATCAGCTGGAAGAGTAAAAAACAAACTACTGTTTCTCGTTCTAGTTGTGAGGCAGAGTATAGGAGTATGCGAACCGTAGTTTGTGAGCTTCAATGGCTTGCGTATTCACTCCAGGATTTTAAAGTGGTGATTCCCCTTTCGATTGATCTCTGATGTGATAATCAATTAGCTCTCCACATCACCGCTAATCCCGTGTTTCATGAGCATACTAAGCACCTAGAGATTGATTGCCATATTGTGAGGAATAAGTTTAAGGAAGGGTTTGTTCATCCAGGTTATGTTTCCACACGTGAGCAGCTTGCTGATGTTTTTACAAAGTCCTTAGCAGCTCCTCAGTTTAACAGTATTGGTGTCAAGTTGGGATTGGTTTCTTCCCCATCTCTAACTTGAGGGGGGAGTGTAGAAATAAAGTAGCTGTATAGTTAGTTGAGTCACTGTATAATTAGTTTGTTATTCATTGACAGTTAATAGTATAGAGTTGATAGATAATGTAGCTCTGTTTTCATGTATATATACCAGCAACTGGGTTTTAAGTTAAATAGATCGAAGATACATTTTATTTCTCTTCTCTCTAAAAAGCGGTTACTAGCTTGTTCAGACAACTTTTCTCCAAATTAATTATATATATTCTAGTACAAATGTAAATATTCTTAATATAGTCTTGTTGGAGAAGAAAAGCTTCACGTTTTGAATTAAATATATATTTTTTGTGAAAAAATCCTTTTGCAAACTTGTTAAGAGGAAAAGAAAGAAGAATTGGTAGTCAAAAAAGGTTTTATACATTTTGACTTTTTTCAAATTGTAAAATTTTATTTTAAAAATCACAATATTTATTAAAATTATAAAAATGATTAAAAGAGCTATTTAAAACATTCATTAATAAAAGAATTAGATACGAATTAAACACGTGAATAAACTGAGATTTACTGCAGAATAAATGGACAAAGAATGAATAACATCGGTACTTACCTAAAAATAATTATCATTTAATCTTATAACAAATAAGTAATGTTAAGATCTTACAAAAAAAAACAAGTAAAGGAGTACTCAAAACATTAGGCAAACCACTCCTGCCTATTCCATATGCAATCTCATACACATAACTACATCCTTAACCTAAGTTGTTGTCCACTTAATTTGGCAAACCGAACATGGAGTTAGCGGTCAAGGGTCAATTCAACATACCATTACTAAGATATCACCTATAAGAATTGAAGCTTTGAAATTAATATAAAAACAAATCCAGTGACTGCATTCAGATCCTAACCAATTTAAACCATGATTTGTGTCATTGAATAGAACAAATTGCTTGTGATATGATCATCACATCTTGTGATTTTGTGGTGGTAATTTTCTCCTTTCATATAAAAATATATGTTTATGTTTTGGATTGGGAAAATAACTCAACAAAGTCTATTGCTTATTTCATGTATAGTTATGTGAATATTTATGTCAAGTGTAAAGACAATTAGTAAAGTTATATTGTTTAAAGTTTAAACCAACTCAACTCAAAAGAAAAACTTGTATTTTCAAACGTGAAGTAAGCTAGTCGAACCTTGGCTATTTCAAATGTTTTTATCTTAACGATATTACAAACACGTAAACTCTATGCTTAAATGCCTAAAGTTGATATGGGGGTGGGTGGCAATCTCTCAAACACTACCCCTTTCCCGTAGGTATAAGGATGCGACTCTAATCAAAAGGCTTTTAAGTAATATAGAGATTATGAAACAGAAGCCAAGCCACCAACTTAATTAGCTGAAACAGCTATGCAATCAGGAGTCATGAGAATCATGTGGGAAGATATTAAATTGAAGCTTACGGGGCTACATATTATGCTTCTCTTCCTTATTGTTTAGTATATGTTTTGGGATACGCGTAGAAAGATAACATAAAATTTAGGGGTTGCCAATAAACAAGCATCTGTAAGCAGATCTTAAAACTAGATCTGCTTAAAGAATTTAAAAGAAGAGGTCATACCCTTTAGTCTTAACTTCTGAGCGTAAATTCAATCTTATCCAGGTTCTACCTCTTTTTCTTTTCACTTTTTATCAATATAGACTATAGAATAGATGGTCGTGCTTTCTTTTAAATAATTGGTAACTATGACTATTAACTTTTGTTATTATATATGATATGATTGGGAATATTTAAAGAAGTTGACCCTATCACATTATGAGGTTACTTTAAATCTTGGTTCAAAGTTCAAACAATATCAAAATAATGAGATATCTTAAAATATTATAAAAATTATAAATGTTAAATTTCAAAGTCAACAAGGAGACGGATTTTTAAGAAATTATATTCTCACTAAAGGATTTTCATAAGTTTCTTATACCATTTAAACTAATAACCTAACAAAAAATTGTTGCCTAGCTAAGATCACTAAAGATTAATAATATTGCAAAAAATTAATTTTCGCACCAAATACAAGTATTATTGAACAACTTATTTTAATGCATGTTTAGATTTACAATATCTATAGACAAATTACCTTCTTTGTAAGTGATTTGGGAATGGACTTTTTTTTTTATGGGTGTAACATATAAATTTAAATTAGTTATTGCGAATTTTGACCATTGTTGAAACTTATTCCTCCATTAATATTCAATATTTGGTACCATTTTTAGATCGTTGAATGTAAAGATTGCAGAAAAGGAAACATAATGAGTTTATATAATTGAAGCTAGGAATATAATCAGTCATCCAAGTGCATTCCCCCATAACAATGTCTTCTTAGCACATGAAGGAAGCACCTTCAAAGGAGTCAATCTGTGTTAAGATTCATGAATCCTCCCATTTTTTGTGTGCAACTATATTATTCATATTAGAGTACATGGCTACATGTTTCCGATTACCTTTCTTCCATTTCAAGAATTCTTCCTCAGCCACGTTTCACGTGGAGCTGACTATGCAATGTTTTCTATACATGGCAGGTAATGAACAAAACAGGGGGAAAAGAAAACAGAGAAAATGTCTAGGGTGTCTGTACAGAGGTTCAGTTTTATGTATCCTTGTCTTCCTATAATTTTTAATTAACTTAATAGATTATAATAAAAATGGTCCAAGTCAAATGTTGTTAATATATATATTTGTTTACTTAAGGAAGTAGCGATGTCAATCGGAGATTAGCTAAATTAAAGACGTAGTTATGAGCAATGGTCTGGAATTTATAAATAATAAGTTTAATTTTTTAATTTGGAAGCAAACATATGAAAGAGAGATCACTTAAAGTCAAATAATCTATTCATAATGAAATTTAATTTCAAGTCCAGAAATTACCCGCCAGTATTGAAAAATAAGTTGATTTGCAGTTACCTAACTAACACACACACACACACAAAAAGAAAGAATCAATTGAAACTTGACTGGAAACAATATGTTCAGTTAGAAGATAACTACCAACTAAAATAACTGTTTGGCATATGCTTTTGTCATCGGGTGACGCACTGTACCCATAGACTGGTAATCTTGTCTGCAGGACACAGAGAGCACATTAATTTACGTGAAACCATGTCTTAAAGCATTGTTAATGCTTGAATATATGTTATAAAACTACTTGGACTTGTACGACTTTAATTAACTTTATTGACTTAAGAATGGAGTTTCAGTATTCCTGAAGCTCATTCAATGTTCCCGTAAGCAAAGGATTGTGTTACTTTCCACTAGATTTTGGCAATCGAATCTGCAAGTTCATTCTTCCCTTTAAAGTATCCATCAAAATTGATGTTTATGTTCCAAAGCCTTCCACACATTCATAACTTCAAACACCATCTTTCATGTTTGAAGAGAACTTTGGTTTACATCAAATTTTAGTTGCGATTACCGAATTGAAGTAGCTCCAATTTGCAAAACTTGAAGAATAACAAGTTGATTTTCTTTTATAAAATTCGCAAGTCGCCTGTTTCCTGTTCCCTTTCAATAAAATGAGAAGAAAACACTTAAAGACTCCGAATTTCAAATATCAACTGATGAAGTTCAGTTGATTGCTTAAATGCTTTATTTTACAACAACAAATATAAATACATTACCATATTTTTATATCTAAAAGTGCGGAAAATAAAAGATAAAAGGAGATGCTCCTGGTACCTTAATCAGTAGATTGAACTCTTGATAGTTTCTTTTTTGGTAAATAACTCCTGATAATTTTATTTGATCCGAATGTAATTTGAATTAGCGACTCTTTTTAAGTACATATGTCCTTGTATATTAAAAAAGAAAGCTAAGAACCTCATTAGTCATCACAGCATTTATCTGTGCTGGTCCAAGGCAAATTTCATACAAGAATGAACTAGAGCTGATAAAAGTTGGATCTACCGTATTGCGAGAATAGTGTCAGTTGAAAGGATTTCATGCAAGAATACAAGAAAGTGAACTGCAATCCACACCACGAAGGCTAATAGAATCTCTAGGCATTCTACTCCTCTTCCATTAGAAGTATGATGATACCAAACCGCTGTATTTTGTTCTACAAATTTACAGAACCTATGATTGTAAAAGGGAAAGTTGAAAGGTAGTTAAAAGAAGCAATCAATAAAATCGCAAAGGTCTTTTTACTTTTGATAACGAAACCAGCTAGCTTAATAAACAAAAAATATGTCTTGTTTAGGAAATTTTCTGGCCACTTGGTCACCATGTAGCTCTCTGTTTCAGCACCGAAGTGTCCAATTAGCTGAAGATCTCAACAATTGCGGATGAAGACATGATAGGCTACAATAATCCAGCAATCTCCAAATCATTCTGGGAAACAAAGATGTTAACCATAATAATGAACTTCAACATTTGATACACTGTCTGCTGCCAAAGAATTTCGAGCTAGACCACTATCGCTGAGATGCAATGCTTAGTTAAACAGAGAGCTTTACCCAATCCAAGTTCAGATTGCTGATATATGACCAAAGATCCAAGAATTCCAGTATAATCTCATCCAACCAACCAACCAAAAAAAATAAAAAAGCTCCTAACATGGACCCCATGTGAAAGTTAAACTCGATCCATCAAAGAAATAATATTGCATCCCTTAGTCCTGATGCTGACAGAATCATAAACGTAACACAACCCTTAATAAGCCTGATTAAAGAGTGACGTTCAACAAAAAGCGAAAGAAATAAGTTGCATACCTCTTATGCTTTTACACAAAGAGTTCTTGGGATTCCATGGGGGAAGACCAATACTGCAAGAGAGTTTCTACAGTTATTCTCCGAGTTGCACTCAGCATTGAAATGAAAAATCGACACCCATCAATTTTGTATTCTTCAAGAGGATTACGATGCCCAAAACTTCTTACATTAACCTGAAAGGGGTTGGATGTAATCTTGCACATTTTGGAAAGTTGAACAAGTTAAAGGCAAAAAGTATCATATAGGTTACCGCTGAACTAAGCCTGTTCATGTTTACAAGATGGTCCCTCCAGAAACAGTCCAAAGTTTTCAGAAGAACTGCTTTCTACATTCAATTGATATCAAAGAAAAAAGTTAAAAGAAAGAAAACATGCAAGATTGCCATCCAGTGGGACAAATGTCAAGAGTTCCTTGAAAGAGAAAATATGCACAAATATGAATAATCCAGCACCACAAACCACTAAATATTTACCATTGAATGATTGCCAACTACTGTATAGATTAACCAAAGGGATTAAGAATAAAAATAATCAGCATGTCTATCAAAAGATTTTAGCAGATGTTCTCAAGAAAATCCATATGATAGTGTAATTAGTTACTTACAGAATTAGATTCAATAGTATTACCATTGTTAACGTCTGATTGAAACGTACAATAAGTTAATAGGAAATAAATGCAATATGGATGCACAACTGCAAGCAGCCATTTGCCAACCGCAAAGATTCAACAAATTTACCGCTATGCAATGTATAGGCTACTGAGACATGTGAACTTGATATTTTAATTAATGATTCAAGCTGCACATTTCTTATCATTAGAAACAGTTAGTTCCTTTCTAAAAGCTTTCTGAAAATAATTTTTATCATGCTCAACAAGAATTCTAATTAAAACACACATCTGTCATATAGTGAGAGGAGTACCTCAGTAAGCAGTCACACTGAATCTTAGCCCACAAGAAAGAAGCAGTTAAAAGGCAGAGCTAACCTCAATTTCCTTAATGTATGCATCATCATAACCAGATTCTTCAACAGCAGTTAAATATGAAGCAATCAGAAAATCTCCAAGGTACTTGCGAAGGAGGTTAGTAGTTACTCGGTATCTGCCATCACTGTAGCCAGTTGTCTACAAGTTAGATACAAGTTGCACTGCTCCAGGATATCCAAATAAAAAGTTCTTGCTCACTTGATCAGCTCATCTGAGCAGATTGCAAGCCATCGTTTTAAGGAAGAGCTCTTCTTGCGGATTCCTCTAAAGGCATTTGGTGGCCTTGGCAGATTCGGAAGATGAAAATTGTTGACATCTATAGAACTCAGTTCGTGTAATTTTAGAAGAGAATTCAGCAAGGCTTCCTCAGTAATCATTGCAAATGAACCTAAAAATATTTTACACAATAACGATTATCTTCAAAGAATGGAAATTCTGAAATCAATGACCCTCAGAGCCAGAGTAGGCAGAAATCAAAACAAGCAAAGAAGGATCTTGACCGAACTAACCCTCCAATAGCTTTCCCCCAACATTAATAAATTCCTTCAAGAGTTTACCCAGACTCCAGCTTCGTGGATGCTAATCAAGTAACTAAGGAAATTAGCAAAAGCACTGGAAATTTATTGTACAGGTGTATCACATCTACCTTTATGGGATCAACATTGCCAAGGATGATTTCATCTGCCACTGCTTGCATGTACCTAAACAAACAGCTTGCTCTTTAACAGCATTAAACAGTTCAAGAAGGCTTCACATGGCAGGATAATACAGAGGTAATATCAGAGGCAACTTACTCTTACGTGCATACTCGTATACCTTTTAGATTTTGACAGATGCAGAAATGTGCACACACAGCCACACATAAATGAAACAAGATTGAAGAAACAAAAATGCACTTATTGATGTCTTCACACTACCCAGACCTACAAGTTCCAGGTAGATTACTAAAACTGGCAAGGAAGGTCCCAGACAAACACTAACATCTCAAATGCTCAGGACTTGAAGTATGTTGACTTTATTATTTCATGTTTGCGAAGGCATGTTATATTTAGTTCATGTTAGAGATTCCTAATATTTTGTGTTGAATATGCAGTAGGGTTATTAATGTTCAATAAGTATCATGTAAAACGGAGACATGTGGACATCTTCCCAGATTTTCTGCTTAGTAATATCCATCCTTATTGAGATCTATTATAATATGTTATCACAACGTAATACAAGCAGTCAAACTAGACAAATGATTAATTTTCAAAATCATCTTCACTAAGGTTATAAGGTATCCAGCAGAATATAAATGGTATCACTATTTTATGAGAGATAGGCTTCTGGATACAAGCATGTTTGTTTCACGGGAAAATTTCATCAATTAATAATAAATAAATTAATAATTTCTATAATATAATAATTTTTTATAGTCCTGACTTGAACTAATAGGTTAAATTAATTAATACCTCTTTTAATTGTGGTACCAACATCATTACTTTTTACTTTTAGAGGTTTTATTGTAAATAATAGGGATGAGCCAGTCCATTGAAACTAAAGGTCTGATAGTACCTATAATAAGTAGGCATAACTAAAACCAGAAAAGAAACTTACTGAAATATATGTTGGGAGCAACTTTCGCTATCTCCAGTTAAAATTAATTGCCTAAGGTCATAGACATGTTTCCTTTGTACCTGATGTAACAAAAAGAATCAAATGAGTAAAAGAGATTACATTTGCTACTATTTATTCAAATATTTAATGCTATCAACATTGTCATATGGTGTTTATTAGTTGACAATATATGCAATTTGATCACGTATATGCAGTTTGCCAACTATATTTAGACCATGTGTGTTAAAAAAAGAAGCATAATAGACGCCAGCAGTCCTGCCCATTTATGAGCCATTGCATACACACGGGAGATCACTGTCATGTGTAATCCTTAAAACTTTAGTAATTCCTTATTCAACTAGCAACATGTGAAAATGGATGGGTCGCCATTGTTGAGCATCTCCTATTAAGATCGGAGGTAAAAAAGTGGAAACCGTGATACTCCAAATAAGGTAGCTGCTTTTCCAAGATGCATACCTCTAATACTTCATCAAACTCAACGAGACTCTTCCTCATGTTAAAGAAATACTTCTCTGCATTGATTTGCAGTCCTAGAAGCTGAAAATTCAACACAGTTGAAATTAGCAGTAAGACATTCCATGACTGAAAGAACATATAGGATTAAGAAACAAGTGATGGCAAACTAGGGGCATGTTTTAAAAGCTTTACCTGCTTTACAATAGCTTCCCCTTCAATTGGTATATCTTCATCGTTGTTAATCCTTGAGATAAGTTTCACAGCCCACTCGGTATCAAAATTAAACTTTTGAAACATTTCATCCTGCAAGCTGTTTCATAAACAATAAAATCACAGGATCAGCTAAAGCACTAAACTACACACTCAAATTTGGCACCAAGAGCTTCACATTCAATACATCTCAAACTAACATAATCATCGGAATACGCAAAAAGATCTATCTTCTGCATATAGTTTAACAATAAAATAAATAAAGGATAGTAGTAAGAAAGTCATGTACATAAAGATACTTCCCTTGAGATATCATTAAACATTGGTTATGAATTGTAGGAACCTTAGTAAACTAATAGCAGTCATTTATCTATCTCGTATGATTAAAATCTGAAAGAAATGAACTGAAAATAGAGTAAAAGAAAATGAAAGGGAATGAAAGGAATAAAGTAGTGGTGAAGCGAACATCTTAAATGTACTTCTGTCCTTCATTGATATACAAGCTTTCCATATTACTGGTTTCATGAGTACTACCAATGAAAAAAGAACTTAAGCAGGCAAACATAAATTATACTGTAAAGCAAAACATCTATAGTTCTCATAACAGAGGCATTTCTCTAATGACTTCTATAGCATTACAATCAGTTCATGTGTTGAAACTTAAAATTTATGGATATAATGTAGTAGAGAAACATGGATACAGAACTTGAGTGTTAAACTACATGTTTTTTATTGATATCGTGTGCAAATCTCGTAGTACAAGAAGCCCTATTTATAGGTAGGAATGATGTGTATATTAGGTAATAGTATTTCTCGATACACATAATAATATCTAATTTACAATTAATTCTAATTATAGAAAGTCATGGATGACTGTAATCAATTTCTAAATATTCTAATACTCTACCTCAAGTTGGAACATAGATGCTTCAACCAATGACATAAACCCCTTCTTAGTTTGGAAGAGATTCATCAAGACAACATAACACTCTCATTTGAAGAGAAATCCACTAATTAGCAAGGTCTTGAACTCACAAGGGTCCAAGGAAAGACATAGGTGATTCACAAGGAATATCAATTAGCTGACTTAACAATTTGCATTGATACCATGTTGAAATGTAAAAATATAGGGAAGAAAGTAGGAGAGAGAAATAGACAAGATTTAGGTGGTTTAGCCATAAAGGCTTACATCCACGGACACAACAAGCAGAAGGCTACATGTTTCTTATTGAAATAGCGTGTATGTTATATAGTACAAGAAACCCTATTTATAGGAAGGAATGATGTACACATTACTTAATAATATCTATTGATTAACAAAAAAAAAATTCTAATTCTGCAGTTAATTCTGATTCAAGCAAACCAAGGATGATTACAACCAATCTCAGAATACTATAACAAGAAGCAGAGGAAAAAAAACTGGCAAAAGTTTTATTACCTCACCATGAATCGTGTAGATCCAGGATCCCCTTGCCTTCCTGCCCTACCTCGAAGCTTTTTTTTTTTTTTGCAAGGGAAGGGATAAAATAGCAAAAAATCAGCTTAAACTTACATCTATGCATAGAAGTGGAAGCAGTGACAAAGAATTTTTACATCAATAAGGAGTTGGCGGTGTTAATATTTGTTACATCATACTTCAAGATGTGGAGTTTAAACATCTATATGATTAAATCTTAATATCAGCAAATCAAAATAACTGAGTGAAGAGTTCACTGGCAGGTAGTGAACCTGCTCCGAAAGAATAACTTATCAGAGAACAATAACACTTTTGTTAGCCTTAATGTGAACTGATGTTTGGAGCACCATTTCAATCAAGCGTGGGCAGTAAGGATATGTATGCTGAAAAGAACATATGCCGGTCAATTGGGCCCATGCACTTGGCAATATCGAAGCAGGATTCACACTTTATGCTGCTATCACGATGCCATTTACTTACAAACCGAAATGATATTTTGTTAAGATAAAAGGTATCAGAATATAAAAAGGCCTGCTTAAAATTCAACTGCTATAGCAATTGATAGGTACCTGATTATCTATTCTGCGGGACTCATGTAAAGATGTTCCAATCACGTGAAGTCCACCAAGTCTCTTCACTTCAGACCCCTCATTGGAACAATGAGCTTCACAATCTTTGAGAACTGAAAGATAAGTAAGTGCTATTGTTGGGCCAAGAGGGTACATCTCAGACTGCTCATCAACAAGTTTTTGCAACTCTTCAGAGCCCATCGACTGGCTCATTTCCACCGACTTTGATATCATTGATTTTGCCTTCTCATATGTCCAGCTCTTGCCCTCGCTTTTACCAACATATTTAGCTGGGGAACCATATTCAACAATGAATAACATTTCAATACAAATTATATACAATCTGAAAGCAGGTGGTACAAAAAGCTTTTAGAGTAGAGCACAAACCCATGAGTGCTGTCTTTGCTAGCAGAGCTAGTGAGGTCGGGCCTATTTTTATCTTTGATAATACCTGCACAAAAGGATACGATTGATAATCATGGTAACTTGTCTAGCAACAATCACAATAAGTTTTACACACAGTAACCTTATGTGAAATTATGTCGCCATCATCTTCAACTTTCAGAGATTCTTTTGTTAGGAAAGAAAGCAAGCTGTCCTGTATGATCTCTTTTGCAAGCATCTACAACAATCAAAAGGCTGAAAGATGTCATTAAAGAATCAAAGAATCCATGGTTAATGAATGCAAAGCCATAGACATGACAACTTTTTTGGCATAGGATGATGACTTGCATTAAGGAGGTGTAGTTTATACTTTTTCCCTGAACCCACTCCACCCACCCTATAGCACCCTTCCTTCAAACTTCTTACTTAGATCGAAAGTTTGCAACATGGCCATTCACCACATGGATGTTGGTATGAACACAATTGATCATCCAAGACTCATATGCTTATCCAAAAATTAAGGTCTTACAGATTTTTCCTACAGAAACAAGAAGATAAAAAGTAAAAAAAAAATTGCGACAAATATACCTACCTTTGGATTTCCTCCCAGAATTATGTCAGTACCTCTTCCAGCCATATTTGTGGATATAGTAATAGCACATTTTCTTCCTGCCTGGGCAATAATTTCAGCTTCCCTTGCAGCATACTGACTCAAATAATGAAATGTCCCAAGTTAAAGGATTACACAGCACTGCTAACGTAGTATGCAAAGGTAGCTAACCATTAGAGCTCATATATGATCTATTCTAAACCCTAACCCAATCGCTTAATTTATTGGGTTGAATTGTTTCACCACACTAAAATGAAAAACTATAAACCACACACAGTCCAGTGCTGGTAATTTAACTAACCTTTGGTCGTGCATTAAGGACATTGTGGGGAATTTTCCACTCCTTCAGCAGATCAGAAAGATATTCAGAATTCTCGACACTGCATTAAGAAGAACCAAAAGGAAGATAAAAATAGGTGAGGGACGCAACATAAAAATCTTCTAAAAAGATCCCCATATAAGAAATAACTGCAACTGTAACCAGCAATCCTCCCTCTCCAGTTCAAGTCCTTTCTAAACTAATCCTTCCACTGCAGTAAATATTGTATAATAATTTAAGGCTGTAGTTTACCTGGTGGTCCCCACTAAAATAGGTCGGCCCTGCCTGAACATGTATTCAACTTCTTGACGAACATGCTCCCATTTGCCACGAGCAGTCTATTAACATTGATATGAAGAAAGGTAATTTCTATTTTATGTATTATACAGAGTATTGATATATATTTATAGTGATTAGGAGTAACTACTTTATAGAATAATCTCTTATAATCAAGCAGAATATCAATCCTCACTAATATAATGATATCTAAATAGATTATTTGATAGAATCTGTAACATTCCCCCTCAAGTTGGAGCATAGATATTAATCATGCCCAACTTGTTACAAATATAATTCACCTAAGCTCTAGTTAGAGTCTTTGTGAAAATATCCCCAAGTTGTTCTTCAGTTTTAACATATCTTATGGAAATCAAGTTTTGTTGTACTTTTTTACGAACAAGAAGACAATCTTTCTCAATAAGTTTAATTTGTTCATGGAACACATGATTCAAAGTAATATGTAGTGTTGCTTGATTATCAAACCATAACTTTGCTAACAATGGAGTTTTAAAACCAATTTCCATTAAGAGTTGGTATATCCATATTATTTCACATGACGATTGTGTCATAGCTCTATATTCAAACTCCACGCTAGATCTAGACAGACTTGTTTCTTCTTACTTTTTCATGAAACTAAATTTCCTCCAACAAAAACGCAATAACCAATAATTGATCTTCAATCAATCTTAAAGCTTGCCCAATCACCTTCTGGGAAATACTCAACATGAGTATGTCCATGATTTTTGTATAGAATCTCAAGACCAGGAGCTCCTTTCATGTAAAATAATATTTGTTCTAGAGCAGCCCAAAGATGAATGATAGGAGAAGACATAAATTGACATATAACATTAATAGAATATGCAATATCAGGACAAGTTACTGTGAGATAGTTCAATTTTCCAACCAATCTCCTATATTTCTCAGGATCTTCAAACAATCTCCATCTTTGGTCAGTTGTAGATTAGGAATCTTTGGAGCACAGCATGGCTTAGCCCCCATCTTTCCATTCTCAATTAGTATCAAGTTGTGGTCAAAGATATGCATATCTCATAATATTATGATCTGATCTTAATCAGATCATTTAAAATTAGATGGCAGTATCTTGTAGATATATAGAATCCTAGGATTATATTTCCATATCTGTACAGATTTCTATCCTATTCTGTAACCC
>JANVCQ010000006.1:12782490-12808222 GCA_025531925.1 Erythroxylum plowmanianum | reverse complement strand
ATAGAATCCTAGGATTATATTTCCATATCTGTACAGATTTCTATCCTATTTTGTAACCCTATGCATGTATATATATACTGCAGTCTATAATAAAAGAAATATAGAGCAAAGAAGCTCTAATTCACACAAGTACATACTTCCTTTGTGACAAGAGAATGCTTTTCTTACCCTTTATCAACCCTCAAAAAATATTTCAAAGCCCCTAAATCTTTTGTATGAAATTAACTGTGAATGAAGGATTTCATGGATGAAATGCCCATAGTATCACTTCCAGTGATAACAATATCATCTACATAAACAACAAGGAGAATGATGCCAGATATAGAATGTCTATAGAATACTGAATGATTACAATTACTCTTACTTATGCAAAACTATTCCATTGCCTGACTAAATTTTCCAAACCGAGGGACTTTGTTTTAAACCATACAAGGATTTGTGAAGACAACAAACTCTCCCATTCTCCCCCTGAGCAGCAAATCCAAGTGGTTGCTCTATATACATTTCCTCCAAAGATCTCCATATAAGAAAGCGTTCTTGATATGTAATTGATGTAGGGCTCAATCATGAGTGGCTACTAAAGAAATGAATCGATGAATAGAAGTCAATTTAGCCATAAGAGAGAAAGTATTAGAATTATCCACACTATAGAGGTGGGCATAACCACAAGTCGTACCTTAAATCAAAAAATAAATCCATCAGAACGGATTTCAACAGCAAACAACCATTTACATCTAATGGTGTTTTTTCCAATAGGTAAGTCACCAAGTCCCACATACCATTAGCATCCAAAGCATTCATCTCATCTATCATAGCATTATGCCAACCAGGATGAGATAAGGCTTCATGAACAATTTTCTAGAGGGTCAAGGAATCAAATAAGGCAACAAAAGAACAAGAAGAGAGAAACAAATAGTCGTAAGAAACAAAAGAGGAAATAGGATAGGTGCATTTGACGTTTACATTTGTGAAGAGCAATTGGAAGTTTTGGATCATGTGTTGTGGGATTTGGTGATGAAGAAGAGAAAAGTAGTGAACTTGTATCAAGGTGATCGCGTCCTCCAGAATAGAGCAAGTGAATAGGTGGTGGTTGTGATTGGGTAGGAGGATCATATGTAGAGTGGCATTTGTAGTGTGAAAGGTGATCTTGTAAACTAAGAGGTCATCGTCCACCTTTTCAAAAATTGAAGAATTAGGGAGAAGAGAATATTTTCCATAAAAGAAACATCAGCTGACACAAGATATTTGTTTAAAGTAGGACAGTAGCACCGATGTCCTTTTGTAGGCAAGAGTAGCCCAAAAAAACGCATTTTAAAGATTTAAGATCTGATTTGGTAACTTGAAAACAAACATGGCGTACAAAATAAGTAATACCAAAAATTTGCAGTAGAATAGGAAACAAGGGTTTAGTGGGAAAAAGGATATTATAAGGAATCTCAAATGAAGAACAAATGAAGGCATATGATTGTTCAAAAAACAAGTTGTGGAAATAGCATTGGCCCAAAATGGTTTAGGAACATGTGTTTGAAATAAGAGTACTCAAGCTCTTTCAAGGAGATGTCAATTTTTTCTTTCAGTGACACCATTTTGAGATGGTGTGTCAACACATGAAAATTGATAAAGAATGCCATTTTGGATCATGTAGGTTTTAAATGATGTGGAAAAATATTTTATGGCATTATCACTTTGCAAAGTATGAATAGAGATTAAATTGAGTTTTGATCACAATACAAAAGTTAGTGAAATGAGAAAATAACTTAGAACGATTTTTCATTAAAAAGCCGAGTAATACGAGAGAAATCATCAACAAAAGTGAGAAAATATTGACCAATTTTAGAGACAACAAAACATGGACCTTAGACATCAGAATGTACTCATTCAAATGAAAAACTGGCTCTTTTTGTCATTGGAGAAGATGATATTTAGTAAACTGATAAGACTCAAAATCTAAGCAAGATACATTAAGAAATTGAGGACATAATGTCCTAACCGACAATGAGCTTCAAAAGGAGTTAAGACACTTGAACAAGCAATATATCTTAGCATCTGTGTATCCATAATGTATAGAGCTCTTGATTCACATCCCTTACCAATAATCTTATTTGTCATAAGATCCTAAAAAATACAAAGATCGGGAAAGAATAAGATATAACAATCCAAGGTACGAGTGAGTTTGCTCATAGATAATAAATTAAAGGAGAATCCCCATAAGTTTAAGACAAATGATAAAGATATTACTGGAGTGGGATTAATAGATCCATATCCAATAACAAAAGAAGTAGATCCATTGGTTAGGGTAACATAGGAAGGAGACAAGTGGCTTTGGAAAGTAGAAAAAAGATTAGGGTTACCAGTCAAATTATCTAAGGCACAAGAATCAATGACCCATTGTGATAAAGATGAAAAGAGACACGAGGGTATGTTACCTGAATTAGCAATAGTGCAATAGGATGAGATGAACTTTTTAATTTTTCTTAATACTGTGTGAACTAAGCAAACTCTTCTGTAGAAACTATAATTGTCTTTTCGAAGGATGAGTTTGATGTAGTAGTATTGGCTGCAACATGAGCAAAATGAAAATTTTGAGATTTATTCATCAGTTTTTGACCAATGTTATGAATACCGTATCAGTATTGGTACAAGATTTGGTTATAATACAGTACTGTATTAGTATCGTTAAAAATTACAAAATAGTTTTTGAATATATTGTACTATATAATTTATAATTTTACATCAACCTATTTCCAAAAATCATAATAATTGAAATTTAAAATAACAGTAATTTATTTATTTTCATTAATATTATTTTTCACATATTTGTAAAATTATATGTTTAATTTAATAAAAATTTTAACTTAAATTCTTATACATTGTAAAAACAATGTTTTTTTTTTTAATTACCATAATATATAATTTCTTATTCCTACCTAAAAAGGTGTCTTTTTTTCTTGTTCTGGACAAGAGTTTAGCAGGTAAAAAACAACCACATGTTTTGACTGTTGTATAACAATCACCACTCACAAACCTACTTCTATTACAGTCGTGTCTCTTCACTCTCTCTTTGTGTGTCTCCATTGTTAACTTGGTAGATGGAGATGGAGAAAAGCTCATGGGACCAGTGGGTAGAGGAAGCACTTGCAAGGCTTGATTCACTCAAAGTTTTTCGTTCTCTTAGACCCATTTACCTTCCTAACGACCCACACCAGTAAGAATTAGAAACTCTCGTAGGAGATTATGAGGTGTTCCATGAAATGCAGTCATGGGATTAGTCCTCAATTGAAATCTTTGGGTAATTTGACTTGTTTCCTTTTTGCTCTTTTGCATGTAGGTTTGGCTGTGTATTGTTGGTGGGTGTTGCACTGGTTTCTTATTGCCCGCACGGGAGAGTGGAGAGTCTCGAAGAGAGAGAGAGATAGAATCAATGGTGGAAAGTCGCTAGAGAGGACAGTCGTCGGAGAGTAGAACTAAGAGAGAGAGTGAAAGTAGCAGAGTAGCATTAGGATGGGGGGTGTTTTAAGATTATTTTTTTTGCAAAACAGTCCTCCAAATTTTTAAAAATTAAGGTCCGATTAGTACCGACGATCGGTACTTATATACCCAGTTTCATACCTTTTTCGGCTGGTACAGTACGAAACTCATAATATTGCTTTTGATACAAACATTTAGTATGGCCCAACTCACAATAGTATCAACAAATAATTGCTCTAACATCTTGATTCTTATGATCCCAATTTCCTATCGCTGCTATAAGTCTTATCAGTTGACTTTTCAGGTGTCCTACCCATTATTTCGACTTACAAGGGCACTTGAGGTTTGAATGTTAGGAGAACATACGTACCAACATCTGTGCAGAGTATTCGTAAAAACCTCATTTGAGGAAGAAATTTGAATGTTAGAAAGAATCAAAAACTTGGCAACTTCAAATTGTGAGTTAAGACCATAAAAAAAATCATTACCACCATCTAACATCCAGACTAAACGGTAACAAAACATTTAATTCTTCATAAATCGTTTTGAAATTCATAAAGATGCCTAAAATGATTGATCTTGTTGTTCAGTTCAGTAAAATCCATTGAACACCTCATAGGTACGTGAAATATTTCCTTTTCTTAAATATAGGAACTCTAAATAATCCATCAATTCCTAACAACGATTAATTAAAACAACAACCCCATTCAATAGAGTTTCGGAGTATGGTTTGATGGAGTATCGTCAGTAATGTGATGGTCTTTCGAAATGCTTCTGAGGTAAATCCAAAATGTTTTAAACCATTCAAAAATAATTGTGACAAATCAGTTTATATTCTATGATTTTAGACATCACAAGAATAACATCAATTGCAACTAGTTTATTTTCATCAGCCATGTTTAAATAAATCAAATATACCACACAAGTTCAAGAATAACTTTCCTGACAATTAAGTTAGGAGAAAACACCTAAAGCATCTGATGACCCACACTTAGACATCAGCACCAGAATCACGTTGTTGTTACACCCAAAAATACTAGTTGACCATCAGCACACTCCAACCTATTACCGTAGAGATCTTTCCTAGTAATTATACCAAAATAAATCACAAAAACCTGAACAAATCTAGTAAACATAACTTAATTGAGTACCTTGCACACAACTTCAAACACGTTGTCAAAGAACTACACCAAAGTGTCACCGTTGTACGTTGTTAGCATAGGGATAGTCGAGAGGAGTTTTTGTCGTCAAAGAGGGTGATTGAAGGTTGTATTAGTGTTGTACATCTTCCAAGCATCAATGTGTGTATGGAGAAGTAGATAGAGATGGAAATTGGGATCCAGCCCAGTCCGCCCCAAAGTTAACAAGCAAGGCCCAGGTTGATCAAACCTTGGGTTAGGCTTGAGCTATCAAAGCCTGACCCTTATAAGCAAACGACGTTTTTGCATTTTTAAATTAAAAAAAATCAGCCTTGGCGAAGACTCAAGCCAAGCTACCTTTAGCCTAGTTAGGCTCAGGCCCACTACCCTAGGCCCGAACTAACCCGACCCGTTACCATCCCTAGAAGCAAAATGATCAAGAGACGTGAGATTCACACGCAAGTCGTCTAATAATCGTCCTTTGGTGGTGTGTCGATCTACTACCAACGCTCCTAATGGTGCCCACGATGAGAAAATATAGACGTCTAAAGATATTGACTGTTATTAGTGAGATGTCGACCCAAGGAGACCGCAGGTGGAACACAATACAGCTAGAAATGGTTATTGCTAAGGATAGAAGTTGGGTGTCTGAAGCGGGTAACCCAATAAAAACAGGAATGCTTATATATATGTATACATGGTTTTGTTGTCTAGATAAAACTGAAGGAAGAAGGAAGCAAAGGTATTTACTAATGCTCACTTGGCAGAATGAAGGTTAGCCTAAGGAAGACTCGTATAGGCTCTAATACCATGATATGAAGAAATATAATTTCTATGTTATATATTATAGAGAGTATTGGTACATATTCATAGTGATTAGAAGTAACCACTTTACAAAATAATCTCCTATAATCAAGCAGAATATCAATCCTAACTAATATAATTATATCTAAACAAATTATTTGATCTAATTTGTAACAAGCATAAATAAATAATAAGAAAAGAAACAATTCATATTCATGGGTAACGTATATCAAACAGATATGCACATGATATGTTAGATCTACCGCAAATGCTTGAATTGGCAAATCAGCACGGATATTTGGTAGATTTGTGGGTACTTCAATAACAGGCATCTGGAACATCTTTAAAAATTCTTTCTCCTGCAACATGATCATATTATTTTAATCAAATTGAAAAATCATGAAAATTGTACACAAAAAAGATAACTGAATAATTCACTTACTTCAGTTTTGGCAGTTCCAGTCATTCCACACAACTTCGGGTAGAGCTTAAACAGTGATTGGTAAGTTATTTGTGCCACCACAATTGAAGCAGCCTAAAGAGTGCCCCAAAAGAACAAGATGCAGTAAGTAAATTCCTATTTCCATGGAACCATTTCTCTCCAAGCTTCATAAAACAATAAAAAGCTAATCAAACTGTACCTGAATCTGCAAACCTTCTTTAGCCTCCACGGCTTGGTGAATCCCTTCAGACCATCTCCTTTTCTCTTCAACTCTTCCTGTCAACTGCATAAATTTTGTCTTCGGTGATATTACACACACACTTCTTTGCATTGTAAATGTAGCATATGCACTTGCACGTATTTTCTCTACCTCATTGATTATCAAAGCCTTCCCATTTCTAACAATGTACTGAACATCTCGTCGATAAAACTCCTTTGCTTTCAGAGCATTGATCACAAATCTGCATAATTTCACAGAACAATTAGTTATAACTTGAATGTGTAAAATAGACAAAATGAATTTTGAATTCCAATTGTGAAGGAAAAAGCTAGATTCACTTACGTAGACACCAAAACCAGCATTCATTTTTTGTAACTGAAAGCAGAGAAGGAGATAGTATTTATATAAGGTTTTGTGTGTTCAGCCCTAAAGCCTACATCCACGAGCAAAAAACCATTATGGTTGTATCTTTATTAAGATTTTGTGTATTTTACATAATAGAAGAGCCCCTGCTCATAGACAAAATATATATCATATAATAAACTAATAATTTTCTAATATTTTATTGAGGATGAGTGGTCTCTATCAAGAGTTCTATATCTTTACCCAAAATATTAAGACATTAGGTTATGGATCCTTTCTTATATAAATCCACTCCATCTGATCTTGGCATGCATATTGCACTTCATAAAGGTACTCATATCTTGCACTAAACATGCTAGCTTTAATATTGTGTCTTATCATTCCTATCTCCTTGTTAGATCGCTTTTGTTTCCTATTTGCCCTCTTCTTTCTACTTTACCTTCTATGTCTATTCTTAAGACAATGGCTAAAGCTTTGGCCCATTTTGGGGGTGATTTACTATATTTGAGGAGGTGACTACTTTTCAATCTAATGGTACTTGGGTGCTTGTGCCTTTACCTTTTGGCAAGTCTACTGATCAAAGGTGTTCACTATAATGATTCGATCAAATGGAACTATTGATTGTTCAAAGTTCATTTAGTTGCAAAAGGCAACCCTCAAAAATTTAACCTATAATATGACACATTCTGTCTTGTTGCCAAGAATGCCTCAGTCCATCCTTTTATATCAAATGCTTCTTGGCTTGATTGGCCACTACATCAATTTGATATCAAAAATGCGCTTTTACATGGCTACCTTCTAAAAGACGTTTACATGGAGCAACCACCAAGTTTTATTGCTCAAGGGGAGTCTAGCTATGTATGTCGATTAAAATAATCTTTATATGGCCTCAAACAATCTCCTGTTGCAAAGTTTTGGAGATTGAGTACAGTAGTGCAAGAACTTATCCTCCAACATTGCCAATTAGATCATTATGTTTTATCGCCATAGGGCATAGGGACTTGTCCTTACGATTATCTATATGGATGGCCTTGTACTCACTAGGAATGATTTACTTGGCATTTTTTAGTTGAAAGTCAACCTACAACAACAAGTTCAAGCTAAAGATCTTGGACCTTTACAACATTTCTTGGGTATTAAGGCAGCACAGTTCAAACAGGGATTTGCCTCTCTCAAACAATATGCTTTGCATCTATTACAAGAGACTGGATTATCAAGGTCCAAGCTTCCGGATACACTATGAATCCCAATGCTAAAATTGTACTCAATGAGGGAGCCATGTTTTTATCCAACTAACTACCATAATTTAGTTGGGGAGTTGTTATGTCTCACTATCAACAAACCTAATATTGCCTTCTTAGTTAGTGTGACGGGTCAATTTATGTCCTAACCCTATGTTAAACAATAGGGAGTAACACTTCACATTATACGATACATTAAAAAAAAGGCTCCTATAAAAACTCCTATCCTATAATCACGAATATATTAACATATTGGAATATACAAATATGGATTATGCAAACCTTTCAAAAAATTAAAAATTATGCAAGCTCACAATTTGATAGGTGTTATACTTCAATTTCTAATGTATTTGTAGGAGCAAACCTAATTTCATGGAAGAGTAAGAAATAGAACCTAGGAGCTCACTCTAGTACAGAAGTTGAGTATAGAGTTGTTTCAGTTGCAATCTGTGAGCTACTATGGCTATGTCATCTACTAGAGGAGATTGGGATTTATTCACCTAGACCTATCTATGAGATTGGTACGTGACAATAATATAGCCTCTAATGTAGTTTATCTTCTCGATTATCACGAGAAGAAGAAACATATAAAGGTGGACTATCATTTCCTCAAAAAGAAGATTGTGTCTAGAGATTTGATCAAAAAGTTTACAAGTTCTACATGTTAGCTATCAAATTCTTATATTAACTCATTCTGAGAATTAAAAGTTATGATATCTTTTTATCTGCTATCCATAGTTCCCAAAAAACATAGGTATGAATCTCTAAGGCCTCCAAAAGTAAGCAAAAGGCATTTTAGACGGTAGCTTATCATTCTACATAGACCATGGGGCACCTAGCTTCTAATTTCCTCATTTACAATCCCCGTCAGACTATCTCTCCCTCCTACACTTGTCCCTCATATAAGAGTTAATATGAAATATAATCTTCTCTCTAGTCATAACAATTTCCTTCAAAAAATTGAAGCTTCAAATGGTTGTGCCCTTGTTTTCCAGGTAATTCTTCAAATGGGCATTCCTATCCAAATGGTAAATTTAGTATAGGAATTTGTATCTCAAAGAAGATAAACCTGACCATACACCACCTCTCAAAATAACCATCCTCCATATCAAGGGAAACAAACCAGAAAAATGATCTGAATGATGCACCATATGAGCCAAAATAGAAACTATGAGGCTGATTGATATTATTTACAATTTATTTGGCTACAATCACAACCCCTTTCAAAGGGTTTAATGAAGAAAAAGAAAGGTTTAGTTTCACGTAGAAGCATTCCTGATTTGGAGTGATGTAAGAAAGTAAAGCGAGAGTCAATAATTATATACAAAAAAGGGGATGTGCTGTTTCTATGTTTGACATTCTTCCAAGTAATGAAAAGGTGACCAGAATAAGGGGAAAAGAGGGAAGAAAATTTTCACCTGGCCCAGGGATCATTTTCATCCCACAGATCATTTGTTCCAAGAGCCATTTCAGCAAGTGCTATTCCTTCCTCAGTCAACTCCACAGAATTATCTTTAAGCTCAACATTGTAATGCTGTTACCATATCAATTTGTAAAAGAAACTAAGGATAATTGATAGATTAATGGAACAGAAGTTACATGTCTGACAGTAAAATAGACTTACAAGGCCTGGAACAAGCAGCTCTGCCACTTTAGCAGCAACTGGATACCGAGCAGCATCTTTGTTAGCCTAGCATAAGATTAGAGAAGATCCACAATTCATTAAAGGGTTGTCAATGGAAGCTGCAGGATGGTAGTTCCCAGATTCTCTAGGTATATGTAATAAATTGCAATTCTATCTTTGTAAATTTTATTACCTCACCGCTTATTAGCAGTGGATTTCGACCTTCATCAATGAGAACGGAATCAACTTCATCAACTATTGCAAAGTGAAAAGGCTTTGGCCTGCCTATGCATAGTCCAAGATTAATATAATAAATTATTGTGAAGGACGAATTAGATTAATAACAAAAACAATTACTGTAAGGAAAATCATAAAAAGAATAAGAATGACAGGAAACAAATTAGCAATATGAAGTTTTAAAAAGAGGAAAAAGATGCAAGAGGGAAATATGCCTAAAACAAGAATGTCATGGTAATAATTAAACAAAATTGATGCCTACTGTACCATCGCATCACAAGTTGTTCACTGTTTCCAGCAAGATTATCTCGCAGATAATCAAAGCCAAGTTCCTGATAGCAATATGAATAGCAATACATCAGAATAAGATTAAAAAGAGAAAGGAGGAACTTGCAGCATATTATAAATGCTATACTGGAGGTATCCATCAAGGTGCACCAAAAAAAATAAAAAATAAAAGGAATTACAGAGTTATTTGTATATGTGATATCACATCTGTAATTTGATCTCCTCTCTTTTGGTGCCATCCCCTTCTGCGCATGCAGGTAACAGCACATCAATGAGACAATAATCAATGAGAATATTCAAGAGTTTGGATGGTTACAGCAATCTGTTTTTTCTATAGAAGCCCTGTTTTCCAGTCACACATACACACTCGCACAAAACCATCACAAGCTTAACACAACAATTCTTTCATATTGTACGAACTCATCACCTGTATGAGACCAACTGAAAGGCCTAAGAAGCGATGAACACGACCCATCCACTCAGCATCTCGTTGAGCCAAATAATCGTTTACAGTTACCACTGAGAAAGAGAAATCAAGATACAATTCCAACGAAAGGAAAACCAAGAGTATCCATATTTCAGCAAAGTCAGTGGATCAGTTCAGGATAGAAACATACCATGAACACCCTCACTAGTCAGTGCATTGAGATATGCAGCCAGCGTAGAAACCAAGGTTTTTCCCTCACCCGTTTTCATTTCAGCAATTGACCCATCATGAAGAACCGCACCTCCAATAACCTAACGTTAAAATGTGAAGAATAAACGAATTAATAATCAAATGGTGAGTAAAGGCACTAAGTTACGTAATATTACAACAAAGCAGCTCTGTTGCTTCATGAGTGACTAAAATAAAATACGTGGAGCAACCTGCACATCGAAATGGCGCATTCCAAGTTTCCTTCTTGCTGCTTCACGAACCACTGCAAAGGCATCTGCAATAGTCGTGGAAACAAATAAATAACGGATTATTCATATCATTCAACTCCAAATTCTGAACCAAATCATAAGAGCTAACTCATTGCAAACCAGCTTGAATGTCCGCTAGCGTCTCCCCTTGCCTCAACCTTCTTCTAAACTCCGCAGTTTTGGCGCTCAACTACACAAACAAATAATAATCCATCGTTCAAAATCCCTCGGGATATATTTCTACATTTCGACTTCACAACAAATTAAAAATCCAGAGACCTGTTCATCAGAGAGACTCTGTATCTGCGGCTCAAGCGCGTTAACTGAGTTCACGAGACGATAATAGTCTCTCACAACCCAGTAATTCAAGCTCGTAGCATCACTAACCATTTGCTTTAACCTACCCAAATTCTCCTAAAACAAAAGAAACGATTAGCCAATTCACAGAATCACATCGTCGAGCACATAATAGGCAAGACAAAGAAGAACCTTGAGCGACGTCCCCGCAACCGTACGTCTGCTAGAACAGCGTGGTTGGATCCTTGAAGCATTTAAAGAGAAACAGAGACTGAAAACAGGTTTGGTTTTTGACAAACAAATGTCGTTCTTGGTGGTGGGAAATGGAGCTGCAAGTAAAGGGTTCAAAAGAGTAGAAAGAGCAGCCATAACATCAACTTTACTACTCAGCGGCTGTTGACTGACGTAGTATGAAATTTAAGTTTCCATAATCTTCTGCAGCTTAAGTGCTCTACTGCTCTTGTTGTGAACTGAAGTGAAAGTCCTAACATTCATCTACACGTTTCTATAGTGTCGCATTTAAGCAAGCAACTTCCAACTTACAAGGAAGAGTAACGCTGGACCATAAATTACATTTTAACGCCGGTGTCTGATTTTGCAGATACTAGTAAAACCACTATAATATCAATTTATTACAGATATGACATTAAAATATTTTTTAAAATAAAAATAAAAATTCTAAAACACTTATTCTGCCAAATCATAGTCAAACATTAAATGAAGTAAAAACCTTACAAACAGAGAGTTAAAAAATAAATTGGATTAAAAGAAACAAGAAAGCATACTGTACCATTGAAGTATACAGCTAGGAAGAAACTAGTTTGTTAAAACTCAGTTTCTGTTTTTCATCATTCTAAATTTTTCTAGTAATCTATGGCTTTAAACATAAGACAAAAAGGACTAGAGCATCATCAACACCCATTTGTAGTCTCGCCGAAACGCAAAGTTTGGGGAAGTCTAATAATACACAGTTTTTTCCCTACCTCATAGAAAAACTTTTTCTGATAGGCCCATGCAATTTGTCATGAAAATCATACGAAATGATAAATAGATGTGCAAACATATCTAAGAAATAAAATCAAATAAATATAAAAGGTAAGAAAAAAAACAACTAAATGCAAAAATTCAACAGAATACAAATAAATATTAAAGAGAAACAATACTTGTAATTTTAAAAATAATTGGCATGAGTACTAAATATAACATAAAATAATATACCTGTAGAACATGTCTAACATTAGCAATAAACTTTAGGAGAAATATATACCATAAGAGACTCGTTCAGGAGTAACTTTAATCAAGCATATCAAATCATTGATTACACAAAGGACTAGAGCATGATTGCAAAAACAAGCATGTGATCTATTTTTAAAACAGATATTGGTAAACGATGGCTCCCTTTTCCTTGAGTGAGAGTATTGACTTGATCTAAACTGGCTAAAGTTTGGGTAACATTTGGAAGTAATAATTCAATTTGTAAAAGTGTTGTTACATTGTCATATAGAGGTCATTCTCAACCAGTAAGGTAGAAACAAAAGTCATTAATTGGCGGTATGCCTTGATTACATGAATTGTAAATAATGCAATTCGCCTAATAATCATTTAATACCTTGCACTGGTAGCACTTCCCAAACTTACCGGAAGTCATTTTACCTTACATTAGCATCTCATAACATTCAATTAACTTTGTGTAACTTGAAATTATGATATGTTAACTGGGACCAAAGTATTGTGCATTCTTATATCTATTTGGTTGCATAATGATGGGTATTTATTTTCTTATTTAGGATTTTTTTCAAGTTTCTTCATAAAATATAAAGTTTGGAACTGTGTTACTCAATGTATAAATGTACGGATGGCAAAAGGATTCAAGCTCGGGCTTAGCCCAACTTGAAGTCAATGGGATAAGTTGGGGTTGACCAAGCCTTGGGCCTAGTTTTCTCAGCTCGATTAGGCCTCGAGTTAGGCTCAAGCTTGTGCTACCGAGCTTTGGTTAGCACAGGCTCCTAGGCCTAATCGAGCCTAGTAATGCAAAATAAAGTCATTTAAAATGACATCATTTTGCTTTTTAAAAAAAAAATTGGGTCCGTCTATAAATGTTGATGGAAGGAATTCTAGGATACAGGACATTCCTATCTAATTTGTATGTTCCTTAGGACAAGTGAATCAATGTTATCATTAAAGCTATAATTGAAATATCCACTTTTGTATTAGTACTTTCTATTATTGAAAATTCCTTTTCCTTTTGACAAAGTTGAGAATATATCCTTTTAATTATTGAAACAATAGTTAACAACATTTGTGAACCCATTTCCTGCAACTCTACACTTTTCTAATGGGAAGTATATACCATGTGCATAAGTAATAAAATCTACATATACTTTATTTGCACCCATAGTTCTCCTTATTTGTTACCTAATACATCATAACTCAAAATCATAATTACAAAAATAAGTTCTAGTCAATATCTTAGAAAAATAATCCTCTTCCACCTATATATAATTCTACCTAAAACTCATAAAGTTAAAATTTTAACTTTAAAACTCACATGACAACAAAAATATAAAAGAGATGTTGGTGTATCAGGTGTATCAAAAGGGAAGGTTAACCCTTAACATAATTTCAAGTATTATAAAGAGTATCAATAATAATAACTTGTCTGCAAAGTCATGCATTCAATTAAAAGTATCAATAGCAGGGATACATATAACCTCAAAATGTGGAGAGAGAGATAAGGGAAGCGACAAAATCGTAGCTAATTTTTCTAATTTAATGTTTTAAAAATTGGTAAAAATAGATGGTTCACTATAATATGAACTAAGGAATTATTTCTTAAAGTTGATATTTCAAAGGCTAATAACTGAAATTCTTCTTCTTAAATCCTATAACTAAACCATGACCATAATAAAAGAAAACCTAAAAATTAAAAGCAAAGAGAGATCAGAGCCCCATGTCTTACTTGTCTAGAGGAATCTCCCAAAATATGATGAACTAGTAGATATAGACTATGAATTTTGATTCATTTATCTTTACTTCTTGAAAGATGAATAAAAAATTGCATCACACAAAAAAAAGTGAAAAAATAATGTCCTTAATCTAGTAACACCAAGATTGAAATGCTTATTTGAACTATGTTAATGGGGAAAATAGGAGATATGGATGGAAGAAAAAGTTTTAATTATTATTGTCTTAATGTTTATGTGTGTAGGACAAGCTTGCATAATGATCTATGTTAACATTATAAATAGTAAAGTTAATAATAAACTATTTTTACAAAAAATTAAAAATTTGAGTATTTGATTATAATTTTTAGTAGTTTTATCTAGTATTGTAAAATCAAGCAAAGATTTCATATGTAATTTACCCATATAAAAAATAGCTAATAATAATAAATATATGTCAAAAAGCATTAGTTATACAAAAGAGCTCTTAATATTCACCTTAGTTAATTTATAGCCATAAATATAATATACTTCCTTATTGTAGATTGATTATTAGTTCATTTTAAGTTTAGATTACATCCAATCATTTATTATAGAGATTTTGGGAGCTTTATAAGAAAGTCTCTTTATAGAGAGATTCAAGTAGGAATATTTTTTAGTTATTTATAGAAAGATTCAAATCAAATTGGCTCGAGTGTCCCTTGTTTTATATGATGTGAATAATAATAAAATTTTGGCCTTATCTTATCTCTCCTTTATTTTATTTCTTTTGATTGAGTTATATAATTTCATGTGAAGAGTATTTAAGTGAAACACTTAAATACTAGTGTTGATAAGTTACATGTAAACTTAAACAAAGTTATTTGATATCATAGTGAAACATTGAGCTTGGCTTTGACGAATAAAAGCTAAATTTTCACACTTGAACTTATTAATATGTCCAATTTTTATCATGCATAAAAATTCATAGAACATTTGTTACTACTAATAATATCAACAACCTAAATCCACCACCATCCTTTTTTACTATCAAATTAACTTTAGGATAATAACTTCTCTTCTTCCTTTTTTGTTGTTCTCAACTTTAAATTATAGCCAAATGGTCAACATTCTCCATTATATAAGGGCTTTGTGAAAAGTTAAATAAATTAACTTCTAAATCATCATAATAAAAAAATGATAATTCATTGTCATAAACTTAATAAATAACACAAGTAATAGATAATTAAATAGTAAATCAAATCTTCAATATATAATTCATATAAATTAAAGTTTGAACTTTTTTGCACAATGATAAGCACAAATTAAAATATGTTTTAGCATGATTTTGGAAGCATTTTTCTTATGTTTGGATTATTTTTATTAGATTTGGTACTTAATTTAACTTATACTTTGTTTATAGGCCTTGTTTTAACTCCTAATGAAGAAGGAACAAATTCAAACAAGTTAGAAAAGTTTTGGCATGATTTTAAAGGAATGGTTCAGAACATAAGTCATCAACATGATACCATGTTAAAGCTATATTAAATGTCAAGCAACATGAGTCGAACACATATCCATATTGGTGGTAATTTTTCCATAATTGAAGAGTTTATTGTATAAAAAATAGCACGAGACTAACAAAGTAGGATTTTCTTATATAGAAAAGAGAGCTTTAGTTGAAAGATGGCTACACATCATTAGAGACACAAATTAGAGCATCTTAGGATAAAAATAAAGCAACTTTACAGAGAAAAGAAGGGATTTCCAATAAGACTCAAGTGGAAAACTTTAAGATATTAAGATCTAGTAGAATGAGTTCTTTTGTTTTATGTTCTTTTGTGGTTAATATTTGTTTTCTTTATCTTAATGTGAACTAACTTGTGATAGATCTAAATGGGATAAACCCTAGAACTATGCAGTTAGATTGACTATTTAATTAAGTGAAATATTTAATTTTCTTTGTGAATTATTCATAATTTTTTCTTATTATTGAATTGAAATTTGATAGAATTTTATTTCAATTTCAAATATCATTTATAGGGATTAAGAGATCGTATGTATGAATAGATCTTGGTATGAATAATATGAGTTGCATAAAATCTTAGAGATAAAACTGTATAAATCTTTTAGGTTAGAGTCAAATCTAATAAAGGAATTAATTTTATTATATACATAGGAGTTTTGATTTGAAAGAGATTTTAATTAATCAATTTAAGGATAAGAACCATATATATTAAGAAAGAGGATGTTATAACTTTAGAATTTCTACGGTCCAAGAAATTAAGGCTAATAATTGAATCAAGATAAATTCAAGCATACAAGGTTTATAAGGTTCCTAAAGAACTCCTATAGAGGTACTTAGAGGTGAAGGGCATTCCTATGACTTATATCAGAATAATTACGGATATGTATGAAGGAGCATTGACTAGCGTAAGGATGATACGAGGTGACATGGAAGCATTTTCTATTAGTATTGGATTCCACCAAGGCTCGACCTTAAGCTCTTTTTTGTTCACATTAGTGTTAGATAAGCTTATCAAACATATTTAAAGAGAGATACCTTGGTGTATGTTATTTGCTGACGATATTGTCCTGTGGATGAGACCAAAAAGGACGTCAATGTCAAGTTAGAATGTTGGAGAGAAACGTCAGAATCGAAAGGTTTTAGAATAAGCAGGTCCAAGATGGATATTAAGAATGCAACTTTTCAGGAAGTCAAAGGGTACAAGAGGTAGCGGTAGCAATTGGTACTGACATCATACC
Source organism: Erythroxylum plowmanianum (assembly GCA_025531925.1). NCBI lineage: Eukaryota > Viridiplantae > Streptophyta > Magnoliopsida > Malpighiales > Erythroxylaceae > Erythroxylum > Erythroxylum plowmanianum. The sequence continues at coordinate 12,791,506 of JANVCQ010000006.1, read as the reverse complement.
ACAAAAATCAAGTTTTAAATACCTTGAGTCCATCATTCAGAGTGATGGTAATATCGATGGCGATATAGTGCATCGTATTAGATCTGGGTGGGTCAAATGGCAAAGTGCATAAGGTGTTTTATGTGATAAAAAGATCCCTTTAAAACTCAAAGGGAAGTTCTATAAAATGGTGATTTGGCCAACTATGTTATATGGGGCAGAATGTTGGCCTACTAAACGTAGATGTACAAGACAGTTATTGGTAGCAGAAATGCGTATGCTTAGGTGGATGTGTGGCATTATTAAAAGAGATAGGATCCAGAATCATGTGATGAGAGACAGACTACAGGTTACTAGTATTGCTGACAAGTTGAGAGAGACAAGGCCTAGGTGATTTGGGCATGTAAGTAGGAGGCTCTCTAATGCTCTGGTATAATGTTGTGAGAAAATTACCCTTAGTAACTATAAAAGGAGAAAAAGAGAGGCCTTCTAAGAACTGGAGTGAAGTGATCAAGAAAGATATGTCAGAGTTAGCCCTTACTGAGGCAGTGACCAGAAATAGAAAAGTCTGGCATGATTGGATAAGGGTAAACGATAACCTTTAAAGTCCTCGTGCCTCATACTTACCGTGTAGGAAGTCTGACCCAAATTTCCTTTTCTGCCTTTGCTAGTGTAAGTTTTGGACAGGGATTTTGGGCCTTCAACTTTGTTTTCTAGGTCAGGTGTAGTGGGGAACGATCCTGCAATTGCCATCTAAAACAATCGGATTGCCATATCCTCAAGGTCTCTCAATGAAGACTCCTAGCACAATTAGCGACAAGAAGAGTCGGGCTTTACAACGTGTAAGGTACTAGCAGATTTGGTCACCATTAGGTATATCCTTATTTATTTATTATAATATAATTTATTTAATTATTTAGCGTGCCAGTTTTTACTTATTTACTCTTTAACTTGCATTATTATTTTATTGTCACATCTGCATATGAGTCTACCAAAAAAAGCTTTTCTACTATATAAGGGTAAGGCTGCGTACTATCAGATCTCATCAGATCCCGCTTTATTGCGAAACTTTGGACTGGGTATAATGTGATGAAGGTTTATAGGAGAAATATACGTCTAGATCTTGTTTATCAATTGATTTCTCCATTCTTGTTTATTAATTCGGTTTATTATCTTAAACGAGTAATTTTAGTTCAATTAATCATCTCTTTTGAAATATCATTTACTTTGTTAGAATAGATAATGAAAAGATAGCTATTATTAGTACTTGTAGTACTTAAGAGAATGATACTCGTACTTACTAGTCTATACTAGAAGAATGACAAGTGCACTTACCTAGTTAATCTTTAGTATTGTTCAAAAAGCATACATAACATCAAGTTTTTGGCTCCTTTATCAAGGACCAAGTTATTAGGAATAATTTATTTTTATTAACCTAATTAATTTTAATTTTCTAATTGCATATATGTATTTCATTTTATAACTTTCTTTTTTGATCTTATGTTTATTTGTTCAATTTCATGATCTAGGTCATCTGGTTTATGAATATAAATATTCTTAGAGTAATAATAGATCTAGATCCATAAAAAGAAGGACTATCCTTTCGAATTTAAGGGAGAGAAACCAGTAAGTTCTAAGGTTATAGCTTCCAAACACAACGACATGACATAGATGACAACATAATATAAGGGATTAAGTTAGATCATCACTTATAAGGACATAGTTTAGTATTTTTAAATTTTAAATAAATTTCATAATAGTGTGGAAAAAAAAGTATAGCATGAGGGAAGTAACCAATCTTAACAATCAGAGACTAGTTGTCCATAAAACCATTACAATACATTTAAACAAGTCTAGCTTAAGTTAAAGCTTAACTATCTAGCAAAGAGAGGATCACATCTTTAAGAGACCATTACACTGACTTCCTATAATTCCTATTAGGATAAGTTGGTAAACGCCAATTTCCAACCAGAACCTAAATACACTATGCCAGTTACATTTTAATGGAGTCAATTAATCCAGGCAGTAGTTCCTCCTTTTAAATTATCATTCCTTTGACAATTCTTTATTTATTTACCTACTAAACCGTACATATTATGTCACTGTTCTGTTCACTAGTTAGTTCACATCCTTATCCTTTATATTAATTGCTAATTGGGAGATGAGACTTTGCCATCTTAAGTTGGAATCCACTAAGTTATAAAGAGCTTGAATTCCCTGCCAGATGAATGAGGAGAAGCAACATTCAAAGAACAAATGCTTGATTGATTTAGAGGCTTAATTACATAATATAGAAGAATATGAGATGTTAGGATACCTATTAACTTTATCCAGTTTGTTGAATCTTTCTCTAATTTCTATTCATATAATAACTAATAATCAATGATAACCATGCTTAAAAAAAAGATTATGCCATGATACCTGACAAATGATTAATTGACTATATTTATATACCCATATTTAGTGTATTTTGCTTGTTATTTGATAGTTTTATGGTATTTTTCGTACTTATTTCGCTTCAAGTGTATTTTTAGGTGATAATTGCCTTGAAGACCAAAAATAAGAAGAATTCAGGCAAAATCAAGGCATAAAATGAAAGAATTGAAGCAAATTTGGAGATATATAGTCATGTATAGGGATAGTGTAAGTCATTGTAAACGTGTGAAGTTTTTTTAAGCTGTTGTTTATGCTCATATGAAGATACACACCTATGTATCTGACATACATAACTATGTATATGTAGCCTTTATAAGCTTTTGCAATCATGTAAAATCAACCGAGGGTTAGTTGTTAATAGCCCTAGGGAAGATATTAACATAAAATAAGATTTTCTATGATCCAATAATCAATAATTTACTTGCATGATAAAAGTTAACGTTTAATATATCTTAAAGCAATTCATCACCTAGGCACTACTTATTTAATATCATTTAATCGTAATGCTTTCTTCATTGTAATTTATTCTTATGTTAAAATTTAGTTTAGTTCAATTTTAAATTAAATCCACAATTTGATTCAATGTTTAGATAATAGAAAAAGGGTAAATATTGGTACTTGCATTATTTATTATTCTAGCCATTATTACGTATTTTAATTCTTTTTCTTTTTTTGCTTTTAATTTATTTTTTATCTTATTGACTCTTTAGTTTCTCATTTTTCATAGATTTTAGGGTTAGTTTATGACCCGAGGTAATCCATCAAACTTAGTAGATAAAGATCTAGAGATTGAGGGAATAGCACGTAGAAATCTCCGCTAGACAAAACTTAGAGAGTTTGAGTTAGATCGATAGATAAAGGACTAGGAAGGTCATATTGATATTAAAGAATTGTGAACCATGGTAGACCAACCAAGAACTATGTTTAAGTATGCTAGAATAGACTTGACAGGAGCATAATCCAACATTATGAGACCGATTGTTAATGCTAACAATTTTGAGATTAAACCAAGTGTCATTCAGATGGTGCAATAGTCTATTTAGTTTGATAGGCTATGAGATGATGACCCCAATGCACTTATCTCAAACTTTCTAAAGATTTGTGACACCTTTAAAGTCAATGGTGCTAATGATGATGCAATAAGATTGAGATTATTCTTGTTTTCATTGAGGGGTAGGGTGAAGCAATGGTTGAATTCCCTACCTAGATCATCATTTATTAGGTGGGACTAAGTAGCAGAGAAGTTTCTTTTGAAGTACTTCCCACCAGTAAAGACTTCCAAACCAAGGAAAGACATCTCCTTCTATTTTTAAGCTAATTTAGAGACATTATATGACACATAGGTGAGGTTCAAATAGATGTTAAGGAAGTGCCCACATCATGGACTACGGGCTAAATCAGACTACGAGGCAGATGATAGAGTAGTAGCTAGAGGTACTCTGAATAATAAGACTTCAAAAGAAGACTATGGCTTTATTGAAGACATGGATATGAATAGTTCTTAATAGTGCTCTTCTCAAGCAAGACTTAGCAAGCCAACAGAGGTATATAAAGTAGATGTAGTTATGTAATTGGCAAACCATGTTAAAGCTCTAAGCAGAAAGATCGATGGATTGACTATGAATCCTAAGTTTCAACTTATGCAGTGTAAGATATGCAAACTATGACATCCAGGTCAAAACTGTCAAACATTATAGCTCGAACATGTAGATTACACGAGGAATCCTTATAGGCCCTAAAACAATTCATATAGTAATACGTACAATCCAGGATAGAGGAATCACTCCAATTTCTCTTAGGGGAATCAAGGGCAGGCAAGGAACAACCCTCCACCAAGATTTTGCCAACATCTAACTCAGGCTAATGAGCTAAATCTAAAAGACAAGATGCCCATACTTGTTCAAAAGTCAGATGTAAGGCGTTAAAGAACAGAGGCTTTTGTACGTAACTCGAAATTGAAGTTAAGTAGCTTACAAATTGTTTTTGAAAAGACCACAAGGGAGTTTTTCGAGTACCACCAAGACAAATCCTAAAGAACATGTCGTGACAATCACCCTTAAAAGTGGAAAAGAACTATAAGATGATAATGAACCCATGAGAAGAAGGAGAGTAACAACAGGAGTCAAAATAAACATGAAGGTGAAAGGAAACTTTAAAAAGTCAAGGAATTTCAATATGTCATCCTTATCTTGCCAGAGGGAAGAAAGATCTAATGGATGAGTGGTTGATTTATTTTTTTATTATAAAAATTATAAGTTTTAAACCCAAACGCACAGTATAGTGATAGCTAGCACTGGCAAGTACAGATCGATCTCATGAGGAATGTAAGTACTAGTATTAACCCTTTTTTCTATTATTTAACCATCAAATCAAGTTGCAAATTTAATTGAAAATTAAATTAAACAAACTAACCTAAAGTTAACACAATAATGAACTAGGATAAAGAAAATACTACGATTAGACAATATCAAATAAGTAGTACCTAGGTGATGAATCCCCTAAGATATCTTAACACTAACCCTTTATTATGTAATTAAATTATTGATTATTGGACTATGAAAATTCTTATATTATGTTAATATCTTTCTTGATACTATTACACCCCTGGTTGATTAACTAAAATCTATTTCAAGTTAAAACTCCTAAGATTGCATTACTCAATTCGTAAATTTCATTGTTAAGTTTGATCCTAATCTAGAGGATTTATATCGATCTGTCTATACATGTAACTCCTTCCAACTATGGTAGATTTATTTACATCAAAGGATTTCTCAATCTCAATCATATGAAATCAAACATTGAACTAATATTCTAGATATCTTAGTTCAAGAATATAAACACATAATTGAATTACAATAAATTAATCAATAAAATTGAATGTCCCTTTTTTGCTTATCTAAACGCTTCTCCTTTTTCTTTTTCCTTTATAGTTTCCTTCTTTCATAAAAGCTACGATTTGTAGAATATGTACAGTCACTTATATGGTTGTGTAGGTGACTATGTATCTCAAATTTCCTTTTAAATTGTGACTTTATATAAACACAGAAGCTTACACAGGTAACATACACGGAAGTGTATGTCAACATACATAGGTGTGTATCTTCACATGGGCAGAAGTAGTGTCTTCAAAGCTCAACACATTTACAGTGATTTATACGATCACTGTATATAGCCATGTATCTCTAAAGTTTCTTCAAATCTTTGTTTTATGCCTCAATTTCACCTGAATTCTTTTTATTTTAGTCTATGAAGACAATTATCACCTACAAACACATTTGGGGCAAAATAAATAGCAAAAATACTATTAAACTATTAAAACAAGCAAAATACACTACATATGGGTGTATAAATATAGCCAATTAATAGTTATCAAATATCCCCACACTTAAGCTTTTTCTTTTACTCAAGCGAATCATAATCTAAATCATTAAAATTACAAACATTAATCCCTTATTAACCTCAACCTATCCATCCACACCTTAAATCATCATATTATATCAATCAAATCAACATACAATTAGATTTGAGTCATCTTAGAACTAACCTTCATAAGTCAAAATAATAAGAATAACATAAATAAACTTTTTTAAATCAAAAGCACAAATTTTTACACCCTCACTAAGGATTCACTCAAGGCACTCAAAGTGTAAGGTGAAAAGAATTAGAACTCTCAAATCAATAAATAAGTGGATTCTTAACTATAAGGTTGTAATAAAATCACATCTCCACCACTTAAAAATAGACTAGAAACAAAAATCAAAAGGTCTTGTTACAAGGTTTTAATGAGGCTTAGGTAAAGGTATGATATGGCTAATAAAAAGGGTGATGACATTGAAGCATATTTACATAAACAAAATTACATGAAACTTAGCTTTTCATAACATAGGTCCTTTACACCATAATTCCATTAGTACAATAACTTTAACACTATTCTTTTTTACTATACTTGCAACCTATATTTTTATTTTATTTTTTTGGAGCATTCACCATGTACCATCAATTAAAGAAATATTGGACCTCTTTAAAATTCTTAAATATAATCCAAATTTCAAGTAATCAAGTAAATGTAAGTCTTTCAGAGTTCAAAAATAATGAAAAGGCTTTCAATAAAAATAAGGTAAAGGCTATTAATACAATTATAATCAATATAAATGCTAAGTCTTAAAAGTATTTACTCCTAAGGGATAAAATATGATAGGATAATGATCAAGAAAATAGGCTAAAATAAAGGGTTGAATCTAGATGCCTTTATCATTTCAATGTTTCTAATTTAACAAATATGGTATCAATATGGATAATAAAAGCAAGTTCTAGAATCATCCACTTGTGTATAATAACACACATTAAAGAATAAAAGAGTTTAAAATAGTAATGTATTTTGTTATTAGGCTTAAAAACTCACAAATAGGGCCTTATATATGTAAGTAATATGTAATTTGTATTTACATTATTTATCTCAATGATTACTAAATATATGACCTATAAAAGCAAGTTTATTCTAACCATCTACAGTAGTTTAGATAGATTTTAACTAAATTAGGATGTTTGTTCATTAGAATTTATAAACATGATTATAAAAACTTAAGAGAAAAGATTTTATCAATTATAGAAATTTGTATTGTCTTACTGTTACAAGATTTGCAACAAATTTCTTTTCACTTCAGTGTTTTATTATGATGAAGAAAGAGTTGAGACAGATGTTTACAAGTGATAGGTTGGTTGCATCTCAACATGCTAGGCCCAACGTTGGATAGCAGGTTTCTAGAATTATACTTGAAAATACTGAATTTTGGTCCTAATGCCAATTTGTCATCTGAATTTGTTAGTCTTTGGTGAGAGTGTTCCATTTAGCTGATAGTGATAAAAAGGCAACAATAAGTTATTTTTATTATGTCATAGAGAGGGCGAAGGAAGAAATCAAGTCCAATATAAAAAAATTAGCCTTTTTTGTACACACCTAATCTTGCAATTATCAATGAGAGATCGGAAAGACAAATTTACTCTCTGTTGTTTGTAATTGGGGCATTTTTTTAATTCTAGTGTTTATTTCAGACTAGGTTTTACAAAGAAAGCTAAAATTAATAGTAAAATGTTATTAACTATTTCAACAGTTGTTGTCCATGAGATGAAGCAAGATATGCTAAGGTCACAAATGGAGATTTATAAGGAGTCTTCTAGAGATTTGGGATGCCAATCGCTTCGACAAATAACAAAACTTAATCCAAGTATATATTTTTTTCACTTTTTTATTTTTTGGAAATTAATTATCACTTTATTTTGTTTATAATGTTACCTTTGTTATTTTAAGACATACTGTTTCTTGGTGGGACTAATTCAGAATGTTGTTCCAAAATTGTGAAGGTTTGCAATTCGAATTCTAAGTCAATGTGTGAATGCAACAAGTTGTGAAAGGAATTGAAGCATATTTGAATTCATCCATTTCAAGAAGGGGAATAGATTAGAGCAAAAAAGATTGAAGGACTTGGTCTTTGTTGGATACAATTTAAAGCTTCGAAAAAGGAATGTTATTATTATTATTAAGTTAGATATAGTTTCTTATAATTTATTAATATTTTAATTTTATTATTTACTAGGACTCTTAATAGAACAAATAGTTTAGTAGATCATATTTGCATTGATAATATTGATCTTTTGGCATATTGAGTTTCCAAGGAATTAGTTTTGAGAGAAGAGAGTGACTTGGAAGATAATCTTGGATGATAAAACATTAACATGTCATTTGATGCAATTAATTTGAATGATGGTGATGATAATGCTCCTATCATTAATAAAGATTTTATACCAAATGAGAATTGAGGTCAATGTAGTTATAACAGATATCCCATATCCAAATGAATGAAGATTTTGGTTTTAATTTTACATATATTTGATGTATATGTTAAATTCTATTTATGTAATATAATTGTAAATGTTTTTGTTTTAAGTTTCACTTCTAGTTGGTTGTTTCCTCATGACGAGACTCAGCCTTGGGTAAAGGCAGGAAGGGCATCTACATTATTGGTCAAAAGTCGATTCTCATATTTTCACAACCATTTTATTGCGGTGATATTTCAGTCATTTTGAGGGATTATTTGATGAATATACGCGTTACGAGCAATGTATTGATTTTCATACCGCATCGACCAGAAAATAGTATGGAGCAGCTATGGGTTGGTATCGGGTGTCGATACCGGTTGGTATCGACATTTTTTTCCTTAGTATTAATCAGTACCATTGGTATTTAAAATATCAGCCATATACTGATCGGTACCAAATGAAACATGCTGGTACTAACTAGTATACAATTAGTGTAACACCCCACTCCCGAGTGACCCGAACCCGATATCGTTGGTGATATCCGAGTCCGTGCTCCGCGAGGGTGGCGTACTACATCAGTCGATTAAAACTCAGTATAACATTTTCTCCTCTCTTTTTTTTTTCTTGAATCATTCATTAACGCGGCACAAACAGTAAGAAACTTGAGCCCATGTTCACAATTAATCATTTTCGGTTATTACAGTCATCCAATAATAATTTACAATCAGTCAATGTGTAAAACAATAAAACCACAATGGGCTCATTATAAATACAAAGCATTATT
>JANVCQ010000006.1:12770850-12782390 GCA_025531925.1 Erythroxylum plowmanianum | reverse complement strand
GTCCTATGCAATCCCAATCTATCCCATCATGCCAATTTTACCATTTTACCCTTCCAGTAGGGGGTGGGATGTTACAATTAGTACTATAACTTTTACAAAATTAGGGGACTAAATTGCAAAAAAAATTTCTTTAAACCCCTCGGATGACCAAAACACTCTCCTCTATTCTCTTATTTTTTTCTTTCTTACACATCTCCTCTCTCTCTCTCTCATTCACTCCCTCTTCGACTGTCCCTCTGCAGCAATGACCACCGACACCCACCTTTTGTTCTCTCCTCCCACAGTTCCACTTTTTTTATTTCTCTCTCGCTCGTTCACCATTGCCATCAATCCCTCTCTGACGACGACCATCGTACCACCAGCCCACCACCACTGGCAGTCACCACTTTTGTGAATGGAAGTGTTAGGTATATTTATGACTTTATGTATGTCTTGTGAATGGAACTGTTGGGTGTGTTTATGACTTCATGTATGTTTTGTGAATGGACTTGTTGGGTGTGTTTTTTTTCCTCTAAAATTAACAAGGTCATTAAGAATTGTTTATGTATGTTTTGTTTTTCTCAAGTTTTAATCTAAATGAGGGTGGGATGATTCATATATTTGATACTACATATGCTATATCTCGATGAGCTTTTATGTAATCAAAAATTTAGTCATATGTTTATTTCTCTCATTTTAATTTTTCATTGTTTTGATTTAATTCCTTCAAAGGTAATAAATGGATTGATTAAAAATATTGTAGATCATAGAAGCTAAGCATATTAGACAAAAATTATACAAAACGTTGATAAATTTGACCCAATTAGAAAACAGATATGGATAATGTAGTTGAGTTATTATAACAATTCGAAAAGAAGATAAAAGTGTTAATTTACTTAATAAAACTTGAAATTGTAAACATTAATCAAGATTTGATAAAAGTAAATCCAATCAATCATCTTAATTAATTAAGATCTCCCACCATGAAATTTCCTAAACTAAATTAACTCTCATTCAATAATTCCACACGTCGCAAAAAATCTCTGAATTTTTATTAATAATGTAAATTTTAAGTGATTTTTTGATAATAAAAAAAATCGCTTAGATTTTGATTTGTTTTATCAATTCTTTTGAAATTTTCTTTATTATTGGAAATGTATTTATTAATAATTTGTATTGTTGATTCAAGAAAAAGCTGTGTATTGATACACGGAATTGTGATGGTACCTAAAAACATATCTATGTATATCTTTTTAATCCAAATTTTTATTAAAAAAATGGGATTGTAAGCTTTCTTTGGAATTTATATCATCTAGACATGAATTTGTTACTTTTATCATGTCTTGGCTGTAATTATGCATCTAGATATTGGCAATGAATTATAGACAACTGTAATTTTCTAAAAGCATAAAATAATATACTGAACATCATAAGAACTGAAAAATTGTAAAAATAGCTTGTAAACAACTATATGGAGAAATTACCGGTTAATCTGAGTGCAGTATAGAGGAAGCGAATGGAATTGTGTTGTGGAAGTGAGGCAACCAATTATTGTTAAGTCATAGAATATAGGGAAAAAGGAGAAGCATTTTGCTTATGATGCATTGTGTTGGATACAAAGTTTTGTGTAATTATGTATGTTGAATACTTGAATTGATAGTTTTTGACTTATGGTAAATTGTATATAATGTAATTATATCAAATGAGTTATATTATATAAGATGGACATGCGTATTGTGTAATGAAATTATGTGTTCTTTATTTTGATATATGTCTTCATTTATTCTTATAAATAAATGGAAGAAAGTTCAAGTACTCCTAATCAATCCACTTTAGGAAGATATAATGATCCAACTTGAGCTCCTGCTGCATTAGTTCCCGATATGAGGGACCATCTATTTGCTTGTTTTATACTAAACATTTGAAAGGTGGAGGAATCACTCTATTAAAGAAGCATTTAGTTGTGATTAAAGGAGATATGACTTGTAAAAAAGTAAGTCATAATGTGAAGTGGCAAATGAAAACTTTGCTTGATGAATATCAATACGAGAAAGATAGAAGGAAGAGATTGAATTATGAAATTGATAGTGAAAGTTCATTTGTTGGTTTTCGCGATGACTATAGAAATGTTGAAAGTGGTAGTGGTAGTTGTAGTTGTAGTGGTAATGTTCCTAGTAGGAAGTAAATTTTGCATCCAGATCTAATGTTAGGAAAAGAAAAAGGCATATGACTAATTTTTTTGGGCACCATCCCAACCTTCAATTCATAGTGCCTTGCAATCAAGAGATGCGGCTCACAATGTAAATATGACAATGGTTAAATGGTGATATTATATAAATCTAGCATTCTATGCTTCCTAGTCTTACTATTATCAGCTTATGGTGGATGTTATAACCTCTTACGATTTGGGATACAAAGCTCCTTCTATGGACGACTACATAGGCAAACTTTTAAGTTGCTTATGAGTGCTCTCCCAAAGATAGAACGGAAAGATTTGAATTATGAAATTAAAAGTTATTTGAGAGAAAGAAAAGTGGATTAGATTACTTATGAGTGTTCAATCATGTGTGACGATTGAACAAATATGAGATATGAGCCTATTATTAATTTTTTGGTTTATTCTATAAATGACTCATTATTTTGAAGTCTATTAATGTATCTGACCTTGTTAGGAGTACTAATACTTTATTTGAGATATTCGATGGAGTTATGAATGAAGTAGGATCAGAAAATATTGTAATTCATTACTGACAATGATTTTACTTATAAAATGACAATAAAAAGGTTACAAAATAAGTATAATTCTTTTTTTGGACTCTTTGTACCACATATTGCATTGATCTAATGCTAGAAAATATAAGGGATTTTAAGTATTTTCCTATTATTGATGAGACTGTATAGAAAGCTAAAAAGGTGACCAAGTTCATCTATGATCGTGCATGAATGTTGAATTTAATTAGAAAGGAATTTACTAATGGTAAGAATTTGTGTTATCCTACTGTGACAAGATTTGCAACGAATTTTTTTATCACTTTAGTGTTTTGTTACGATGAAAAAAGAGTTAAAACAAATGTTTACAAGTGATAAGTCAGTTGTATCTCAATATGCTAAGTCTAATGCTAGATTGGAGGTTTTCAAAATTATACTGGAAGATAGTAAATTTTGGTCTCAATATCAATTTATTATTCGAGTTTGTGAGCCTTTGGTGAAGATGCTTCGCTTAGTTGATAGTGATAAAAAGGCAACAATGTTTTTTTTATGCAATGGAGAGGGCAAAGGAAACAATCAAGGTCATTATAAAAAAATGCCTTCTTTGTACACACCCTATCTTGCAGTCATCAATGACAAATGAGAAAGACAACCTTCTTCTCAGTTGTTTGAAACTAGGGTGTTTTTTAATCCTAGTGTTTATTTCAGACAAGATTTATAAAGAAAACTAAAGTTAATAGGAGAATGCTATTAACTATTATAACAATTGTTGACTATGACATGATGTAAGATCTCTTGAGCTCACAAATAGAGCTTTATAAGAAGTCTTCTGGAGATTTCAGAATGCCAATTACTATTCGACAAAGAGCCAAAATTTCTCCAGGTGTTAACCTTTTCCCTTGTCTTGTTGAAAATTAATTATCACTTCATTTTGTTTATAACACTACTTTAATTATCTTACGATTTATAGTTTCTTAGTGGGATCAATTCGAAACTGGTGTTTCAGAATTGTAAAGGATTGTAGTTCAAATTTTAAGTCAATGTATGAGTGCAACAGACTATAAAAGGAACTGGAGCACATTTGAATTCATCCATTCCATGAAAATAAATAGATTGGAGCACAACATATTGAATGACTTGGTCTTCATTCGTTACAATTTAAAGCTTTAGGAAAGGTATGTTATTATCATTATTAATTTATATATAATTTTTGGTAATTTTTATAATTAAGTTTTATTGTTTACTATGATTCATAATAGTACAAGTAGTTCAATGAATCCAATTTACATTGATAATATTGATCTTTTGGTAGATTGAGTTTATCAGGAACTGTGTTTAATAGATATAAATGACTTAAAAGATAATCTTTGATGAGAATACATTGACATGTCATTTAGTGCATTGAATTTGAATGATGATAATGACGAGACTCCTCTTAATAATGAAGATTTTATACCAAATGATAATTAGGGTCAATGTAGTTACAACGGGTATCCTTCCGTCGAAGTTCTAGGTCTTGTTTTTCCTCTTCTTTTAATTTTACTTATATTTGATTTATATGTTACGTTAAATTCTATATATGCATTATAATTGTAAATATTTTTGTTTTAGGTTTTACTTCTATTTGGTTATTTCTTTATCACGAATTATTGTTGCAAATTGTAATAATTTGAGAATTAAGAATATTTATTGTTATTTTATTTGAAGTTTTGATGTAATTATTATTTATTATATGATGAAATTGTAATATTTAAATACTTTATATTGTTCTTAATTTTATATTTGTATGATGATGATTATCTTTTTTGTATTAATTGTGATTATTATTTATATATAAAATATCTAAAAATTATTATTATTTTATATGAATTGTGATTATTATTATTTATTATTATAATTTTTGGAGACATGAATGAAGTAAACTTATAAAATATACAATATAATATGACAATAGACTATTTTATATTTTTTAAAAAATAAAAAATTATTCTATAAATTTAAAAATTATTAAAAATAGTGCCCAATATTAACCACCTGTATAATACTATTCCAAAACTCAAATCAGACAGTCGGAACCTTGGTTACGAGAGCCTCATTAATTGTTGTTAAAGTTTACCGATCCATGTATACTTGCTGTCGAATGAAAAGAAAAAGGTAAAATACTATCACGATAAGTCGTTTGTTTTCCCCAATTTTATTACCTTTCCGAAGCCTAACGACAGACGGGAAGCGAGAGCACCTAGCCCAGCTCCTGTTCCGGTACTCTCCTCCCTCTATTCGTATCTATATGCGTGATATTTTGTTGGTGTTTGATAGAAAACTGTTTGCGAATTTTGATTGGTTCATACACTGTCAGGTTCTGCCTCTTTCATTCCCTTCCCATTTGATTGATTTATCTTCTCATGTTTGAGCTTAAACTAGGAGCAGCTATTTTATTTTGATATAAATTGTCAAGTGAATGTGTTTACTGTTTCCTGTGCTCAGGTTGTTGTGGTTGTGGGGTTGATTCATTAACATGCATGGACCTTATAATAGGTTATTGTTAGGGTGGAATGTGTTTTTGAGTAGACGTTATTCGAGTGAAATAACAAGAGAAACTTCAGATACTGTAAGAAGGGTATTCAAAATCATGATGGCCTCTCCAGTACCAACGCTTCACACTGTTCTTGACCAAAGTGGGGTGAGAATATCAGCAGAAATGGTTGAACAGGTCCTCAAGAGATTTGAGAACGCCGGTATGGTATCGTATCGGTTCTTCGAATGGGCAGAGAAACAACGGTATTACTCCCACAGTGTTAGGGCGTATCATATAATGATAGAGTCTCTGGCCAAGATAAGGCAGTTTCAGATCATGTGGGATCTTGTCAATGCTATGAGGAGCAAGGGCATGCTAAATGTTGAAACATTTTGCATTATCATGAGAAAGTATGCAAGAGCTAAGAAGGTGGAAGAAGCCGTCTACACATTCAATGTTATGGATAAGTATGGTGTGCCCCAAAACTTGGCAGCATTTAACGGCTTGCTTAGTGCCTTGTGCAAGTCAAAGAACGTCAGGAAGGCTCAAGAGATTTTTGACAGTATTAAGGACCAGTTTGTACCGGACTTAAAAACTTATAGTATATTGCTTGAGGGTTGGGGAAAGGCTCCAAATCTGCCCAAGGCAAGGGAGATATTCAGAGATATGGTTAACACGGGTTGTGAACCTGATATTGTGACATATGGTATCATGGTAGACATTCTTTGCAAAGTCGGGAGGGTTGACGAAGCCCTTGGAATAGTAAAAGAAATGGATTCTACAGCTTGTAAACCAACTTCATTCATTTATAGCGTTTTGGTTCATACCTATGGAATTGAAAATCGGATTGAAGATGCTGTTGACACATTCCTAGGGATGGAAAAGAAAGGGATCAAGGCTGATGTGGCTATGTATAATGCTTTAATTGGGGCATTTTATAAAGTAAATAAATTCAAAAATGCGGAAAGCGTCTTGAATGAGATGCAGATCAAAGAGGTGAAGCCCAACTCAAAAACCTTGAATATCATTCTGAGCAGTTTGATTGGTTGTGGAAAGACCGATGATGCTTTGAAGGTATTCCGTAAGATGATCAAAATATGTCAGCCAGATGCGGACACATACACCATGATGATAAAGATGTTTTGTCAAAAGGATAAACTTGAGATGGCCCTTAAAGTCTGGAAATACATGAACAAAAAGCGATTTCTTCCAAGCATGCATACATTTCAAGTCCTTATAAATGGTCTTTGTGAGAAAGGTGATGCCAATAAGGCATGTATTTTGTTTGAAGAGATGATAGAAAAGGGAATTCGGCCTTCAGGTGAGACATTTGGGAGACTAAGACAGCTGCTTTTGAAAGAAGACAGAGAAGATGTGTTAAAATTTCTCCAGGAGAAGATAAATATTCTAGTCAAGGAGCCTTTGTGGGATGGATGAATCATTCCAACAGCTGTAAGCTGTTTATTGTAATGCTCCAGGAAATAGTCGGTATCAATTTCATTTTGTGAACAGTATACAGCATTGGCTGGTCGGTTCTGACATTTCCATTGTTCTCAATTTATCCACAAAAGTACAGCTATGGATATTTATTTAATCTGGATCCTAAAGAAGTGAATAATGAGAGATGAAGCAGATTGGGGTTGGGAATTTTGCGCCTATCTTCAATCAGAAGACTACTGGAGATGGAATGATCTGGTCAGCAGCTGCGCAGAGCAGAATGTAGTAGTTCTTTCCAACGGAACTATGACTAATTTCGCAAGAATAAAGGCAGTTTGGTCTGATGGAAAAGAAAAGCGGGAGTATTGATTTACGAGTTGTTAGGGAAGGTAGTAGAGGTGGTTTACTATGGTTTCAGAGCCAAATTTTAGAATGGGTGCTAATACTTTCAGAGTCCAATTTTAGAATGCTCTCTGTACTTTCTTCCCTCACATTTTATTCTTAATGATATTTGAACAATATTAATAGGCTTTATGGGATCTAATAATCTGCAAGAGCATTCATTTGTATTTACATTACCCCAAAAAAATAAGATTAAGAAGAGTAAAGGAGATGAACCATTGCATGTTTGAATCTGAATGTGTTGGGCGTAGAAAGTTAGAAAAGGACTTGGACTTGAATAGCTTTCCTTATATAAAGGACTGTGAAAAGATTATCAAGTACAGTACATTATATTAAGATTCTTAATTTGATATATGTATTTTTTATTTATTGTTGTTTTTAATGAAATTGAATAGAGTTCTTCCTTGATATTGTTTTAATTTTCTTCGATTTTATAAATTCATGTATATTAAAATTTTTATGTTGTATTCTGATTTTAACAATTTATTTATTTAGAATTTTGATGTTATATCTTAATTTTATAAATTCATTTATTCAATATAATTTATATTAGACCTCAACTTTAAAATTATTTAAAATACAAAAATAAGTTATTTTTGTTAATATGTGTCGTACTGTCAAATGTTAGTAAAAATAGCTGCTATCTTATATATATACATATATTTATACAATGTTATAATATATAAGAGAGTTGTTGAATTTTTATATAACTTTATTTTGAAATGACCATAGATATTCTTAATATAAAATTAATTATAATGTACTTGTTAAACTAGGTGATTTCTTTAGGTAGCATACTTAAACTAGGTGATTTATATATATATATATATATATATATAGAGAGAGAGAGAGAGAGAGAGAGAGAGAGAGTTTTAAGATATAAATATAACGTAGATACATTATTTTTATCAATAAATTAAATGAATGTGCAAATTAAAATTTTTTATTTCCATTTTTCATGAAATAAATTGTATTGATTATGATTAAAATTTTAATATTTAATTAATTTGCGTTAAATTATATTGTTTTTTTAAGAGTTCAATAATCATTTTTAAAATATGTATTTATCAATTATTAATAAATAGTGGATTATTTCTATCTATATTTTATTTTTATTCTTTTTCACATTACATAAATTGTATTTTTATGATGGATCTTTTAACATTTAACTCTTTATGTTAAACCATATTTTTATATTTTAAGATTCATGTAATCGTTTTAAGAATATGTATTATATCCATTACTAATAAATTTGTTAAAAGCCTTAATCATCTTTCTTATAAGAACAAATAAAATTTCATTTTAATGGTATAACCATGCATTTATATAGTGAAAGTCATATAACAAGAAGAAACAAAGCTATATGAATAACTAACTACTAACTTTAATATTCATATGCAAAAATTTGTTAGTTCTTTTTACCTTTAGTCAGAACAACATTCAGCCACTACCAACGACACTGATTAGAAGATTTAGTTTTAGAAACCCATACAAAAAACAAAAAATTAGACAAGCTTCTAGTACTCTTTTCCTTGTCCGCTATAAGACTGTATAATTATTGTATATGATTATGTAATATTATTTAGGAGATAATTGGGGAGATATTCTAGGTAGTAGTTTCTTAACTGCTTCTTGTATATATTGAGCGTTCCTTGTTAACAAAGATTATACCTTAAAACCCCAATCTTTGCTGTGGTATTAAAGCCCATCTTCTGAATTTTCTATTGACCTCAAATTAATACCCTAGGTCTTCGCCAGTTTGTCTTCACACCATTGTATCTGCTGCTTGAATATAGCCATATAAGAGTAAGCAGTGACAGACATGAGACCCTCACCATGGAGCTTTGAACAAGGTACGACAACAATAACAATGATGACAACAAGAAGTACATGCGACGTAAGATCAATGACCCCTCGTCCCCATATTTATTTCATAACTCAGACGTACCTCGATTGAATATATGTGGAGTCACTCTCAAAGGTGAGTCTAATTATCGTGAATGGGTTACAGCCATGAAAAATACTTTTTAAGCTAAACCAAAAATTGGTTTTCTTGACAGAACTATACCTCAACCTACCAATAATGATGATGATTTGGACTATTTGTTTAGTGTTAATTCTATATTGGTAGGTTAGATCATGACATCTATTGAACCTAACTTGCATTCTAATATAGCATATATGGATAGTGTACATGGTTTATGGGATGATTTGACGGTCTGCTTTGATGTTGGTGTGCTATGCGTGTGTATGAGTTAAAGGAGGCTATTGGAAATTGCAAACAAATTACGCAGACAATGACTAGATATTATGGCTGACTCAAAGCTTGGTGGGATGATTTTGTTGGATACTGCAATGTGCCCTAATGACCTGTAGTGGGTGTACTTGTAATTTGGTGAAGTAACATCTCAAGAAAATTGAGATTGAAAAGGCACATGAATTTTTGTTGGGCTTAGATGGAGATGTGTATGGTGGATTACGTACTAATATCCTAAGTATAAAAGCTCTTCCTCCTTTTAGTAAAGTTATGGTGGATTACGTCCTAATATCCTAAGTATAAAAGCTCTTCCTCCTTTTAGTAAAGTTTATCAAATGGTGATTAAGGAGGAGAGGCATAAGAACATAACTCAAGCACAAGAGGACTAGGCAGATGCTGTTGCGTTTGCTGTATAAGGAGGAAAAGGGCAAATGGGTTACTCGATAGGGGAAGATAAGAGGAAGATTTCGTGCTTATACTGTAAGAAAGATGGTCATGATGTGAAAGACTGCTTCAAATTGATCGGTAAATATCCAGACTGGTGATTCATAGATGGGTAGGGATGAGGGCGAGGTCGTGTTCATGGTGTTGGTCAAGGTTGGGGTCGTGGTGGCTTTCAATCACTAAGGATTGTTGCCAATGTTACGCAAGTTAGAGAAGCTTTAACTACTACCATAGGTTCCCAACGTAGCATAAGTGATGCAGATCGCTACAGATGTTAATGCTCACCAATGATCAATGGAACTCTTTTCTTGGCATGTTTAGTAATAATAAGAAACCTTTTGGAAGTGAAAAATTAACAAGTATTGCTAATGTTGATGACTGGCTTCTTGACATAGGAGCTTCATATCATATAACTGGTGTAAAATCTTGTTTATTTAATTTGGTTGATTTGCCACCTTCACTGGTTAACCTACCTAATGGTGAGACTAATCAAGTCACTCATGTTGGACGGGTGCAATTGGGTGACATTTTATTATTGGAGAATGTTCTTTATGTGCCTTGTTTGACTTATAGCCTAATTTCAGTGGCTTACTTAATTGATGACTTAGAATGTCATATAATGTTTACTAACAAGTTTTATGTGTTGGGACCCGATCTTGAAAACCGGATCCTAACCGAAAATGCAAAAAACGGAAACGAAAACGAAGTGGCGGAAAGCGAAAACAAAAGAAATCGAATTCGAAAGAACGGAACATAGGGCGAAAGTCAAAGGATGCAAACGAAATCACAAAGCGAAGAACAAAGTGACGGAACAAATCATACGGATTTCAAAACCGAAAGTGGGCTAAAACATAAGCGGAACACAGATCGAACGTATCGAAAGCAAATCGAAAACGAATTGAACGGATCAATCAAAACATAAAGCGGAGACAAAGCGAAAGCGGATCCGACATCCGAATACATACACTTGAGAAAACTACCATTCAGCGTTGGAAACCTTAGCCTCAACTATCAGAATCGGTATAAATTTGTTTTTTTTTCTTTCTTTTTTATTCATGTTATTCCTCTTTCATACAAATCAAAACAATTTCCCCTTTTTGGAAATTTATCCTCAATCCAAAATTCAATTCATAAGATTCTTCTAATTTATCATTTCTCGTCTTGCTAACAAATCATATATCTTATTCTTATCTTTCTCTTATCATAAAAATTTCAGCAGCCTAACGGCTGCATTTCATTAAACCCAAAACCTGCAAATGGTTTTAAAAACATACTTCTATAATTCCCAAACAAAACTCAGAATCATCGGACCCCCCGTCCGGAATCTAAAACACAATTATATTCAAATCCCATTTATATTCTTATACAATTTCCTAATTCAATCCAAATGCAACACAATCAAATTCATATATAATCACAATCCATAAACCAAAATCATACACCAAAATCCATATGCCACAACCATGCACAAATATAGATCTCAAATTCATGCATAACTTCATCATTCATATACAGCATATACATCATACTCAATTATATACAATTTCATAATTCTCATACATCCTAAAATAAACGCTTACAATACACCAATGGCGTTCCAAGCCATATACAAATACCAATAACCATAACCCAAAGTACACAGTGCATAACAATTCTAAATTTCTCAGGAACTATCGAACTTAACAAAAGACAATATGAACACATACAAACGGAAATCTTTATTTTCTTTCACCCGATCTTCTTCTCATCACCTGTGGATGGGAATGAAGGGGGGTGAGCTTATTGTTCGTGGATAAC
>JANVCQ010000006.1:12758660-12770750 GCA_025531925.1 Erythroxylum plowmanianum | reverse complement strand
ACACAATACATATACTAACACACTCATTCAAGTTCATTTAATATTTCTAAATTCCACTCAAAAATTGGGGTCCAACATTATGTGATACATGACTACACTTTGAGGACGCTGGTTGGAGTGGGTGAAAGGCGTAGCTGGGTATGTTATTTTCATGGTGCAATGTAAGCTCAAGCACATCAAGTGAGAACAGTGAACTCCTATAATTTATGGCACAAGCGTATGGGACACCCCTCCTCTAAAGTAGTTCATTTTCTTTAAGAATTAAATTATTGTGGTGGTAGTCATGATTATAATAAATTTTGTGATCTTGTATGCGAGCAAAATAAATTATAGATTTTTTTATGTTAGCACAAGTTATGCATTTAAACCTTTTAAATTAATTCATTGCAATGTTTGGGGTGCATATTGAGTTGCATATTAAGTTCCTTCTTCTAGTGGTGCTCATTATTTTTTGACTATTGTGGATGTTTTTTCCCGTTCTATATGGATACACTGAGGTCCCCTAAATTCTTAAGAACTCAATTCAATAAACAAATTAAAATAGTACGAAGTGATAATGAGACTAAATTCAAATCTCTAAGGCCATATTTTTTGGAACATGGGAATGCTTTTCAAACTTCTTTTGTTAAAACTCCTCAACAAAATGGGTAGGTTAAGCGGAAGCGCTAACATATTCTTAATGTTGTTAGAGCATTACGTTTTTAGGCTCATTGGCCTATTCATTTTTGGGGAGAATGTATTTTGGTAGTTAGGTATCTTATTAATCGCACCCCTATCCATGTTGAATCACGGAAATAGTCCTTATGAAATGTTATATGGCCAAACTCCTTCTTATAAACATATTCGAGTTTTTGGTTGTCTGTGTTATGTTCATTTTAAGGATCGTGACTGAGATAAATTTAGAACCCAGAGTAGAAAGTGTTCGTTTTTGGGGTGTTCACATACTCAAAAAGGAAGGAAGGTGTTTGATATTGAAAACAAACGTCACCTTGTTTCTCGTGACATATGCTTTAATGAGGCTTGTTTTCCCTTTGCCAATGTATCATCAAACCTGCTCTCAAATCAGTCCCTTAATGCTGTTTCTTTTAAAATACTTCGTAAATATTTGGATGATGAATGGGATATAAATATGCACAACCCTTTTCTAGTTGACTAGCCCATTTCATCTGCCCCTAAACCAGCATATGGGGATGGAATTTTGGAGGCTGCAAAATTCCCTTCTTAGGCTACTGATGTAGCACTCCCTTACCGCAGGGTACATACCGGGACGTCCGAAAGTCATTCCGATATATAACCTATGATAAGGGCGAGCTACGTTCAATCACTACATTCACTTCACATGGCATCATATCAATATTCACTTATAAAGCATCATAAGAAAATAACAATATTTAGAACCAACTTTTTCCTCATTTCATTACATAAAAACCGAAGGTCTACATTGTTTTTCAACCTTTACTACATGTACATCATCACCGCCTAATATAAAAGTGCTACATGAAAGAGGAAAATATGCAAAGTCTATCTAATCTGTCCAAAAAAATCCCAGCTGACCGACCTTTGAGCCATGACTTATTTTGCTAATCACAATCTACACGATTGGTAGAGCCTCTCAATAGCTAGAGTAGTCTCTCGATCCTGTAAAGACAATGTTGTAATTTTGGTGAGTTTTGCGAACTCAAAGAGGTAATGGTTCACTCAATTCATGCAACACACCATTTCACATAACATGTAATCCACAATTTTGCATAATAGGTCATGTAACACATTTTCACTCAAGCATAGGCGATTATTCATTTCAATCAATCAAACATACTTATCAAATGCATATGGAATGCTTATGAGACACTTTTCTAATTATTACGTTGTTGTGACCGAGTGTCTAAACTGTTCTGTATCCATTTTAGATGTCGGGCTCATTACTAACTATCTCTTATCCAAAGAGGATACAGGGCTCATTATATATAGTGAGCCTTAGGCTCTTAATCAATGTCTGAGCTCGAGACTCTTTTCACTTGTTGAGCTTTAAGCTCTGATTGGTGGCTACTCTGGTTACAACTGTCATTATCTGATTATGCATTTATGTATGGAATTCATGTACCATAACCACTCACATTATAAAGCAATTAGGTATTCACATTCACATTCAAGTAGCACTTCAATATCTCAATCCACATTCACATTCATCGGACCTTCTGTCCAGAATCCACAATTAGACACATTCAATTACCATCCAAAACATAAATTAAGCAAGCAAGTAATTAAGTGAGATTATCTAGGTTACTCACAAGTTGCTCCCGAAGCTAATTCTTCGAAGATCCGACAACGTCTGAAGGTTGACATTCCAGTTTCTCCTCTATCACAAATAATATACACAATGTCACAATTTGCACAATCCTAAGTATTCAATAATGCACATGTATGAAATAAATTATGTGCAATGCATGTTCATGATAATCCCAGGTATTTATCCAACAATTTCATCACACAATCAATCGCATATCAAAACTAATCTAAGTATAATTTATACTTAGGTTTATGCCTCACTAAAACCATTAAAATCATAATTCGTTTCCCATTGGTTCATTTCAGATTTTTCCATGACACACTTTCAGGTCTACTATTTTATGTTAAAACAGAGAGTGAAATTGATGTAATTTGGTCATACTCTCTTCTAGAAATGTTCCTCTATGTCTTATGTTTCCATTGACACTAAAATCACTCAATTTGGTTTAATAATGTGAAAGTTATACTCGAAATATTTTTGGACCGCTTTTATTCAAAGACAACGCCCTATACTCAACTTTAACCCATAAATTGAAACTCTTAGAGTCTGATTTAGAATTTTATTTCTTCAGTGGATTTGTAGTCCTATGTCTTTAGTTTACTTCAAATTAAGAATTAGTCAATTTGGATAACTATATAAAAAGATATGCTAAAAATACAAAAACATGTTTAGTTTAAAGAAAAGTTCGCCGCGGCGAACTCCTCAAGAGAGGAATTCTCGCATAAAATTCACAAGTTCGCTGCGGCAAAACCTAGAGATGGCCGTGGCGAACTTTACCCAAAAGAAATCCTCACTTAATCCTTTAAGTTTGCCGTGACGAAGCAAGGAGTTTGTTGTGGCAAACTTTCACAGGAGCATACGCAGTCCAGCACTCTCTTCCCATTTTCCAGATTTTCCACATCTAACAACTTACACCTAACTCATCTTATACAAAGATCATCCTTTCTACCACATTTACTCTTCATTCTCTACTCAATTTTAAGTCAATAACATTTACAAACCCATTCATAATCTATATTTGATCATTAACCAAAAAACATAACGTCAACTATGTTCATTCATTCATCAATTCAATTTACTCATCCAAACACCATTATAATGATCATTCTACCTCAAAAACATATTTATAACAATTTATGGGTCATTAATGATCATTCACAATTACATAAACAAGAAATTTACATCATTTATTCATCATTCACGTTCATCAAACATAAAACACCATTTTAAATCATTTAACCTCTAACAATCATCATAAATGCTTCATTTAACCGTGCTCATAATGATTAAAGCCTAACTTACTTGTTTTAGCTTCCAACTCTTCAAACATCTTCAAGATCACCAAGAATCCCTAACTCCACCAACAACCCAAGATCATCATCCTCCAAAGGTGGTCGGGATAGGTTTATGGTGAGAATGAAAGAGAAAGCAAGGTGGAAGAGTAGCAAATGGAAGATGAGATGCCAACGTGGGTGGAGATTTGTAGAGAAAAAAATCAAGAAGAAGAAGAAGAAAGAAGCTACAAAGGAGAGAAGAAGAAAACCAAAAAAAAACTCCAATGGTTTTTAAGAGAGAAGCATCGTGAGAGAAAGCAAATGAAAAGGGGGTTTTCAATAAAATTAAAGATTTATGACATGTGTCACTTGCTCCAATTTCTAAAGCATTAAGAATAGGTTCCTTCATTTAACTAGTCCAAACAATTTTGATTTCTACTCCAATTGTTCCCCAATTTCAATGGCACTCGTAAATAAATCCTAAAGTCACTTATCAAAATTTCCATTGCCATTGGACAGAAGTTTCTACTACCATTTATTAATAATTTTGCCACTTGATAATTTTTTTAGTCTAAAAATACCCAACAAATTTTCAAAAATTTCTCCAAAAACCTCAAAAATTCTAAATCCACAAATACACTCTCCAAATCAATTTTCAATACAAATAAACCTCAATTCTCAATAACAATCACATTTATAAACAATTATACCCGGAATGTCAATAAATGCATGTACATTCATTTTCATGTGCAAAATTTCACTATTCACGTGTATATGCACGTCATATTATGCATGAACATGGAATGCATTTTCTAATCTCTCATTAATCACTCATATTTACTATCCTAATCTTCCCACAGATAATGGGATGTTACAGCTGACGCTCCACTGCCTGATGGACCTTCAGAGACATATGATACAACAAGGGTAGTTAAGGATACTGAGCTTTATGGTTATGGACATTGTCTAAAAATGTCATCAGTTCACTTGTGTGATTTTGTTCGCACCAATACAGTCCAATTAGACCCACCACCTTTCACCCCCCTACCAGTTGCCACTTCTCCTTTGGTAAACTCAGGTATATTGTTTCCTATTGCTTGTTATGTCAACTATGATAATTTTTCTGCATAACATCGAGCCTTTCTTGTAACTGTTTTTGCTAGAGTGGAACCCAGTTCATATCAGGAGCCAGTTTATGATCCTCATTATCTTGAAGCTATGAACCAAGAAATTGATTCTCTCGGAAAGATTGGCACTTAGACTATTAAGACTTTCCCACCTAATAAAACCACCTTTGGTTGCAAATGGGTATATAAAAATTAAGTATCGTTGTGATGGTACCATTGAATAGTTCAAAGCTCATTTGGTTATATGAGGTAATAATCAAGTTGAGGGCATTGATTATAATGAAAGATTTACTTTGGTGGCAAAAATGGTGATTGCTCACACATGATGGCAGTTGTAGCTACTCAACATTAGGCATTGCCTCAGATGGATGTGGATATTGCTTTTCTTTATGGTAACCTAGATGAAAAAGTTTATACGCACTTGCCTCTTTGTTTTTCCACTTCTCATCCTTTCAAGGTGTGCTATCTTCGTTGCTTTCTCTATGGCTTATGACAAGCCCCGTGATGTTGGTTTGCTAAGTTGATGACTACTCTAAAGAATTTTGGGTTCCAATAGTCATCTGTCGATTATTCTCTATTTACCTTGCATACTCCTGACATGATTTAACAACCTAAGGCTTATCTTAGTGGGTTTTTTGATGAAAGAGCTTGGCCGATTGAAATAATTCCTTGGCATCTAAGTGGCATGTAATCAGGAAGGTATTTTTCTTTGCCAGCAAAAATATGTGTTGGATATTCTTTCAGAAATGGGTCTTGTAGCTGCTAAACCCACTCAATTTCCTACGGAGCAAAATCATTGACTTGTACTTACAACAAGACCCTTATTCGATGACCTAAAGAAATATCGTTGTCTTATTGAGCGACTGATTTATTTGACTCTCACCTAGCCTGAAATTAGTTACTCTATTCATATCCTAGCTCAATTCATGCAACAACCTCGTATGGAACATTAGGAGGTCGATCTTCATGTTCTTTTCTACTTGAAAGGCAATCCTAAGCAAGGAATTCTTCCGCGTGTTGATTCTTATATACAGTTGTATGGTTTATGTGATTTTGATTAGGTTAGTTGTCCCCTCAATCATCACTCATTAACAGGCTACTTTGTTCTTCTTGGTTAGTTGCCTATCTCGTGGAAGAATAAAAGACATCTCACTATGTCTCGTTCTTCTACAAAAGCTGAATATTGTTCCATGGCCACTGTTACCTGCAAGTTGATTTGGCTTAAGAGTTTGTTGTGTTCACTTGATGTTTTGCACACGCACTCGATGCGTCTGTACTGTGATAATAAAGCTACTCTTCATATTGCATCTAACCTAATCTTCAATGAGCGTACTGTTAGAGTAGTGCTCTAAAGGCAATCACTTTTAACACTTTTGTACAACTTTATTTTGATTAATAAAGCAAAAGATAATTTTCATTAATTGGAAAATATATGAGATGCTAAATACTTTCTTATCATTAATGAAATTGTGCAAATTGTAAAAAAAAGTAACCAAGTTCATTTATAGTTATGCATGGGTTTTAAATTTAATGATAAAGGATTTCACTAATGATAGGGATTTGTGTTGTCCTACTATTATAAGATTTGCAATTAATTTCTTATTACTTAAATCTTTTGTTTTGATGAAGAAGGAGTTGAGATAAATGTTATAATTGATAAGTGGTTTATATTTCAACATGCTATGTCTAAAGCTAAATTGGAGATTTCTAGCATTATACTTAAAGATCATAATTTTTGGTCCCAATATCAATTTGTCATTTGAGTTTGTGATCCTTTGGTGAGAGTACTTTAGCTAGATGATAGTGATGAGAAGGTAACAATAGGTTATTTTTATAATGTCATAGAGAGGGCAAAGGAAGCAATCAAGTTCAATCTAGAAATAGACCTTTTTTTGTATAGACCTTATCTTTTAGTTATCAATAAGAGATGTGAAAGGCAACTTTATACTACATCGTTTGTAGCTAGGGCATTTTTTGGCCCTCATGCCTATTTTAGACCAATTTTTACAAAGAAAGCTAAATGTAATAGGGGAATCTTATTAATTATTACAATAATTGTTGACCATGAGACGAGCTCACAAATTGAGGTTTGTAAGGATGCTTCTAGTGATTTTGGGATGTTTATTACTGGTCAAAGAGACAAACTTAATCCAAGCATATATCTTTTATTTTTGTTACTTATTGGAAAGTAATAAACACTTTATTTGTTTAAAAGGTTACTTTTATTGTCTTATAGTTGCTTGATAAGATCAATTCGAAGTGGTGTTCCAAAATTGCAAAATTTTGTAATTCAAATTATGATTCAATGTGCTAGTGTAACATGGTGTGAAAGGAATTAAAGCAAATTTAAATTCATTAATTCTAAAAAGAAGATATATTACAACACAAAAGATCCTTTATAGAATATATGACTTTTAAGTAATTTGAAAACCTACTCGGAGCTGCAATACCCTTTGGTATTTCTAATTTATAAGGGCTTGTGGAGCTTATTGGTTCTCCTACAACTCTATCCCAAGATATATTATTGAAGCTTTAACAACCAAGTTCTCTCAATAAAATCAGATAAGTTCTTTTCATTCTCAATCCCAAGAAAGCTCAAGGTCTAGATAGGTTTAATGCCCATTTCTTCTAAAGTACTTGGCATATTACAAGTAATCTACTTGTGGAAATTGCCTTGAAATTCTTGAAATATGGAAAAATGCTAAGAGAAATCAATGCAACTTATATATGCTTGATCCATAAATTACTCAATATCAACTACCTCTACGAGTTTCGAACCATTTCATATTGTAATATTGTCTATAAGGTGATAGTCAAAATCCTTGCCAATAAATTAAAAGGAGTCATTCAACCAAATTATATGTGTAACCTAAATAGTTTTTTTTTCCTGGTAGAACAATCTCTAGCAACATTCTTTTGGTTTAGGAACTGTTGAGGGATTATAACACTTGTAGATCAATTAAAAGTTTTGTTGTTAAAATAGATTTCTCCAAATCTTTTGTTAGACTTCAATGTAATTTCATTTTAAACAATCTTGAATGACCTGGTTTTCCCAAATTCTTTATCAATGGGATTTATGCTTCTTTTTCAACCCCCTTCTACAGTATCCTCATCAATAGTTCTCCTCCTAAGTGGTTCAGAGAGTCTAATTGTATAAGGAAGTAACTCCTTATGTTTTTGTCATCTCTATGGATATTAACAGAATTATATGGTTTAATACTTCAAGGTGTTCTGCTTTTAGCTTCCATTATAAATGTAAGGAAATTCTCCTAACTCAGTTGTTGTTTGCAGATGATCTCTTATTGTTATATGGAGTTGACTATCCTTCTTATCTCCACTTTGCATTATTCTTTTTAGTCTTTTTGTAGGTTATATGGTTTAAGTGTCAACTCTTTTAAAAGTAGAATCTATTTCTCCTCAGACATTACTAATACTAGCAGATTCCAAAAAATATATGATTTGAATATACATAGTCTGCCTTTCAAGTATCTTGGTGTTCCTATATCTTCCAAAAAGTTGAGATATCAGACTGTATAATGATCTTAGAGAAGTACAAGAAAAATATTAATGTTTGGCAGAATAGAGCACTTTCATAAGCTGGAAGAGTTCAACTCATAATCTCAATGTTAAACAATCTTCACAGTCATTAGTGCTCACATCTCCTTTTACCTAAGAAAATCAATAAGAAAATTGAGATATACATTAAAAATTTTCTCTAATATGGCAAAAGTGGCAACTCTAAAGGGGCTAAGATCAAATAGGAACAATTATGTTGGAGAAAGCAGGTTGGTGGAGTAGGATTTACTTCAATCCAGATGTTTCAAACAATCCAAGTGGCTAAAAAAATTTAAAGGCTTTTAATGGTAAGGAGCCTCTTTGGAGTAAATAAATGAATGAATACTATCTAAAGGAATCCAACTTGTGGTAGATTACAAAAAAGAAAAGAACACTCTAGGCCTTTAATTTAAATCATAAGAAAAAGACAGGTTGTGTATCCTTTTATTAGAATGCAAGCTGGGAATGGAGAGCATACTTGATTTTAATTTGACAATTGGACCAACCAAAGCCCTCTATGTTTGAGAGTAGATATTTCAGCTCTCCTAACTAGAATTCGAACTTAAGCTCGAGCCAAGAAGGTCATAATTCACAACATTTGGAAAATTTTAGGCATGGGATCTAAAAGGCTTCTGAGTTACTTCCCTAACTACTTGCCTAACCTTTCTTTAATTGATAAACCTATTTAGTCCATTAACAATAATTTGTAACTCCCTATGCAATAAAGCTCTCAAGGCACTTACTCCTCTCATTTCTTAGTGTAACATTATTTGTAAATGCTCTTTGAAACCTAAAGCTTCCTTTATCACTTAGTTAGTAGTTAAAAGAAGATTTAAAAACCAAAGACAGGATTATTAGGTCTCCTATATGAGTTATGTTGTCTAGAAGTTGAAATCATTGATTAAGGTTTTTTGTTCAAATGTAGCTACACAGCCTCCATTTGAGCTAGAATGCAATACTTATTGAACCTTTTTTGCCTAGTAACTAAATGGGATAATATATTGGTATGCGGTAAAAATAAATATCACACTTTGGAGAAAGATCAAATATGTCTAATCCTCAACCTAAATTGTTCAGTGTATGCAATATAGATAGAAAGGAACCAAAAAATTATACAACAAGATCGAAACTAATAAACATACCTTATCATACAAGATACATTGCTAGATTAGAGAGACCTTTGTAGCTTGCGAAGCAGCTGAGAAGATGAGCCTTCCTCTCCGAAGAATATGGAATCTTTAATTTTTTTAAATTTCTTCTCAAGGATAATAGATAGAAAATTGATGTACTCTTACTAAACTTGCTTGGCATAACCTTGTATTATCTCCTTTGATGCCTTTTATGGCTTATTAATGAAATTTTTAACTTTAAAAAAAGATTGAACGACTTGTTTTTTGTTCGATACAATTTAAAATTTCAAAAAAGGTATGTTATTATCATTATTAATTTGAATATATATAATTTCTTGTAATTTTTTAATCATTTAATTTTATTTGTTTACGAGGATTTTTATTAGAACAAGTAGTTTTGTAGATCCAATTTGTCTTGACCATGTTGATCTTTTAGCAGATTGTGTTTCTGATGAACCAAGTTTGATAAATGAGAGTGACTTGGAAGATAATCTTGGATGGAAAAGTATAAACATGTCATTTGGTGCCATGAATTTGAATGATGACAATGGTGAGGCTCCTCTAAATGATGAGAATTTTATATCAAATGAGAATTATGGTCAATGTGATTTGTTTAGCTTGATTAAATGAAGTTCTAGGTTTTTAGTTCTTCTCTTCTTTTAATCTAACTTATATTTCATGCATATGTTAAATTCTATATATAAATTTAAAACTTTTAATTGTAAATCTTTTGTTTTAGGTTGTGCTTTTGTTTACTTATGTTCCTCGGTATGACCTCTTGTTGTAATAGTTACGAAGTCATAGAATTTTATTATGTTTTCTATTTGATGTTTTGATATAATTATTCTTCATTATATGATGAAATTGTAACATTTTAAGTACTTTATATTATCTTTAATTTTATATTTATATGATAATTGAACAATCTTTTTCATATTAATTGTGATTATTTATGTGTGAAATATGTAAAAAGTAATATTAATAGAAATAAATAAATTATTGTTATTTTAAATTTCTATTGTTATAATTTTTAGAGACAAGATTAATGTAAAATTAAAAATTATATATCATAATACATTAAGGGATTATTTTACAATTTTAAAAAATCAAGAACTATTTTATAATTTTAAAAAATTACTCAAAATAACACTCAATATTGACAGATACTGATACAATACTATATTAAAACTAAATTCGGAACAGATATTGGTATAATATTCATAATATGTTTTGTAACTTAACTACTTGAATGCCTTATCATTCTTGTCTTGTAAGCTTTCGAGTGGTATGAAAACTTTGGTATTAGCCTTGATTATCACCTTGTAAGCACCTTTAATTACCTTCCTTTTCTTTAATTAATTTATTTAATTATAAAAATCCATGCTAAGTCTTTAACATAACATCTTTGAGTTCTAGCTTTAATTTGCTATCAAATTAATATATAAAATTCTCCCAAAAAGATTTTTTTACATAAACATAAAATAAATTCAACAAAACCATGTTATATTTCTTTAGAAGGTTAAAGATGAACGTTTGAGCTTCCTTGGACCCTAAAGGTGTTATATTGTCAAAAGTTAGTACTGTTGATGAGTATTTCACCACTTAATAGAGCTTTGATATGACTATACTCCCTTCAGTACCTTCTTGTTTTAGATTCACTTTTAGACAACATCATCCTAGAACGGTTGTTCACCTCATATAATCTCCCAACCAAGCATAAGAAATTGAATAAAATAAAAACCGTTAACATAGCTCAATAAATACGCTACTTGTAATATGATCAACTTATTAAAACATCCAATTATGCAAAAGGCTACCAAAAGACCTGATTTATAGTTTACATGCTAGTTAAAGCATCTTTAGTGACTCCCAATATCATATCATTTTCTTACAATTTGATAAGTTGTAACTATGATACCATCATTATGATTGCTACTACAATTACAACAGTAGCCACTTTTAGTACAACTATTATTCTTGCCAATGATATTTCAAATTGAAGTGTACAACTACTTAAGGGGTCTGACCAAAGACTTTTATGGTGCAACGAACAGATGCATTAATAAAATCATATAGGAAAAAGTAACCATATTCCATACGACAACATTACCACATTGTAATGCAAACTTGACGAATAGTGTTAGCTGTAACCAGAGCAATAACTTCTGCCAATAAGATTACCACAAAAGAAGAAATACAAAAATAAACATTTTTTGTTTATCTTTATACACATACAACAATGAGAAAATCTTTTAAAATAAAAAGGTGAATTAGGTGATAAGGAATACATAGATTAAATATACCATGATTAGGATGGTAGTTTTTCGAAAGACTTTGGAAGGAACTCTAAGTTCGCGTACAAAATGAACTAAAGTCTAAGTATGGTAGTTGAATTCTCATAATTCAGCTCAACCTTACCAAACCTATGATCTAAACCGTTCGTTCATGATCCATCATTTAAGCACCATTTTGTCCTTAATCTCACCAAAGACATCTTAATTAAGTCTAACTCGTCCTAACCAAGCCAATCTATGCCCCGTGGTCCATCAAAGCTAATCGCAGCTCGAACTTTACTTAATCTTACTTAGTTAAGTTGCCTTGAGCTTTTGAATGCCATCGTCATACATGTGATCTAGTTAATGTAACATCCCACCTCCTACTGGAAGGGTAAAATAGGAAATTTGTCATAGGAAGGGATTGAGAGGGATTAATTAGTA
>JANVCQ010000006.1:12712812-12730913 GCA_025531925.1 Erythroxylum plowmanianum | reverse complement strand
ATTTATATTCACAATGTTCATAAATATTTTCACATTATGTAATTTTTACCCTTCTTATTTCAGAAAGAATTTTACTGAGATTTTTGTTTCGACGCCAGCATGTATAAAGTCTAGGAAAAGAAAGCTCGAACACGTTATCGCGACTTAATTAATGTGATACGCAAGGTTGGTGCACGACCGCGGTATATTTCGGAGGAAATTTGGAGTCGTTGGACATCACCTGCGGCAATGTCCATATCAGAGCGTAATTCGGTCAATAGACGTGGAGACCCGGGGGGTGAGAGTCTTCCAGTGCATACAGGAGGATCAATTACCCACTAAGAGCATGCACATAGACTAGTAAGTATCTAAACTTCACACCTATTTTATATACATTTTGCTTAGCTTTATTGTACATAGTGACTATGATATAAATGTCTGGTGCCATATATGGCTGTGTGAAGTTGTTTTTTTTGTTGAACAGGGGGCAAAATCATACATATAGAGGAAACTCTGCCGAAATTTTTATAAATTATAGTTCACTTCTGACAATTTAGGTTATACATGTAGGAAAAATCATTGGGAGCCAAGCCTACACCTATCCAGTTATTTTTGCACACCCACACGAAGAAACATGATAGTGTCACCTTCATCAACACTCGATGTAGAGAGTTGAATGTAAGTAAAATTAATACATTTTTAAAATTTCTTAACAACTATACCT
The DNA here is from genome assembly GCA_025531925.1 of Erythroxylum plowmanianum. Lineage (NCBI taxonomy): Eukaryota > Viridiplantae > Streptophyta > Magnoliopsida > Malpighiales > Erythroxylaceae > Erythroxylum > Erythroxylum plowmanianum. The sequence goes on along the minus strand of JANVCQ010000006.1, from coordinate 12,730,210 downwards.
TAATTACTAATGTAAACATTGCTTCCTAATAGGACCAAATACAACAAAATATTCAGCGACAATCTCAGGAGGAACAACCTGTAGACGAGACTCAGACATATCTTGATGTCGTGGGTGGTAGGGACCGTTGTGGAAGAATATTCAGCCTAGGTTCATATGCGACCACCTGTTATTCGTGCTCTTTCCTGTCCAGTACAGCAGCATCTGCTCGGTCATCGCAAAGTAATGAAGTATTCAAGCTTCGGGCCATAGTGGACACATTGAGGGAGCAGATAGTTAATCAATGTATGGAGCATATGGAACAAATAACTAAGATGAGAGAGGAGATGGGAGAGAAGATGAGGGAGGAGATGGGAGAGAAGATGAGAGAGGAGATAGAGCAGGTATCAAAGATCAGAGAGTCGATGCAGCAGATGACGCAAGCAGCTAAGATGAGAGAGGAGATGGAGCGGCTTGCTAAGATAAAAGCGGAGGTAGAGCAGATGACTAAGATGAGAGAGCAAACGGAGCAGATGGCTCAGCTAAGGCAAGAGATAGAACAATTAAAGGGGAGGCTTAATAGTTCAGAGCATCCACGATCACCACGACATTAGCTTATCCTTGTCATTTGTTTTCAACTAAAAACATAAGATTTGTTCATTGTTAAGTTTTTCTAATTAAATTAAATACTTTATACGTTATATATATTATTAATTAATTTTCTCTTTAATCAAATTATATATGCTAATTAATATATTATGAACAAATAATTGGTAACTCATAACATTATGCATTTATAACATTAATAACAACAACATAACATTGGAATTTAATTTAAAAAAATATAACTAGTTTTTACTGATGGACAAATATTCCATCGAAAATGTAATATAGACTTACCGACGGTAAGCAACACCGTCGGTTAATTGGTTGAGGTTTTTAAGGTAATTACCTTCGGTTCACCGACGGAAATTAATCCGTTGCTAAATTTCACCAACGGAAATTAACTTATTATATTCCATCGTTAAATTATTTCCTATGATGAATAACCGTCGTTAATATCGTTGGTAAAATACCGACAGAAAATGACGGTCGGTAATTTTAACTACGGTCACTTTAGCGACCGATTTCTCGGCCACCAAATTCTGTCGGTAATATTAACTACCGATGGAATTTTCCCATTTACAGACGGATTTTTCCGTCGGTAAATAATATATTTCTTGTACTGGTTATTTATAGTCTGCAGATGCCATCTAAAATCTAAAAACAAATAAAGAATATTAAAATTAATGTATTGTTTAGTAGTTGGTGATGGACAAAATAAAAATTGATAAGATAAGGATAAATATATAAAATAATTAAAATAATATGTTATCAATTTATTAGTTAGAAAAAAGTTATTCTTGTTCCCTTTGACTTAATACAAGGGCTAAAATGTATTTTAAACCTCAGTGTTTACAATATAATATAGAACATACCATATCGTTTTGAAGCGTTCAAATTGAACTCCAACGTTTTCAAAACAAACCCTAAGTGGATAGCAAATTTATCAGAGTTAAGTACTCGTTAGTTAAACGTTACGACAATACTAACATGATATTATTTTTTATTTTTAAAATAAAAAATGAGTCCTATTGTCACATGACAAGTGATACCTACTATTTAAAATGTATAAATATGGGCCAATTGTTGCCTGGCAAGTACTGTCTAAAATGTACAGATAGTCGCAACCACGTGGCTGTGGTACTCATTTTTTGATTAACTTAAAAAACTAATTATATGACAGTAGAGCCTACTTTTTATTTAGAAAAATATAAAGATAGTGACTCGGGGAGTTAACTCTATCAAAGTTTCTATCCATTTAGGATATGTTCTAAATATTTTGAAAATGTTAGGGTTGAATTTTAACGCTTCAAAATATTAGGGTTCAAGTGATATTTTGTTATAAATGATGAGGTTTAAAATGCACTTTTGGCCTATAATTTTGTTAAAACTTGAAACATTGTCATTTGTTATCAACTATTATTTTTTTTGATATTATCTAAGAAGAAAAAACAATAGTGAGGTATTAAGAAATTATTTCTATGTCATTGGTTTATTTTTTCTTAGTTGAAGTAATGTGAATTGAGTAAAATGAATTTTGGATTTTTACACTACAACCATGTGTTATAACTGAAAATGTTTGGATTACTTTTTAGTACAATAACGTTTTGGAGAGTTACATATGAATGTAGGAGGAGGTGAAGTGGTAATGTTGTGGGAAATGGAATTACGAGTTTTGGAGGTGTTTCTTGTAAATTATTTGTAAAATTTAAAACAAAGTGTATTTATTAACATGTTCCAACTTGGTTAGTATTTGGTTGTAGTGAAACTTAGCATAGTGAGAAGAGAAGAAGAGTTTGAAAAGAAGAACCAAGAAGAAGATCTTCCCTATTCAAGTGTTGGAATCATTTTTGCAATGCATTCATTCGATGTGTCTTATATATTGGTATGCAAATAACCTATTAGAAATTAGTACACGCCATACTATATTTATGTACAAAAAATAACATAGCTCATTTAAAATAAGTAATAACTTTAATTTTATATGAAAAAACTATAATAGAGTAAAAATTATCATGTTTTAATGCAAAATATATGAGGACATAATATATGTCATACTAGTCTTATATATTAAAAAATAATACCAGACATTTGAAATAAGTACTAACTACACTTTAAAATGAGAATATTATGCTTCAATACAAACTATATTAATACTCCATTTATCTAATATCTTGTCTATGTACAAAAAATGCCATCAATCATTAAAAATAAATACTAACTACACTTTAAATTGGGAATACTATGACTAAGTACAAAGAATATCATGTTTCGATACAAACGACACTAGAATTCTATTTATAATGTTATATGTATTTACAAAAAATACCATGATTTATTATAGATAAGTAACACCTACACTTGAAAATGAGAATATCATTAATGAGTATAAAAAATACCAGTCTCAATATAAACTACACTAGGACCATATATATATATATATAAAATACCATAGCTATGTAAAAAGTTATCATTGTTCATTTAAAATAAGTAATAACTTCATTTTCCATGATGTAGTACTAAAAATATTATGCCTTAATACAAAGTATAACCAAAACTCAATATATGTAATACCAGACCTCATCATCATCAACACCCAGTTGTAATCTCGCCAAGTCGCAAGGTCTAAAGAGATCCGATAGTACGCAGCCTTACCTTTACGTAGTAGATAAGCTGTTTCTGATAAACCTATATACAATGTGGTATGTAATACCAAAACTATGTACAAAATATTATCAGTTATTAAAAATAAGTACCACCCACACTTTAAAATATGAATATTATGATTGAGTATGAAGAATATCATACATCAATACAAATAATATGAGTACTCTATACAACTAAAACCATGCCTCTGTATAAAATATTTTTATTTATTATAAATAAATAAGTCATACACTTTAAAATCAAAATACCATAACTGAGTATAAGGAATATCATGTCTTAATACAAACTATACTAGTATACTATACATCGAATCTCACCCCCATATATATATATATATATATATATATATATATATGCCCATGTATAAAAAGTACCATCATTCATTATAGATAATTAAAATCTACACTTTAAAATTAGAACATCATTCCCCAAGAATACTGTGAATGAGTGCAAAGAATATCATGCCTCAATAAAAACAATATTAGGGCACTAAACATCTAATCTTATACCTATGTACAAGAAATATCATTATTCATTATAGATAAGTAACATCTAGACTTTAGAATAGGAATAACATGATAGAGTGTAAATAATATTATTTATTAATACAACATATACTAGGAATTTACATTTATTATCATTTCTATGTAAAAAAAATATCATCATTCATTACAAATAAGTAATACCTATACCTTCAAAAGGGAGTATTATAACTAAGTATAAACAATACCACTATTCAATCGAAACTATACTAGGAGTCTATAGATCTAATACTTGCTTATTTATAAAAATTATCATCATTCATTACAAATACGTGGTACTTAAACTTTAAATATAAGAATATTATGGCTGAGTATAAACAATAATAAGAATAAATGCATACTATTCTATGACTATATACATTTCATACTACGCGTATTTACAAAAGTACCATTATTCATTTATAAATTAGTAACATATTCACTTATCTAAAGGAAAATTGTGAAGGACCCAAATTGGTTCAAGCTTGTGTACCAAATCGTGTCCATTGAAAATTTTGTTGAATATAGTTAATTACATGCTTTTATGGTCAACTTTGATTATATTTGAATTTTTGAAGGGATAATGTGAAGGATACAGATTGACCCATACCCACATATAAAATTGTGTCCATTATCGGTATTATAAGACACAATTAACTACAAAACCATTATGTTAGAATTTTTGAAAGGATATTATGAAGAACACATATTGGCATACTTCTATGTATAAAAATGTTTCCTTTACAGATATTCTTGGACATGATTAAGTGCATGCTTGTATGTTCAATTACTTTTAATTTCAATTTTGTAAGTGATTTATGCAAATGTTAATAGGCTTAACTTTATGTATTATATTGAATTAATGTTGTTTTACTTCAACCCACATTATAGTTGTAACTAGCACTGCCGAATATGGGTTGATCCTATAAGGAATATGATTACTAGTATTAACCTTCTTCCTATTTTTTAACTGAAAAATTAAGGTGATAAAGAAAGAACAATTTCAAAAATAAATTAATAAAATAAGGACAAATCAACGTAATTGATAAACTAAAATGGAGATTAAACAAAGAATCAACCAATGAAAGCAACAAGTACTTGGAATTCGAATCCCATAAGACTTCTCATGCAATTATAACTTTTGCATATCAATTTAATCTAAAGTTCATTGAACCGTGAAAATTCCTTAATTATACTAATATTTTTCTCAAGACTATTAACAACTAATACTAGGTTAATTAACCAAAATCTCTTTCTAATTAAAATCCTAGAAATGCATTGATCAATTTATGAATTTCAATATTAGGACTGATTATAATCTTGAAGATTTATCAACCTATCTTTAGGTTTACATGCAACTCCTTTCAATTATGCTATATCTATTCATACAAAAATTTATTAATCTCAATGGCATAAAATCATATATGAATCAATATACCATCAATATTTAATTTATGAATAATAAATAACACGTAATTGAATCTTAATGAAACCAAAATATATTAAAATAAAATCACTTCAAGGTCCATCCTGAGGTTCATTTACTTCAGACCATAAAGAATCTAGTTCCTCATCATATCTAACATAACATTAAAGCTAAAGAAAAAAAAAGAAAATCAACGATAATATGATGAAATCCTTTTAATCTTTAAACACCTCACTCTAGATCGATGAAAATCCACTAACAAAGGGTTTCTTTGGTTGTTCTTCATACTTCTTGCCAACTTAGGATTTTCAAGTATTTATCCTAAGCCTTCTTTTTAGTTTTCCACTTAATCTTAGCTTTGAAAATTTTAAACTTTGAATTATGAGAGATATATAGGCATCAACACTGTTATGTTGATTGCCATCTACTTTAAATAGGTGTTTCTAGATTTTTCAAAGGCAACATGTGTAAATACGGGCTTGTACTATTAACACGGGCTACTCATCACTCAACATAGGTATGTACCTCATCAATATGAGCATAATCTATAGAAATCAATCAACACCTGTAAACTTTTCAAACATGACCATGTACTTGTCATGCTCTTCACAACTCAGTCAAAATATTGCATAAGTAATACAAAAATCTTATCAACAATATTGCATGAGTAATGCAAGAAGCAGCTGCAACATATTCAGCTTTGTATGTAGAAATAGTCAATGTGTTGCTTCTTCGAACTCTACGTAAATGCAGTATCACCCATGAAAAATATGAATACACCTTTTCTCTTTCTGTCATCAATATCACATCCCAATCACTATTATTATAACCAACAAGTTTGAAATTAGGTGAAGGAGAATAGTGCAAGCCATAGTCAATAGTATCTTTGAGATATTGTATAATTCTTTTATCCATTTTCATGTGAGTGATAGCTAGAGCTTCCATAAAATGGCCTATAATTCTTGCCCTAAAATGAATGTCAAGTCTCTTGCAAGTCAAGTACTTAAGTACCTTATGCTTCTTACAAGACGTCTATAAAGAGTTGGCTCCACCTTTTCTTCTTCATCAAACTTTGATAATTTTGTTGCACAATTAGTCAAGGTATTCACAAGCTTGCAATTCTTCATCTTGAATTTCTTAAAAACTTTTCTTGTATAAGTCTCTTGAGAAACAAAAATTTCATCATCATCTTGCTTACTTCGATGACAAGATAATAACATATAAGTCCTATATCAATTGTTTCAAATTCTTTAACCACTGTCTTCTTAAATTTGTTGAACATTATTGGATTGTTGCTTGTGAAGATTAAGTCATTGAAATAAAGGCATATAAAAAAGAATGCTTCTATTTTTTCCTTCTTTGACGTAAAGAGTTTGTTCTTGTGGACATTTGATGAATCCATGACTTTGAAAATATTTTTCAATACAGATGTACCAAGCTCTCAGAGCTTATTTCAAGCCATATAATGTCTTCTTTAACTTTAATGCTTTATCTTTGTGTTCTTTCACCATATACCCCAATATTTGTTAGATATACACCTCTTCCTCAAGGTAGTCATTTAAGAAGCTAGACTTGACATCCAACTGATAAATCTTTCACTGCTTTTGTGTAGCAATGGGGATGATTAAACAAATTCTCTCTAATCGAGCCATGGGAGCAAATACTTCATTATAATTGACTCCACATTTTTGATTGTTGCCTTTACAATAAGTCTCATCTTGTACCTCTCTACTTTTCTTTGAGCTTTTTTAAACATTATATATCCATTTCACATCAATCACCTTTTACCATTTTGGAAGACTATAAAGTTCCCACATTTCATTCTTTTGAATTTCTTGGATTTCTTCATCCATTACAACTCTCCATTTCTCTTCTTGTATTGCTTCTTTAAAGTTTATTGGCTCATAATCAACAAAGAGACAAAATAGTGTTGTATTTTCTATCATTTCCATGGACTCATAATTTGATTCATCTCTTCGTGAGCTGTGTGTAACACCAACATCTTCGTGCTCTTCATGGTTTGTATCTTCAAGCTTAGGAAATGAAATACTTTCTTTATTTTAAGAGACATCCCACTTCTATGAGTTTTCTTCATCAAAATCAACATCTTTACTATTTATAATCTTTCCATTGGTGGGATTAAATATCTTATAGCCCTTAGAATTTGACCTATGTTTAACAAAGACATATGTTTCACTTTTGTCATCTAACTTTGTTCTCATCTCTTTAGGAACATACACATATTCAATACTTCCAAATACTTGCAAATGAGAGACTTTGGGCTTCTTACCACTCCAAGCTTCTTGATGTGTCATTTCACGAACACTTCTGGAAGGCGATAGGTTAGGCAAGTATAAAGCACAGTTGACTGCTTTGGCCTAAAACTCCTTAGGTATATTTTGATTTTGAGCATGCTTCTTTCCATGTTGAGAATGGATCTATTTTTATATTCCATAACTCCATTTTTTTATGGAGAGTATGGAGCTACGAGAAAATGACAAATGCCATTAGCTTTACAAAATTTTCTAAACTCTATGGAAGTGAATTCTCCTCCTCTATCATTTTTCAAAGCTTTGATGGCAAATCAACTATTTTTTTCAACTTGGGCTTTGAATCTTTGGAAGGGTTTAAAAGCTTCATCCTTCCCCTTCAAAAAATAAACCCAAGTTTTGCAAGAAGAATCATCAATGGACAGTAAGGAATAGTTAGCTTTACCATAATAGGGTGGCTTAATTGGACTACAAATATCAATATAAACTAGTTGAAGTGGCTTAATGGCTCTTGAAATAGATTCCTTTAGAAAGGGCTTTCTCACTTTCTTCCTTAAGAGACATCCTTCACATAATTGAAAGGGTTGAGTAATAAAAAGCAACCCATCCACTGTGTGCTCTTTTGAGAATAAATTTAATCCTCCAAATTTAGGTGATCAAATCTCATGTGCTAAAGCTAAAAAAATTCTTTGAGACATGTCTTAAACAACTTGGATTATCAAATTTAGAGAAGGAAAATAATAGATATGTGAAATAAGTCTATGGCCACCATTTTTTGTAAGGACAAGACCATCACTTTTGACTTTAATGGGAACTTTTGAATCATTTCCAAAAATAATTTCTCCTTTTTACTTCTCATCAAGGTCTATGAATAACTCTTTGCTTCCAATCATATGGTTGCTTGCACCTATGTCGAGATACAACCTGAATTCAGTTGCATCATCTTTGTTGTTAATGACAATAATTGCTCTACTCTTCTTCTTTTGATTTTACAAGATAATCCTCTCCTTGATTGCTAGTAGAGTTCCAACATTCATAGGAATAATGACCATGTTTATGACAATTATTGCATTAAATATTAGATTTGTGATACTTGCTTTCACCTCCTCTACTAAAGCCATAACTTCTACGACCTTTTGAATTTGTGATTGTTGGCTTAATTCTTCATTATTAAATTGATATGTATTTCATCTTCATTTTCTTCCTCTTCCTCTTTCATGACCATGATTACAACCACCATGATTTTTGCCCTTTTCATAGCTTTGACATTGGCCTCTTCCTCTTCCTTGTGAGTTAGAGGACCTTTGCTTTTTATCTTTTAAAGAAACCTTAGCTTGAAATGCTTAAACTAGAGACTCTTTCTTCTTCAATCTTTCTTTATAAGCTTGTAAAGATCTTTGTAATTCATCAATGGTCATGTCTTCTAAGTCTTTGGATTGTTTAATAGCCACAATAAAAAAATTAAATTTTAAATTAAAAGGACAAATAATTTGCTCCATCACTTGAGCATCTTTTAACTATATCTCCTCACTGGACTGCTAGTTATCAAGACTCATGTAAAATAACGATTAATGGATTCAGACTCCTTTATTTATGAGGATTCAAACTCACCTCTCAAAGTTTGAGGACAAACCTTTGTCACTTTTCAACTCCTTTGTGAACATTTTGAGGAATCTCCCAAGCTTGCTTTGCGTTTGTTACATTTGACACTTTTTCAAACATTTCATCATCTAATGTCGCATGAATAATGTTAAGAGCATGTTGATCCATTTTACTATTCCTTTTCATTGTATTCCTTTAGGTTTGATTCAACACTCTTTCATTTGTCGGTTCTTTATATCCTTACTCTACCATCTCACACGCACCTTCAGAGCTAAGAATTTCCTTCATAAGAACACACCAGTTATCATAATTCTTTTTTATGAGTTTGGAAATTGTAAAAATAGATTTGGACATTTATCAAACAACCAAGCTTTTGATACTACTTTGTAACAAAATAGGGAGATAAGTAGAGAAGGGAGAACACTCAAACTTTCTTCATTAATTCACTTTACTTTAATTTCTTGGCTTCTTGGCTTAGTTTCAAATGCACTAATTAGTTGCTCCACTAACATAATTGCTCCATTTTCAACAATAAGTCAGCATCTTTGTAGCCTAGCATGTGGTTTAAAAATGAAGTTTTGTTGTCTTCATTTGTCTATGTGTTTGATTATATCGGTCGGTACAAGCTGTTATGTACCATACCAGACAGAAACAGGTACGGGGCAGAGGAGGGTTTGTATCAGAAGCAAATATCAATCAGTACTGGCATTTTTTGCTTCACACTGATCGGTACTGCTAATATTTAAAATACCAATCAGTACCATAATTTTTACAAAATTAGAGGACTAACTTGCAAAAAAATGTTTTTATCACCCCCTTCCCACCCCCACTCCTGACCGACACTCTTCTTTCTTTCTCTCCCACAATTATTTTCTCTCGCATCTCATTCATTCTCTCTCATTCAAACTTTTGTGACCCTCTCTCTTCTCCAGTGACGTCATAGCCCTACCACCGACACCCACCACCGGTGGCCCTCCCTCCCTCTGCTCTCTCCTTCTCCCACTTTTTTTTCCCTCTCGCAAACTCACACATCTCACTCTCTCTCTCTTGACCACCACACCTGTAGCCTGCCACCACCACCAACGCCACCACAGCACCATTGAAACCCCACCAACCCACCCACCACTCTTGGAGTCTCAGGTTTCCTGCTCCACGTCAGATTTGAAATAGATCCAGATCTACTTTCAACCTGACCCGATTAGTTGAAATTATTGTTGAATTCTGAAATAATTGGGTATGTGTTTATGACTTTGTGTATTTTTTGCGAATTATAAAAGAAATCGATAGTGTATTTTGTGAATTATGAATGGAATTGTTGGTGTATTTTATAAATTGGGAATGGAATTTATTAATTTATTGTTGCGTATTTGCATTGCTTTTTATGTCGAGTGGAACTAGAAAATGGAAATTTATTCATTGAAGTAGTTTGCTTTCATTCAAGGAAATTGGAAAGAGCATTGGTTATTTAATTCGGTCGACAGTGCACTAAGTTTTTTTGACAATTTTTTATCATACAGTATGATACTGTGGGACAGACACAAGGTTACTAATTTAGACGTTAGAGTTGACATAATTTTTTAAAAATTGGCATGCTAAATAATGTGGCATATTCAAATTTATATCTTATCTTATGCTTATAAGACAATTACGTATTTATTTATACGTGATTAAAAATTAAAATATTTAATATAATTACTTTTACAATTAAGTTATGAAGTTTAAGCCATTTAAAATATTAGACTAAAACTTAATAAAAAATTAGAATCTAAACAAATTTTGGTAAAACATGATTAGCATCGACTTTGTTTGTTGCCTAATAAAATTATAAGTTTACAAAAAAGTAAACATTATATGCATTGAGTAACACAATTTTAATATGATTAAACAATTTTTTAATATCTCTTTCTTATACTTTAGAGTTATAAGTAGCAAGGTGAAGATGTGTGAGTTTACTAAGATTAGATAGATTGAATACATGGTTTAACTTTCAATTATTAGCTTGTGAAATATTTTAAATTACATAATTAATGTATTAACTACATAATTGTTACAAGTTTATTAAAGTATTGACTATTGATTGCAAATTTCGAAATTGTTGGAAATGGATATTGTTTATGTATGTTTTGTAATGGTTGAATTGAAATTCTTGAAAATTGTTAGAAATGGAAATTGTTTATGTATGTTTTGTGATTATTGAAAATGGAAATTGTTGAAAAATGTTGGAAATGGAGTTTCCTTATATATGTTTTGTGATTGTTGGAAATGAAAATTGTTTTATGTATATTTTGTAATTATTGGAAATGGAAATTGATGAAAATATTGGAAATGGAATTTGTTTATCTATGTTTTGTGATTGTTGGAAATGGAAATTGTTTTATGTATATTTTGTGATTGTTGGAAATGGAAATTGTTGAAAATTGTTAGAAATGAAAATTGTTTATGTATGTTTTTGAGATTATTGGAAATGAAAATTATTTTATGTATGTTTTGTGATTATTGGAAATGAAAATTGTTGAAAATTGTTGGAAATGAAAATTGTTTATGTATGTTTTGTGATTGTTGGAAATGAAAATTGTTTATGTATGTTTTGTGGTAGTGATTGTTTGAAATAGAAATTGTTTATGTATGTTTTGTAATGTTTGAAACTTTGAATTGAAATTGTTTGAAATTGTTAGAAATGGAATTGTTGGAAGTAGAAATTGTTGGAAATGAAAATTGTTTATGTATGTTTTGTAATGGTTGAATTGAAATTGTTGGGAACTGTTAGAAATGAAAGTGTTAGAAATGGATATTGTTTATGTATGTTTTGTGATGTTTGAATTGGAATTGTTTGAAATTGTTGGAAATGGAAATTGTTTATGTATGATTTGTGATAATGATTGTTTGAAATGGAAATAGTTTATATATGTTTTGTGATATTTGAAACTTTGAATTGAAACGGTTAGAAATGGAATTGTTGGAAATTGTCAGATTAAGAAATTGCTTATATTTATCGTTTCTGTAAGCCTATGTCATATACTTAGCTTTAAATTCTTGGGCAAAGTAATCCCAATTCATAGGCATCGGTAGCTGAGGACACCTCAAAACAAACTTCCACTATTCATAAGTTACTCCCTGCAGAAAGGAGACAGTATAGTGCACCATCTGCTCTGCTAAACAACTAATCTCATCCAACACTCTCTTCACCTTCTCAATCCAGAACTCAGCCCTTTCAGATTCCTCCAGAGATGTCCTAGTAAATTCCTCAGCTAATCATTTGGAGCCTTAGGTGCAGTCATACGATGCAGTAATGTCATCATATCTTGAGACAACTTAAATAGAGCCTCTCCCTGAGCTGGAGGAGGAGGTGACACCTCAGCTTCACCTCGATTGAGCCTAGAGGGTTCGGATATTGATGGGCGAGTTTGCTCCTAATGATTTCTCTCAGAAACTTCATCAACGACATCGCATGATCCTTCCACCTTTAATTATAGAATCAAAACATGGGAGAATCGCATTAGGTCAGACATAACTTTTACACACTATTATCAGCAAGAGTTAAGCATTGGTTAGACCATAATCGCCTAAACCATGCTTTGATACCAAAAAATGTAAATTTCCAAATACCCTCGGAGGATATATGGATGCCACATAAGACAACACAAACAAACCAAAACATTTTGCAAAAGCATAGCATTCAAAGTCTTCCATTGGAAGTAATTCAAAACAAGCATACATCATATCATACGTTGAACTTAAAATAAACTTGTTTCAAACCATACATACATTATATCATATGGACTTAATAAAAATTTGTTCTAAAAATAGAAACCAGCTTGAAAATAGTTATTACAAAAACTTACAACAATTTAGAGTCATAGACTTTATATACAAGCCAAAATAAACTCAAAATACATTTTTGATCAAAACAAGACTCAGAATCCATTGGCCATTGCGGTTGACTCGTCCCAATCCTTAAATCCTTCTTTTTGAACCTACATGGGGTAAATCTATCATGCTAAGCATATAGCTTAGTGAGTAATAACTAATCTAAATTAAAAGATTTCTTTAACAATAAATCATATATAAGCATTTCAGAACATATTTTATAATTAACAGAACTGCATAATATAAGAGGGTATAAACCCTTTAGAATCAGAACAAAATTCAGATCATGTCAGAATCAAACAGATATCTGATACAAAATTAGATGATTATTAAATCTATTCACAGAAGCAGGTAACGGGACTTATATAGAAGAGACCGAAGTCTCGACATTGAAGTGTCACAAAAGAGACCGAAGTCTATACATCAAAGTGTCCAGAAGAAACTGAATTCTCGACACCGAAGTATCAATAACAGAAGACATCGAAGTACCATTAATAGAAGACATCAAAGTGTCACAGAAGTAGCTGCAGACCCTTCTAGTCATGCCTATTTATCCACAACTAGGACTTAACATATTCAAAAATAGAAATGTCTGAAATTTAATACATATATCATTCATTGGTTTCATGCCAAATATTCAAACATATCAATCTGATAGCTTTGCAAATCATTCAATGAATCAAAATCAATAGCAAAAAAAATAGTCAAAACAAAACTATCATAAATTACTTACAAAATTTGACCATCTAAATTACTTACAAAAGCTCCCTTTTTGCTTATTGCCTTGAAGTTCCGAAAATATTTGGAAGTCGCTCTATGTGTTCCTCTATAACATTTAATACAAACACATATCACTATTATGCATGATTATGAAATCATTTATGCACATTCATGTATAATGAAAATGTATGATGCATGTCCATGACAAATTCTCGAGTTTCTTAACCATAATCTTGTCACATTATCAATCATGTGAAACCATACTCAATTGCTCAATCTAGATTTATCTCATAACCAATTTTTGGGTCTACTTTGCTCAATTATTCTCATCAGGAAGGTGAGGTAATTAGGTAATACTTCCTTTTGTAAAGTTGTCTCTCTTTGTCTTAGGTTTCCAATGATACTAAGTTCATCCAATTTGGTTTAGTATACTGAAAGTTATACTCAAAAGATTTCAGATTGTTCTTAAGCTTCAACAAAATTCTTATCCCAAATTCAAATCAAATTCTAAAATTCTTTGAGGTAGAATTAGAATTTAATCTTTTCATACAATTTATAGCCTTAAGTCTCTAGTTTAATTCAAATCAATAATCACTCTATTAGGAAAACTAAAGATCAAGATATAATCAGAACACCGAAGTATGTTCAATAAAACCATCCTAGTTATCATACTTCAGTACAGTCATATTTCCAACTTAAATTCTTCAATCAATCCATAATTGGTTCAAATCCCATGTTAATTGGATGTCGAGAGAAGAAGTTATAACAAAAAGTTTAAAGGATGTTCAGAAAACAACTTACTTCGGAAAGCTTGGAAGTTCCAGATGGACTAGCACGATCGCTAGTCGCCAGTCCATACAACAAAGTTGTGATCGTGACCTCCCTTCTTCTTCATTCACCTAACAATCTTCTTCTTTCGTTCTTTCATTTTCATTTTTCCTAGAACTATACACTTACATATCATCTCTACTCATTCACAAAACAACTCAAAATCAGGTTTATATTCCAACATAAAAAGGATCCGATGCATGCACATGAAGAACAAATATTTTCTTCTTGCTACAGGAGTGTCACGAGTGTGACACTTCCAATCACACCCGTGAACATCACCAATTTGCATTTTTGCATAATTTTCTTTCCCTTTCATTTTCATCTAAAACCATTCCTAATGCATATTTTTTGCATTTTCGCACCCTTTTCATCTTATCTAACTCTAAAACAACTCAAAACTTTGAGAATCAAGATCAAACTTCAAAACCGAATGTATAGTATAAGCTTTCTCTCTCGACTGCTACGTTATTTCCATTAAAACCCATTCTTAACAACCACTTAAATCATCTCAAACCTTTCTACTTCACTAAATTTATGTTTAAGTTACATGAAATCAGTGTTACAACACCTATAGCACAGCGTTATCAACTCATTCGAAATCTCTCTCTTAACTGCAAAGTCATCTCATCATCACTTTCACCGTATTTGTTTCACACACAACTCATGCATGTGATCATTTCCAACACATAAAACATCATCCAACTCGTGCATATATTTATTTCCAGTACGCAAAACATTATCAAGATCATTTACATAGTACCCAGAAACTAAACTACAACTTACTTGATTTTTCTAATAATTCATCAATAGGGAGAGTGGAGACTGGGTTTAGTCGTAGGTAATAACAAGACCAGAGAGGAGTAAATCCCTAAATTTTTTATTTTGTAAAGGTTAACAATAAAGTTAAAAAATCAAAAGAGTAGTCAGTGAAGAATGTTCAATGATCTTCTATGAACACATACCTAATCCGAAGAACAGTAGAAACTACAATGTTCTCAAAATTAACCACGTATCCTCTTTGCATGAAATACACATGTCACCAACTTAATTTTACACATGTCTCACTACCATTAGTCCCTTTTCTAATATTTTCCTAGTCCTTAAATACAACAATTTAGAAATTCCTAAAATTTACTAAAAATTCTAAAATATTACTAATAATCTCCAAATAAATTTCATCACTAATAAACCACAATTCTCATCTTAATTGGAATTTTAAAACCAATTATACCTAGAAATGTCAATGAATGCATGTACAAATATTTGTTTGTGTCCAAAATTGCATATGCACATATAAGTGAAAACTCAATTATGCAAAGCATAAAGTGCATTGAAATTCCTCAATATTCTAACCCCTAACACGGGGTGTTACAATGTCAATATGGAAATGTCGATCCATCATAGCGAGAGAAAAATATGACTTGTAACTAAAAGCTCTCCTATGAACCTTATGAAGTGTAGCAACTTGTTGATTGCAGAAAGAAACAAAGTTATATCCTTTCGAGCGACCAGTTTTGTGATCCCACATGACCCTCGCATATTTGACAATGATGAAGCACAAGAAAAGATTGGGAACTTTATCAAAAGGAAAAAAAGAAAACAATGGAAAAGAGAAAGACAAGCTTCTAGTGAACTAGACAATAATAACAAGAAGTGTTAAAATACCAAAACAGGGAGCATAAGATACATCGAAGATAAAGAGGGAACTCCATTTCCAACTTCTTTCGTTCTTCCAAACAAATAAACAAAAATCTTCCATATACATTAAACGCATTGCAAAATTATTTGTATTACTAGGTGCTTGTACATGAGATGCAGACATTATAAGATTCATATTGATTTCTTAACGCAATAAAAGGAGGGGTGGATGGCTGCTAAAATTAGGATATGGAGAAAAGAACCTTTCTAAGGTAATTAAAAAATCATTCATTAAATCAAATATCAAATTATATACTGGGAAATTGCAGAACTATGCCTCAATTTGCTTAGAAAAATGAGAAGATCGAACATTCACTTTTTCTTGGTGAACTAAACCACTATAATTTCCTTCAATCACAGAGTTAACCTGCAAAAGAGATATGGGTAGACATTTAACCCATCACCATTTCTGAAGCTACAACCACAATGTGATTAAATGAAGGCAAAATTGTATCACACCATCTTTGAAAAATTAAGGAGATGCCCAGATAAAAGATATGTAAACCTCTAAAGTAAACTACCATTATCAAGAATAACTTGAAACTAAAAGATACATCCCTCATCTGCCCGTTTAACCCTTTTAATTTGTCATATCCTACTTTACATAAGTCCATACATCGATGCTCATCAATCTTGTTCTTTTTTCTCCAACATATTAATTTCATAATACTTCTTCCTTGGAGGTAGGGGAAGATGTTAAGTCACGGCCTTGCATCTATATGCGTGCAAGCTCACAGTCGTGCAAGTTAAGTCACGGTCGTAACTTAAATTGCAGGCCATCCAAGTAAGTCACAATCGTGACTTAACTTGTGCAGTCGTGCAAGTGCAAGTTGAGATCCTCTTAAAAGCTTCAAGATGGCAATTTTGTATTGGTTTTGGATCAATAGTGGTGGTCACTGCATAGAGAGGCAGTATTTAGGAACACTATCATGATCCTATGGAATTGGTCAAACAAACTCAGGAAGAATGGAGAAGACTGATAGTTGTTCATGAAAGTTAATATACATTTATATAAAGTGATTTTGTGGAGACAACAAATGACATTGAAATGCAAAAGGAAAAAGCTACACTATATTATCAATTCAAGAGATTACAATTAAACTTCATAAAGAATTCAACCAAATACACTCCAAAGCTCTAGAAGCTACCCTTGTCAAAGTAAAAATCCATGTCACAAGAAGCATGTTACTTGGTTATGATATGGAGAAAATTCA
>JANVCQ010000006.1:12677895-12697627 GCA_025531925.1 Erythroxylum plowmanianum | reverse complement strand
GGAATGCCATTAAAGATTTGTAAAACTTTATTCTTTTGATGTTAATGAAATGATGAATGGTGTATGGATGATGTGAGTTGAATTTAGATATATATGAAGAAGTTATCAACTTGAGTTGATGAATTTGAACATGAATTATTAATATATATATATATAGACACACATAAGTGGGATGTTATAGAAAAATAAAGATAGGAATTATGACTGATTAGATGTAGTCAAATGAGATGAGATTTGAGAATTTAATGAAGTCAATATGATAGCTGAATGGTTATGCTCAGGACATTCCTAGTTGTATAGTGCAAAATTTCAAGTCTTCCATAGAGGTAAATTTCGTGTTCTGACTTTAGGAGGAAAACTGGATTGATCTAGGCTAAATTAGACAAAGTTATCTTTTGGAAAGTTGTGGTTTATCTTCCTTGCTTTCCAACGGTATATAGTACAACATTTTTTGACTTTAGAGTCGAAAGTTATGATCATTATAAGGAGAGATGCGCAGGAGTATAGACTATATCTTCTGGTGATGACTTGAATTATCTGGTGATAATGTGTATCGTCTGTGATGACGTGTATCTTCTGTTATGACAAGTATCTTCTATGCACTGTTCATCTTACATTTTTTTATTCCAATTTTTACCCTTTAGGTGATAGAATCTATCTTTGATGTCTTCATGAAAGTTGTAGATCTTGAATTCCTCTTTCGAACCATCTAAGAATGGCCTTGATATGATATCTCTAGAGAAAGTTATGCCCATTGTAAAACATCTTCTGTGCACTTTTTATAAACTTCTTCGTCTGGTCCAATTTTGACCCTTTAGATGACAAAATCTCACTTCAATACCTTCATGAAAGTTGTATATCTTGAATTCTTCTTTCAAACCATCTAAGAATGACTTTGATCTAATATTTCTAGAGAAAGTTATGGCAATTGCAAAACATCTTCTGGGTATTGTTCATCTTGTATTGTTTGGCCCAGGTTTGACCCTTTAGAAGACAAAATCTTGCTTCAATGTCTTCATTAAAGTTGTAGATCTTGAATTCTTCTTTCAAACCATTCAATAATGATCTTGATCTGATATCTCTGGAGAAAGTTATGTGAATTGTAAAACATCTTCTGTGTACTGTTTATAAACTTCTTCTGGGTACTGTTCATCTTGTATCGTCTGGTTCAGTTTTGACCATTTAGATGACAACATCTCACTTCTATGTCTTCATGAAAGTTGTAGATCTTGAATTCTTATTTCAAACCATCTAAAAAGGACCTTGATCTGATATCTCTAGAGAAAGTATGCCAATTTTAAAACATCTTTGGTGTACTATTCATAAACTTCTTCTGGATACTATTCATCTTGCATCTTCTGGTCCAAGTTTGATCCTCTAGATGACATAATCTACCTTCAAGGCCTTCACAAAAGTTGTATATCTCAAAGTAATCGTCGAAACCTTCCTAAGATGACCTTAATGTGACACCTATGGAGAAAGTTATGCTAATTGTCCTGAACCAGGTTCAATATGATTGAGGACAAAACCTCATTTGATTCTTCCAGCCATAACTGCGTCATCTAACCTCTAAATGGGATGATTCTTATTTCCAAATAAACTAGAGACATAGAGCTAAAAATTATTTGAAGGAATATGATTTTAACTCAGTCCCTAAGACTTATAATTCTGGATGGAAGTTGGGCATAGTGTATTGTCCTAGTTTAATAACAGTTTGAAAAGGTTTGGGCCCTAACTCTTAGATTTGTAAACTAATCTGAATGATTTTGGTGTCATTAGAAACTTAAGACAATGGGAAACAAATGCTCTGAAGAAGTCAAATTGTAATTCCAGTTTAAGTTTTCCCAAAATCTGTTCTGAAGTTGAAGAAATGTGTTTTGCTCATGTTTTATAACTCCGAATGTTAGGCTCCAGAAGTGAGGTCCAACATTTGTAGTATTAGAGCCTAAAATTGAGATCTTACATTGGCATTTTTCGAAATATATGTCAAGTAGAATTAGTGAGAAAAATGATACTTTTTCATGATATGAGAAAATGAAAGTTTGTGGATATTACGTAGTCCGATATGTTAGACATAGATGCAGTACTTGTAGTTATGTTAGTGAGTATGGTAACGGAATTTTGTTGTGGATATGTACTTGAATCGATATGGATTTGAAAATATTTTCATGAATTGACTGAGAAAAAATAGAGACATAGGTGGAAATGACCAGATTTAAGGTGTACAAGAAAAGTGGAATTGAAAGGTCGAACTTGAAGGTCAGAATGATTGTTTGATTGCGGTGATAAGAGTTATGATCCGGTATAAGAAGATATTAGTGGAATTGAGATTGTTGATGATGTTACAATTAAAAATGAATTCAAAGATAAAGAGAAAAATATCATCTAGGATCAATAGAGATCAAATTATCAATTATGTAAGACATAAATTGGTGAATTATTGGAGATAAATATGTGGACAAAATGGGATGAATTTGATGATACCCACCTAAGCATATGCGTCAATAATTATGGTTACTACTTCATTGTGTTTTGGTAATTAGAATGTATGACCTTGTAAGAACGATATAAATTGGTCTTCCCGAGAATTAAAAATGGATAATCATGTGATGATGATAATAGATGACTGATAAAGATTGCATGACTAGTATAGATGATAGTAGCAAGAAATCTTCTTTCTAAGAAGAATTTCACTGAATTAGATTAAGCAGATTAGATAGTTTATATTAAAGATGATCAATGAAAGAACCAAACAGAAATGAATCTGTAATGAATCAAAAATGAATATTGGAGGCATATCCTTAGTGGAAAATCAAGCATAGGAGGTAGAATGTGCTACTTAGAATGTATGTATTTGGTTTGATGTAAAGTATCTAACTACATGAGTGAATTTTTGGTAACAATGTTGCTAATGTGAGGAGAATTTAGATCCACATTATATTCTATGCGAGTATGCACAGGACATATACATTAGGTTTTGATGAATGTGTTACCTACACAGGAAGTTAAGTTACAAATAAATTGAAATGTGTGGAGAAACTAGTATGAATAAGCAAACATTAGAAAAATTCAATGTAAAATTAAAGTAAATCGAAGGAATTAAGAAAATCATTCGAGAAAGGAAGTCAATTGGAATATTGCAAATAACGTGAGACAATGCTACCTCATTGAGGAAATAGTTATTTAAGGAATTATGAGAACTAATCATGGATATATGGAGTTTGATAATGATTGTTTGAGTCAACAATTGCCCCGACAGTACTATGGTATTGAAGATTAAAGCGATCCAAGCAAAATTTGATGATGTATTAATGTATTTGAAAAGTTGAGAAGAATAGTTGAATACTTGAAGAAAAGCATGTAAATCGTATGAGTAATGAAAGTAAAGAGAATTTTGAGAAATTATACTGATATAAATTATATCATATGGATTTGAAGATTTTATAGTATATAATAATGTTGTCTAAGAGATTTGGATAAAATCCAATGCAGCATAATAAAGTGATTTCATATGTATGGAGACAACTAAAGTCCCATGAGTTGATTATTCGATACATGATTTCGAACTGCTACGGTAGTGATTGCTTTGAAAGTTGGATATATAGATATATATATATATTCAGATCATTAAAGTTTGAGGTAATTATTGAGTTGAGAGAATTAAATATGAGACTGAGACAATTGATATAAGTACTGAAAGACTATGATCGTACAAATGAGTAATTCTAAGTAAAGTTAGTGTTTTATCTGATACAGTAAGAAGAAATCCCAATAGTGGTGAAGCACAAATTCAAATATTGAGGTTATCAGATCTAGTGCAAAACGAAGCAAAGAATGTGGAGTTAAATTTTGGGCGAAAGCAAAGTGTTATTTGCTATAGAATTGAAGATCAGTATCACATAGAAGGATTAACCAAGCCCAAATTGAGGATTCAGAAATTGTGAATCTTATTGAGAGATTGAAAATAGATATGAATTTTGGGTTCGAATAGGAAGAAGGATACTTTGTGATTGAAATAAGAAGTATATGTAATTGATAAAGGTGATGGAGCAAAGAGATTGTTAGTAAAGTACAAATGGTAACTAAGCTATACATCTTAGTAGGAATACACCAGAACATCATTTAGCGGCTAAGAATGTAGAATCAAGTGACTGGATGTTTTAATTACCGACGGTCTTAACGGTCAGAAATATGCTTAAAGCTTATATTTTGGAGTCCATAGGAACATGAGATCAATGTATAGTTCTATTTGACTTCAAGCATTATAATCATTATCATAGTGATTTCATTATAATACTGTATAAGGAGTTAGATGATAGAAAAAGTTGTTCACTTTTGTATTGTGATGATTAAGGCCTAAAAATGGTTGAAGGCTAGAAATGATTGAGAGGTTGTTGATAAATGAAATTGATCTGTAGTAGAAATTAAGTGGTTCAAGAAAGATAAATGAGTTAGGTGATCAATCCCGAGGGCATGGAATACAGTAAGATAGATATAAGAGCTAAGTGTTCTGACACCATAGTGATGTGAATTGTTAAGTGAAAGATAAATTATCTCTGAGAGTATCACTGTGCTAAGGTGTGCTCAGGTTAGAAAAAAGGATTAGCTAAGCCCTACATGAATAGGTCTGTATGAAATAGTTATGAGAAGTGTTACCGATGAAAGATGTCTTAGATTCGTAATGTGAGTATGTTAAGAATATGGATATGATATGATATTGGTGTTATTGACACAGGAAGTGGAAAAATTATGAGTGATCGGAAAAATATTGAGCAAACAGTTAAGATAGAGTGACATTTGAATAAGTCATGAAAGGATTGATTGAATCCGTTAACTAGGGTGATTTGAAAGAAATGATTTGAGTGATGGAGTTAAATGAAAAATGGAAGAGCATAAGAGGAAGCATACCCCTATCTCTAGATCAGTCAGGTAAGAATTTCGAGGACAAAATTCTTTTAAGAGGGGGACAAATGTTAACCCTCAAAATTTTTTTCTTGAAGAATAAGCATGATTTAAATAATTTGAGGTTTTGACATATTAATCATTTTGTAATTATTTAATTATGACAAAGTTAGTAGGACTTATTGAATGGGTATGTGGAAATTAAAGAGTCAAGGTTATAAGAATGTTAAAGGGTATTTTTGGCAAGACACTTAAGGTTAAAAGAACATAACTCTATAAGGAAGGCTAAAATGGACTTTTTGGACTCATTAAGGGTAGTAATGGAAGAAGAAATGCTGGTTTGTTATTTTAAGAAGGGGAAAGTGTGAATTGAAGAGGAAAAAGAGAAAGTGTCATGAAGAAGAGAGAGAAATACGAAGAGAAGGAGAGAAAGAAAAGAAAACAAGCTAGGGTTTCAATTTTCTTAGCCTTCAAGAGAGAGTTTGAGGTGGTTCAAGAAGGGAAAAAGGTAGAGGAAGAGAAGAGCTTCCATTTGAGTCAAAGATTCTTCATTTGGTGAAGAATCAAGGTAAGATCATGTTAAATCTTTTGGATTTTTGGAAGGATTTTGGTTTATGGAGTTTAGAAAATACATGGGTTTAAGTATTCTAGAATCAGTTTTAGTGATTTTGCTTTGTGGGATTTCCAATTGAAAACCCTATTGAGTGGGATTTCTTTATTATAGAAGGAAATCAAGAAAGGCAAGAGAAGCAAGAGTAGAGACATTTTGAACAAGTCTTTAAGCAAGAAAACTAAGGTGGGTATATGTTTATAATAGAGTAAACAAGCCACTAATGTTTTCTTTGAATCAAAGAAGTTTAATGATTTCAATTGCATCATAAGTGTTGCATTTATTACTTTTGAATGATTTGAGAAATTGCAATATGTTATTATATGAGTTGTGTGATGATTTATAAAATGATTTTGAAAAGATATCATGCTTATGAAATCATGTTTTCGAAATATCTCATGTCTATCAAAAGTCAAGATTCGGAAAAGTGCCATTTTGGGCAATATGTTTACAAAATGTAAAATACATGTTATGTGGGTTTGTGATGGTCCCCTAAGTTAAGTTAAGTGCACTTTGACTAAAAGCTTCTCCTGCTTGCTCGCCAATGGCATGGAGCTCCTTCATGGAGTCACATAAATTCACGACTATGCAAGACTATTATGTGGGATTGCGTTAGTACGTTATGTTAACAGCTACACAAGACCCTTAAGGGAAATGTGTAGTACATTCTATTTTGGATCCACCCAAACCATTTTGATGTGCTTATATGCTTATGATTTGTGAATAAGTTTGATGCATTCATGTTTTATAGTTTGTAAATTTGACAACAAGATGAGAATTTAAGAAATATGTGTTTTATGAACTCAATGAAAATTTTCTATGACAAGAAAAATGTTTTCAAAGGTTTTGCTTATTTTTCTGTTATAAATTGTTACCCATGAGCTTTCAAGCTTACCCTCTTTTTCATCCCATCTTCAGGTGATAGCTAAGAGATCAAGTGATCAAGAGCTTAAGGGAATTTCTCCAAATTTGCTTATTTTGTATTTTGAGTTGGTTTTGGGAAAGCACCATGTTTTAGTCACATTTCAAGTTTGTTTGTTCAAGAACCTTTTGTAATTTGAGATTTTGAGATGATGATGTAATGTGGCTTGGAATGCCATTAAAGATTTGTAAAACTTTATTCTTTTGATGTTAATGAAATGATGAATGGTGTATGGATGATGTGAGTTGAATTTAGATATACCTGAAGAAATTATCAACTTGAGTTGATGAATTTGAACATTAATTGTTGATATATATTTATATAGACACACATAAGTGGGATGTTATACAAAAATAAAGATAGGAATTATGACTGATCAGATGTAGTCAAATGCGATAAGATTTGAGAGTTTAATGAAGTCAATATGATAGCTGAATGGTTATGCTCAGGACATTCCTAGTTGCGCAGTGCAAAATTTCAAGTCTTCCATAGAGGTAAATTTTGTATTCTAATTTTAGGAGGAAAACTGGATTGATTTAGGCTAAACTAGATAAAGTTGTCTTCTGGAAAGAAGTAGTTTATCTTTCTAGCTTTCCAACGGTATATAATATGAAATTTTTGGAATTCGGAGTCGAAAGTTATTATCATTATAAGGGGAGATACTTAGGAGTATAGACTGTATCTTTTGGTGATGACATGTATCGTCTGGTGATGATGTGTATCATCTGTGATGATGTGTATCGGCTATGATGATGTGCATTATCTGTGATGGTGTGTATTGTCTAATGATGACGTGTATTTTCTGTGATGATGTGTATCTTCTGTGCACGGTTCATCTTATACATTCTGGTCCAATTTTTACCCTATAGATGATAGAATCTATTTTTTATGTCTTCATTAAAATTGTAGATCTTGAATTCCTCTTTCGAACCATCTAAGAATGACCTTGATCCGATATCTCTAGAGAAAGTTATGCTAATTGTAAAACATCTTCTGTGTACTGTTCATAAACTTCTTCTAGGTACTGTTCATCTTGTATTGTCTGGTCCAGTTTTGACCCTTTAGATGACAAAATCTCACTTTGATGTCTTCATAAAAGTTGTAGATCTTGAATTCATTTTTCAAACCATATAATAATGACCTTGATCAGATATCTCTAGAGAGAGTTATGCTGGTTGTAAAACATCTTCTGTGTATTGTTCATAAACCTCTTCTAGGTTCTGTTCATCTTACATCTTCTGGTCTAAGTTTGACCTTCTATATGACAAAATATACCTTCAAGGCCTTTATAAAAGTTGTATATCTTGAAGTTCTCTTCAAAACCATCCTAATATGACCTTAATTCGACACCTATGAAGAAAGTTATGCCAATTTTCCTGAAGCAGGTTCAATACGATTGAGGACAAAGTACAATTGCCTTTATGGAATTAAAGGAGAAAGTTTTAAAAGAAAACACAACATAAAACAAAGATTTAAAGAAAAAAAGGGGTGTACAACTGTGCATCAGCCTATGTACTTCTCCCAAGCTGTGTAGATTCACAATTTTCAGAGATTTTGGCTGTGCATCAAACCTTGCATTGACTAAAACCCTAGAATTTACCATAAAAGATGTTTTTGGAGACAAATTATGAGAGTAGTCTTTTAGAGACGATTCCCATATGTGGAGAACATCCAAAAGTGATGATATAGATCCAGAGAAGTGAAAAAAAACAAAGAAATCATTCAAAGATCTAATGGAATACAACATCCAACCTTTGCTTTACAAGAACATTTGATAGAATTGAAAGGGAGATTCAGTTTGTGTTTGATTTCGTGTTCTATCATGTGTAACTAAACTTCTTGGTAGTGTTTTGCCTAAATAAACCCTATGTTTATACTTTAACATGTTTTGATTCTTTTATTAATGCAATTGGTTTGGATTGATCTATACGATTCAATTACTTATTTTATATATGTTCTAATAAATCCATATATTATATCATAACTTGATTTCAAACATAAAGATAGAGAAATCCTGTTTATGAATAGATTCAACATAATTGGTAAGAGTAGATTGCAACGCTAGAGATAGATGACATAAATCTTTTGAATTACGTTCAAACCTAATAGAGGGATTCACGAATTGATAAAGCAATCCTATAAAATTTAACTAGAATAATTTGGTTGAAAACCTTAGGATTAGCTATTATTAGACTCAAAGCCAGCTATTAGCATACAATAGGAATCTCCACGATCTAATAAATCAATAAAACAATTGTATAATAAAATTTCAATATGTTAAGGGTTATAGGGGGATTTGAACCTAGATACTATTTTTTTTATATTGATAGTTTACTAAGTGCTTCCTTAATTCTTTAATTTAATTTCACTACCCATTTGTTTTACTTGCTTTAGTTTTATTTTCTTTTAAATTAAAAATAAAACCAAACTAGATAATAAGACAACAGTAATTAATAGTACTCATAGTTCTTGCACGATCGACCTGTACTTATCGGTATTAGCTACAGCTACATTATGCACTTATGGTAAGATAATATTGACACATTCAAAAAGGTTGATCACTGCAAGCATCAATAAAAAAGGAATAGGTTAGTATTACTAACCTATTCCTTTTATATTTAAGTATTTTGGATTTAATATACATACCAATAAAAATATTAACACCCTATTCATTCACTTATGAGACTTGTAACCATACATTTATAATCAGTGATCAATCAAAAAGGCAACTATCACTAAGTATCCTTTCATAAAAACTTTTTTAATTTTCGAAGATCAATAGGCTTTAATCAGTAAAACACTATTTTCTTTATTTTTTGGTAAATCAGTAATTTAATAAATCAACAGAAAAAAGTTATGGACAAAACTATAGATTGCCCAAGGTGCAAATCTCATTCCAAAACCAAAATGACATAACCAGACCTAAGAGAACATAAAAAACTCTACAAAATATTACTTCCTTAAGGAATAATAGTAGGACACTAGACCTATATCTATACAAGAAGTAAAGCACAACAATCAAACCTATTTATAGCTTCCATCTAAGTTACCCTTGGAGAGACCTAGAAGGGTACAACGTTTACCATATACACACACATTTACAGACTGAACTAGTAAAGCAGTTCATCATCCAAAAGCCAAAAATATCATGATAAAACTTCACAGGCTGAAACTTCTTAGCTAAACTCTCATATTCTTTTGAAAGGACAGGATCTCCATTACTTTAAGATACCGAGGATGAGAAAGAGAAAACCTTTCCCCCTACTTCTTTCACACATCTTGTCCCAACAGCGTGATCCCAAGTCTTGATTACTTTTTGCTCAATTTCCTTTAACATTAACCTATTCTTTTGACACAAAGGCAACATTTTTTCATGAATGTCCCCCATTTACTCAACTAGGCCATCTTTTTAATTATTAAGCTTGGTTGGAATGTCATTATATCCTTTTAAGGCGAAGACAAATATTTTTTCATGAATGCCCTTGGCTACTCATCTATATCACATTATTAACTAGCTACTAGTTCTATTCTTAACCCAATTTTTTTCAAAAAGGGCCAACAGAATAGTTATTTATGTAACACACTTTTTCTCCACATTCTTAGCCCAGTTCATTTGTTCTTAGTCAATCATTATAATGAAAGGTACTAATAATACTAACTAATTCAATTAACTATAATTATAAATGTACACGAACAAAATTCATAAAGTGAAAGAATCGGTATCATATCCTAATAACATACATATTCATCCCAAAGATAATTAGAACATAAAATTCACAAGGTAGTATGCCTTTACAATTTAAATAACTATGTTCAAAGATAAACTAATTCCATTCAGTTCTTGCCATTGACAAATTCACACAATGCACACATCATAATGCCAACCTAATAAAAAATATTAATAAAATTCACACATAATTGAAATATACAAATGTAAAATTCACACACACATAAAATGCAATTGCATATACATCCCCACACTTGAACAACACATTGCCCTCAATATAGAAAACAAAACAATACAAATAAAGATACATAACAATAAAGAAAAAAGTTAGAGCAAGAGTACTTATGGTGTTTCAGTTGTGATGAGGTTGGTGATGATGGAATTTGGAGATACTCTATGCTATAAAATTTTGGTAATTCACTCTCTACAAAATAAACGTAAAAGTAAAAATAACAAATAATAAAGTACTAATAGAATGAAAAATTAACAATAAAACATATCCTAATTCTTAGGTTACCTCCAAAATAGCACTTGGTTAACATCTTTAACTTAACGTGCTCTTCACATTTATGCTCAACCTGGGCCTATGATGACACTCGGTTAACACTACAAGTATACGAATCATATCTTGTAATACAAAAGGTTATCATTCCCATGATGATTATACAAGGTTAACAATTTGAACCTTACTTTGTCTAAGGTATTTAGAATATAATTTGAATAAAAATAAATAAAACAAAGCAAATAATTCAACAAACAAGTGAAAAAGTGAGCTACCAAATTAATTTAGGGTTGTGATCAAGATTAAATAGTTAGAATTTATTCTTTCCTTATTTTGTTTCCTTTACTATTGCTGATTCAATTATGTGTTTGATCCTAGGTTTTCATATATGGCTGCGTTGTTGAGTTACTTTCTTTGTTCAACAGAGGTAAATATCATAAAAATAGAGAAAACTCTACCAAAATTTTTGAAAATTGTAGTTCATTTATAACATTTTATTCTGATGTAGGAAAAGTCTATAGGTAGGAAGTCTATACCCTGTCAGCTCTTTTTGCACTCCCACACTGAGGAATATGATGGTGTGACCTTCATCAACACTCGATGTAGACAACTTAATGTATGTGAAATTTATGATTTAATATTAATTTTTAATAATTATCACTTATTAAAATAAACATTACCTCCTGATATGACCAAATATAAGAAAGCATTCAACGACAGTTTTAGCACTCTGAAACTATTGATGAGAGTCAGGCAAATCTTGATGCAGTGGGTGGTAAGGACCGTCGTGGAAGGATCTTCGGTTTAGGTCCATTTATGAGTACACGCTATTCGCAATCCTCCACATCTAGTACAACTACATCTAATAGGCGGTCTTCATTTAATGATTAAAGAGTCGTTCAACTTAAGAGCACAACAGAGAGACTGATGGACTACACAACCTAGCTCCGTAATGAGATGGATGAGTTGAAGGGGAGGGGCAGCACCTCATCGTAGCAATCAGACCATCCACCTTCACCAACTGTAAAGCTTAGTTTTGCTACTCTCAAGTCAGTTTGTATGAATTAAATATTTATTGTTGTAGATAATAATTTTTTATTATCAATTAAGATAATTTTTTCCTTATATTATCATTCAACTTACTGTTCAGATAAATCAAATGTTGAAAAAAACCAATATATTATCACAAGATAACTGTAGAAATTAAATATCAATGATAAAATCCAATCAAAATTAAACTTACAACCTAAATGTATGAAAAATTAAAAAAATATCAATGTATTTACCGACGAAATTATAATATCCGTCGATACATTTAGTATTAAATTTACCGATAGAATAAGAACATTTACTGATGGAAAAATTTACCGTCGCTAAATTTTCCAACAGAAACTCAACACCTTGACCGTCACTAAATTTATCAACGCACATACAAAATATTTCGCTAAATTTACTCACAGGTCACAACTTGCTGTTGATAAATGTTCCGACAGATTTTTAAAACTTTATCCGTCAGTAATATTTATCAACATGATATTTCTGTTCCATCGGTAAAGTTACCGATGGACTTAAGTCCCTATATGTAGCGATGGAAATAAAAATATCCATTGGTAAATTACTAATGAAATATTTCTATTCCGTCGCTAAAGATTACCGACTATCGTTTCTCCGATGACTCATGCGGTTAGTAATTTCTATTGACAAATTCGCTTGTTGATGGAAAACCTTCACATTCTGACAGTAATTTTTGTCACTAAACCCCCATTTTCCTGTAGTGTGGGAAATTGATCTCACATCTAGAAATGCATTTGCTACATTAAAGGAGATTCTCAAATGGAGAGGCTTTATTAGAAATCACATCAGGAATTAGAAATCACATAAGGAAGATAGTCGGGAATGGGATGAACGCACTATTCTAACATGACAATTAGATATATTTGATGGTCCTCTTGAAAATAAGGCTGAGCTAATTGTGTCAAAAGGCATTATTCTAGGCAATCAAAACCTATCAAATTTAATGATGGTTAAGAATGAGATCCTTATAAGAATAAATGATAGTAATATTCAAATGGAGATCAACATTGTAGAATTAAAGGAAAATTTGGAAGAGAAAAATTGGTGGTGTCTTACTGCTAATGGAATATACATAATACATCATGCAGAAAACTTTTTAAGCAGAACCTCTGGAATGCCTCATGGTAAAAATTGGTATGTTGCAAATACAACCTTCCTAGAACAACTACAACTTTATGGAGGGCTATAAAGGAGAAACTACCCACTATATATTGACATATTAAACAAGTTTAATTACTTGAAAAATTGGTGCAGCCTTTGTAGAAGTCAGTTGGAGAGCACTTTACACCTCTTTTTCAAATGCAAATACAAATGTGGAGCCTATAAAACAGTACTTGAGAAATACTCAATCAATAATGGACTAGAGGGGTGGCAACAGATCATAAGCTAGAGCTTAAACTTACAACATATCAAAAAAAATCACAAATGGTGTTATCACATAGCTCTATCCTACTTGATAATACAAATATGGAATGAAAGAAACATATGCAATTTCCATAACAAGGAAAGAAGATATGAACAATTCATGACAGAGCTAGTTAATGCCAATAGAATTCACATAATTACCTTACGTGACAAACTTGCACTAGGATCAACTTGTATTGACATTTGGAGATGTAACTAATTTTTTGTATTTGCAAATCTTATAATGCCTTGTATAAACATGTGTCTGTACACTCTCTTCTTGGGAATCTTTTGTAAAACATTTGCTTTTTAACTTTTTATGGTTTAATTAAGTTTTCATTTTTCAAAAAAAAAAAATTGAATTTTACTATATGGTCTTAAGCAAGCTCCTCGATTATGGTTTCAACATTCGAGTAATTTTCTTGTTTCGCTTGGATTTGTTAGCTTACGTCCTTATTCATCAATTTTTATTTATGACAGGGATGGTTTTTGCTGCTTTTTGTTAGCATATGATGATGACGTGATTATTACAGATATTTATTGATTCAATTATTACTAAGTTATCTACAGAATTTTTGCTACAAGATTTAGGCATACTAAATCATTTTCTCTGCATAGAATTTCTACTATCGGTGTTTCCTTATCAAAGTCTTGAGATACGATTTGGAATTCTCAAGAAATTACCAAATATAGGCAAGTTTATAATATGTCACACTCACTAGACTAGATAACTTCTTTTTAGTTAACAATTTGTATCAGTTCATAGATCAACCAGCAACTATATATTTTTAAGTACTTAATGGACTTGTTGCATTTACAGGTTACAATTTTTATGAGTTTTTTTATCGGCAAATGGTCACTTATTAATTAATTGCCCTTAATGATACACATAGGGCTAGATGTTCAAATGACAGTAGGATTTCTTATTTTTCTTGGCAATAATTTACTTGCTTGAAATCGAGTAAACAAAAGACTGTTGCCTAGTCTTCTACTGAATCTGCTGTGTTCATGTTGAGATTAAATGGTTTTTGACTATCAACAAGGAACTAGATCATAAGACAAGAACTAAATTACCCAACTTTAGATTGTTCTGTGTTTGTTGTCCATGTATATAAGGACTACTGTACCTTATTCTAGGTCAAATTAATCAAATATTTTGAATATGGATGATGATGAGATCAACCGTTCTCTCACTCCGTAGGAAGCGAACTTATTTATATAGAATTAAGCTGCTATAAAAAGGAGAAAACGTTATGCATATACTTTTCAATTTGTATTGGAAATTAAAAAGATCAATCTGGGATACAGAAAGCGACAGGGGATTGTCTTTTTCTTTGATTTTGGTTACGTGGTCCAGCCTTTCCTTTTTCCTTGAAGAAGCAACGAAGAAAATGAAATACCACAAGGCTACATCAGAATAAAATAACTTGACCAGTTCATTGGTGGTTGTGAACATTGACAAGAACTAAAAATTCCTAGTTGTTGGTTCCTTATTTTTGTTCGGTGTTGATCTAGTAAGTGGTCTGGAATGGCTTGATAGACTTCACATCGCTAATAACACCGGCAACAGAGCCAGCAGCTGCAGCTATGGTGATAACGAGGCAAGCAGCGCTTAGGATTTGAAGGCATAGCCATCTTGTGCTCCACTTTGGTATCTTCTTCTGAGCAATGTACATCTCAACTGGAAAGTAGACTGTCAGTGGCCAAAATCCCAGTGCTCCAAGAAGACCAACAATGTCATTGAAAAAGGGGAGAAGCATTGAAACCACAGTTGTAATGATCACAAAAATTGTCCTCCACACCAATCTGAAGAGGTTGAGCTTGTAAGGGCGAAAACCAGGAATAGGAATTTTGATTTCTTTGGCAATGAACTCACTATCTGGGAATCTTCTCACTGCCCCTTTTTCAACGAAAGCGAAGAGTGGTTGGCAGTAGACTTGATACGCACCAACAAGATGAATTACTATGGCAGCATTGGCTATGTCAAGTAGCCAATATGGGTTATAGAATCCAAAACCAGTGAGAAGATTTCCAGGAGACATGTCCCCGAAAGCTGCATATCCAAAGCAGCCACAGAGCATGTAGAAAAATGTTGTGACTGCGACACTGATCAGTGTTGCTTTCTTTATTGTTTTGGCTTCCGATGGAGGGGACTTGATCGTATCCTGAGATTAGAAGTAGGACACATCAATCTATCCATGTAAGGAGGAAAACTTTACGACGAGAAGTGTGTTTTTATACCTGGATCTCAATGAGAATGATGGAGTAAGAATAGGCGAAAGCTATATCACCAAGTGCTTGGAAACTCTTCCATATTTTCTGGGTTTCAGTCACAGTGCCAATGCTTATTCCCGTCAGGCTTCCCCTGATTTTGCCAGTTTCTGCAACTTTAGCTACGCCAAGTGCGAGACCAATGATTGAGTAAGTGAAGGACATGACTGCAGCGACAATGGATAGCCACCATAGTTGATCGAAGTCAGGAATTTGAGAGAAAATGATCTCCACAATACCAAACGCGATCATATAAGGGTTGGCGTTCATGCGACATGGGTTTTTGCCGCCGCTTTTGTGGAAACAATTAGACCTTTTGATTGCCCTGTTTCATCAGAATCCCAAAAGGATCATTAGCCCACAGGAACAATAACCGAAAGCGGAACTCTTCAAAGATAAGGACTCACATCATGCTTATAGACGACGCTATGGTGTAACCAACGGCAACTCCAAAAAGATTTACATACTGAACCATCCCGCATATTTTCACATATCCACTACCTGAAAATGCATAAATAACAACAGTTGAGAAAAAATCTCTCGGAAAAACGCAAGTCTTGGCGTAAACACTCTTGTAGAGAACTGAAAAATCACCGAGATTGGTTCGAACAGCGTCCATGTAAGTATAATTCCTCTTGCCATTAACAGGATCGCCGGAACGGTAACAAGCGGAGAGCAGAGTAGAAGTGTAGTAAGTGACGAAAGAGAACAAGAACATGACTGCCGGACCAGCGATCCAACCAAGCTGAGCGGTGGCCCAAGCCAAGGACAAGACTCCAGAGCCAATCACGGCTGTTATGATATGAGCACTTGCAGTCCAAACAGTTCCTGGTTAAGCAAACAAACGACATTAGGAAAAAAAGAAGAAGAAAGAATCAGAATTAGAATCACCACCAAAAACAGATAATCAAGATTGGTATTCGATGAATGGAGAGGTTTGGATGGTGTACCAGTTCGCTTGGGTTTGCCATCATCGTCGAACCATTTGGAGCTAGCTTGGTGTTGTTGTTGGACGTCGACACCGAAGGTTTGGTGGGGAAGAAGGTTGTTCTTGGAGAATTGGTTTTCCGCCATCTTCTTACGAGTTGAAGACACAACAGAGAAGTAAAAGTAAACAGGTGGACGGAGCAGGAGAAATGAAGAAAGTGATGCTAAGTGGCTTAGTTAAGAGTTGTTGGTTAGTTCTTAAATTCTCAGTAACTGATACTACACCTCCCAAGAATGACCAAACCCAAATGGATTCAGATTATACTTTAATTTTTTTTCTCGACTTTTTCCTCTTTTTCGGTGCTTCTGCTTCAACACAATAAAAGAAGTGAGATTAATGAAGAGAGGGATAGTGTATGTGAGCATGGGAGCTATGTATATATAACGGAGCCATGAGGAATGCAGAGGCCACGTGTTGCTATCTTAGTGAATGAAAATCCCACTCCACTCCCTAGTCCCTACTGTTCTGTGCGCTCCCTCCCGCATGTCTGATAGGAAAGAAATAGTTGAGATAGTAGGTAAAGTTTGGTACAGTCCTAGGCAATACATTCTTTAGCTTCCAGAAAACCATACACCAGACACCATCTCTTCTCCGCGGACAAATTGGAATATTGGTTGAAGCTCATAGTCAGTGGCTTTTGTTTTTCACAAGCTCCCTACTTCTTTATTTATTGTCATCAAAGAATAAAAGGACACCCCAAGGTTTAATATTGCTTTGATTGATAGTAAAATTAAGATTCTTAGTATCTCACCTTTTTTGTTGCTCCATTAGCGACAGGATAAGTACTATAAGAAACCTTGTCTCGGGGAATCAGGTGAGTTTTAATGACAATCGCATGATTACGAGAAGAGCAATAAGCCAAAGTTTTACCTGAGCTCACAATGACCTATCTCTACAAACATTGTCACTTAAATTTTAGACGAATTCTCACTAAAAATTTTCACTTATTCTTCTCATTTCTTCCATAACGTCGAAGTTAAAAAAGAAAAGAAAGTCAAGTCAAGTCTAATTTACCATGAACTATTTGAAAAACCTCTTTTTCTAGTCAAGATAAAGACACAGGAGAACCAACTAGACGTTGGTCAGAGATAACCAACAACTATTAGTAGATTACCCCATTATGGTTCGATCATATTTGAGTTTAATCACGTTGAGAAAAGTAAAAACAGATGCTGCTCTTAAAACCAAAAGCTGATGTCGGGAAATGCTTTCCAGAAAATGGCACGAATAGAAAATAAAAAGGACGCAAAAGATAAACGAATGAAACTCTCAAATTACCTTCATGCCCTCTGTTCTCAAAATTTACTATACTATGCCCCTGCCTTGTTAAACAGCTCCTTAATGTCTGAAGTAGCAAGAAAGAAGAATGAGGAAGAGATAGGAATATTTACTCAATGAATCGTTATGCCTCTCTTGTGTTGTGCCTCCACAGTCTATATATAGGATAGGAAAGTAACAATTTCATATTAAACGCATTTATGTCTCTTTAAAAGGCCACCTCTGAATCAAGATTCTCCTTGTGATGGCTCCTCTCCATCGTTATTGTTTGAGAATATGGTTCCCTAATTATTCATTCCATTTTAAGTGGAAAGAGTATAAGAGAATCATTAAATCAGTCAAATCTTGTCGTTATGGTCTTCAAATAATCCAGATAAGGTGTAGCCACTTAGGGATGTCATGATTATAAGCATATGTATTTTTGAATCGAATCGTAGAAGGACAAACGTGTTGGACTTTTTAGACTTTTCCCATAAAGTTTGGACAATATTTAATTTAATTTTTTTATTTTTTCAATAATTTATCAGTTAAATTTTATAATTTGATCCAAATAAAGATAATAAAGTGATCTAATAAATGATCTAAATCAATAGAACGAAGTTTAGGAGAAAAATGAATCTTGATTAGTATGAATCGGTTTTATATCGGGCTTATGATGAGGAAGTCCGATATAGAAGCTACATATGAAGGTTAAGATCTCCTGAAGTTACTCATACGTAAACATACGGATTATTTGACCTGTTAAGAGTATTTACATTTTGAGAAAATTGTAGAAAGACATTAACCACACGTCGGTGAACGATTCCTGTAAAGGTCCTGAAAAATTGGAACTTATTTTGACTACGAAAACTGCTTTAGAAATTGGAATAGAACCGAAATGAAATATACGATTCAAAATATGAGATAAGATCTATGATACATGCTACAAAACAGTCTCTCTATTTCTCCAGTTTTGGAAATGTTTTCGACAATGATCAGTGTCTAATTTCTCACGGTAACTTTTGCAGGACATAATTCCTAATCTCACAGAAACTCCGATTCCCATTAACACGGTTTTGCAAAATCTTACGACGATGTCTCTGCTATCAAATTTTAACTCGTTTGGAAAAGGTGAATTAGTTGTCGAGAATTAAGCACATGGCCTTCCTAGCTAGTGTAATGTCTTATGTCTTTGTAATTGGAATAAGTTGATTGATGCCATCTTAAGGGTAAACAGCGACTCTTTTACTTACCAATTTGCCACCCTCTCCTCTCTAAGTATCCTTGCCAAAAGCATCTTTTCAAAGAGTATATGGACCACTTCTGATCGTAAATATATGGCTCCTATTTAGTCTTTTAGCGTATTCTTGTTAATCTTTTCTAGTTTATGATGGTGCAACAATCGAACTTTAGAATAGTTTTGAATTAATGCGTCCATCATCCTTCTCCTTTTCTACGCGAGCAGATATTAATATGAATAGGGGCTATCTCTTATTGATAGAAAATAGTGAACTTTCTCAATAGATAATCGAAAAGGGTATCACGTCTGTTCGATGCCAAAAATAATTTAGAAACAAGTATAAGGCGGGACTACTTTTCTTCGTTAAGGAGGCAATCCATGGAATACCCTTCGTCCCAGAAGTAGGCTCTTATTTTATTTTATTTAACAATAATTCTTAAAGTATACGATAAAAATCATCATTTCTTACATCACCAAATTTTGAACCGTAATTAATGCTTCTTCTACCTTCCTATACCAGTGAGACTCCAGTTGGTTCCAATGATCTGCTAGATAATAATGTTTGGTTAAAAATAGTTTATCACATGAACATATTCAATTGACGAAAGAGACTACCATAACAAAAAGAACTTAAATCCATGGCCAAACCACCACGGAACGGGTAAAAAGATGCAGAAAAGGCCTATTATTGAACAATATGAAGATGACAAACTAGAAGCCGATTGGAATACGCATATATATAAAAGGATTATATTGGACCACCACTTAATTTGGTCCTAATACACACATATGTCTGCGAATCTTGACTTGATCAACACAACTAGTGCCCAATTAG
>JANVCQ010000006.1:12623636-12633710 GCA_025531925.1 Erythroxylum plowmanianum | reverse complement strand
CTACTAGTGGAAGTAATAAGCTAAACATAATTATTTGATTGAATTCTCTTTTAACAAATTATCTTAACGTTGATTTTCTTGGCTATTGTCTAGTTTTTAGTTTATTTTTACATTTTATTATTTAAAATCTATTTAAAATTTTTATTTTTTATTATTATACTTGGGCTAAGTAAGTTCAAAGAATGTATCCTATCTAGATTAATTAAATCATAGATTTAAAAGTACTACTAGTGGAAGTAATAAGCTAAACATAATTATTTGATTGAATTCTCTTTTAACAAATTATCTTAACGTTGATTTTGTTGGCTATTGTCTAGTTTTTAGTTTTATTTTTACATTTTATTATTCAAAACCTATTTAAAATTTTTCTTTTTTATTATTATACTTGGGCTAAATAATGACGTTAGGTTTTTTAATCCATATCAATTCTTCATGGGATTTAACCCTTACTTACTATTACATTACTTACCAACAATAGGAGCACTTAATTAGTGAATAATAGATTTGTAATACTAAAAATCTAGTAGCAGCATTCATAAACATACATGTACAACACACATGAGTCAATTACACAAAAAGTTTGAGGAACTTGATATGGTGGTTTATACCTAATTATATTTTTTTAATGTTCAGATGATTAGAAGTCCAAATTAGATTAGATAATCTTCTTAACATATGATGTTGCGTCATAGAAGAGTGTTAAGAAAATTCTTATGACCTTTTATTAACCTTGATTTCAAAATTATATGTGGATACGTCTAAATATATCCATTTGTATTATGATAATCTTTTAGCATTATTATCTAACAATCATAATATGAATGTCACAAAGTCTAAATATCTAAGGTCGAGTACCATAAAAGAAGTTGTCTAGAAATGTGATGTTATAATGGAGCATATTATAATTAAGAATACAACAACGAATCATATGGCTCAAAGAGTGGCCATAACATATTTTTGAGACATGTCGATAATATGAGCTTTGTGAAGTCCTTTAAAATAAATAGTTAAGATAATTGGATGTTTGTTATAAATATAATTTTTTTTAGTTACGATTTGGTTAGTAGGATATTATTCTTCCTTAGATTTTTTATAGAAGTAGGTGGGCTTTAACATCCAAAAAATTAAAGGTTTGGCCATAGTGGATGTTTTAGAAGAGAAAGGAGTTAGGAAATATTCTTGAGTTGATAGAGTTTTTTAGTGTATTTTTAGGATTTTTTGGGTTTAGTTCCTTATAAGGAGGTAGGTTATGGGTATTGAAATTGCTCTAGGTAATAGTCCAATTTCTTAGACGCCTTATCATTTTTCACCTTCTAAATTGAAAGATTTGAAGGAGCAACCATATGAATTGTTAGATAATGGTTACAATAAGTACCATTACTTTATGCGAAGAAAAAAGATAGATCTATAAGGATATGCATTAACTATAAAGAGTTGAATAGGTATGATAGTGAAGAATCATTATCCTTTACCTATGATAGATGATTTGTTTGAATAATTGCATAGAGTTAATATATTTTTAAAGATTGATATGAGATTAGGCTACCACTAGTTAAGGATCAAGATAGTGGATGTATCAAAGATAGCCTTACGACTTGATATGCTTATTATGAGTTCTTGGTGATGCCAATTGTGTTAATTAATGCTCCTATCATTTTTATAGATTAGATGAACCAAGTGTTCAAGTCCTTTCCAAATCAATTTGTAGTAGTATTCAAAGATGATACATTCATTTATTCTAAAAGTGAAGAGTGCTTTAGAGCATTTGAGGATCATACTACAAAAGTAGATCTAGAAAAAAAATCTTAGTATAATTACTAAGGTACCTAATCTTTTGATTTTATGTATTATTAATGGAAATTTATGAAAGGATTCTCCAAGATTGTTGAACCTTTAAATTTGATTAAATTAGAAGGGGTAAATGTTCAGTCAATAATAGTATGTAAGGAGAGCTTTTATGAGTAAATAAGGAGATTGATAATAACTCATATACTTACTACACCTATTGATAGCGGTGATTTCACTACGTTTAGCGATCTCTCAAAGAATAGGTTAAGGGGATTTTATTATACAATATGGAAAGGTGATGAATTAGTCATTTAGATAGTTAAATTCCTATGAAGAATTTACCCCATACATGATTTAGAGTTTGTAATAGTAATATTTTTCTTAAATATTTAAAGGAATCAATAATATGGTGAAAGATGCGAGATGTATATAGAGCACAAAAATCTAAATTAAATCTTAACATAGAAAGAGTTTAATATGAGTCAGAGGAGATAGTTGAAGTAATTGAAAGCTTATGATCTAATGATCCACTACCATTAGAATAAAACCAATTCAGTGCCAGATGCTATGAGTTGAAAGAATCATAACAAAAATACAACTTTCTTGAGAAAACCATTTGATACAACACGTTATATTTTATTTTTTGAACCTCTTACATTTTGGTTGGCTATATATCCCTATAATTCATCAATGTCATTTTATATTTTCGTTTCTTTGTATGTACAAGTCATTTTATAAACTTTTTCTTCTTATTTTATGCACCTTCATTTATATCCTTCCATTTTCTCTTTTATCTCAACACTTAATTTCTCACCTTTCCTTGTTTTCTATATCTCTTCTTATTGTTTCAGTTAACACTTTTATTATTCTAAAATCTTTCATTCCCAACCATGTAAAGCTTCTAATTATGTTGTTTTATGTGTATATTTTATTCTAATAATCCTTGGTTTTTTATTTTCCTATATTTCAGTCCTTAATCCTTTGCTAGTTTCACCCATCTTTAGCTTCTCATTACGCTACAATATTCTCTTATTAGTGCATAATTTTTAATAAATTTAGCATACTTGGGAACTTACTTGATGGAATCTATGAAGGGTATGCCAACTTTAATCTTTCAAAATGTAGCCAAAATCTCTTTATTATTCTCTTCTTTCTTTAGCCTTGTTAATTTACTAAGAAAAAGAGAAATTTTTTATATGGAAAAAGAGGAGGAAACTTACATTTATGTTTAGTGGTAATGTCTTCTTTCTCTACAACTTTTTCATCTACACTAAAGATTGTCCTTTATGGTTCCTCAACTTTCTTCCTACTTCTTAACATTATTGCACTCAAATTTTTCTTTGTTTTGACACTAATTTGAGATAGTAGCTTCCCTTCAACTTGAGCTTCCATATGGCTCATCATAGTTGCCAATTAACTTACCTAAATTTTCAAAATCTAAATGTTGGATCTTTTCCCTTATTATAATTGGTATTCAAGGAAAGTGTCTTATCTATATCCTCCAAATATAGTATTATCTAGGTTAAAATCGTTATTGCCTACTTTAAATGATTCTTCATCCTATTTGCCTATTTCTATAACTGAAATTTGGATGATACTACCAACCTGGATTAAATATGTCATAGATAGGATCATAATAACTTTATGGCCTTAGAAATATTCCAATTACATTGACTTACATAATTGCACTATATTAAAATGTTTTGCATATTTTAGTTAGATTTCCAACTATAGTATATATTCCATAAGCTTTTACTTATTATACATTTTGTACAACCATTTGTCTAATATGATAGGCGAGGTTAGATAACTATTGTTCAGTGCAGGAAGTACTCACCTCATTCGCACTTCTCCTTAGTGCATCATATTCTATACCAAAATTTTAGGAATTTACAGTTATATTCAAAATTAGATATCTAGCAATCTCAGGGATCTTGTCTGCTATTGCTTCTTTGTTTGCAATATTTACCATATTTCTCTCCATTAGTAGTAACCATTTATAAAAATATTGAACTAGTAGCTAGTCACTAATCTAACAATATGGGAAGCTTGTACAAATCTTCCTAAATGCTCCTATACACATACAGAGTCTCTCTATTGTACTTCCTTATACCACATGTTGTCTTTCTTATATTTACAGCCTGTGATATAGAGAAATATTTCTCGAAAAAAGCTTGTTGCATCTTAATCCCCAACAGCAAGTAGGACAACTAATTTTTAGCAAAGTTTCTTAACGAAAATAGAATAGTTATCAACTTAATTGGTCTTTGATTATTGTTCACAGCTTCATATTGGAGAATACTACATTGAACTTTTTCAAGTTCTTATGTGAATCTTTATATACAAGAACACAATGCTATGTAAAATGAAAATGTTCTCTCATGACCTATGTCTAGCTTCTTTACTTAACCTACACAAGATTCTTCATATTTCTTAATTACACTATAATTCAAAGTGATGAGAGGATCGAGTACTTAACATATAAGATTAGGGAGATAAAGATAAGAAAATAAAATGAATCAAAAAAATCAAAAGAACAAAATTCGGTAGAATCACTCCCTGGAAATGATGCTAAAATATGGCATGTTTTCATTTACACCCAAAAATAAAACTTTACTCAATAGAAGTAAGGTCAATTAAGTAGAGAGTAGCTAGCCATGTTTTGTGCTTATGAATAAGAATAAAAATATGGTTTGGTTATTATGAAGTAATTATGATAATATAATTAAGGAATAATTCAAATATAATAATAAGGAAGACAATAAGAAATAAACCTTGGTGTAAGTCTAGATCTAACTTGAAAATTTTGTAACGGTTACCAATCTAACTATACATCAATTTATGACTTGAATGTTCAATATTGGAGGACTTCATATCTCTCCTTATATGATAGTTAATTACAGAAAAAAACAATCTAACTAATCCTAACTTCTAAATAACCTTAGAAGTACTCTAAAGATTTAATTACTTAAAGAATTAGAAAGATTGATAAAATATAATAATAAAGACACAAGCAGTTGCATTTAATTTCATGATTTGTTCTCCCTAGAATCTAAGAACTGTAGCACAAAATATTACTAAATCCTAGTTACTTAAAAGATTAGAGGGATTAATCAATTACGAATTTAATATCTAATCTACCTATAGATGTAGCTGAATAATAAACTAGTAACTCTTTTAGCAATTAAGTGACATAATCCTGAAAAATGATCATAAAAGACTATCCGACAATTTATAATTGAACAATATAAATAAATCAAATCTCATAACTTAATAAATCCCAAATTTTGAATTCTTTAACTAAGTGTAGATCATTGGCCATGCAAAGTCATAGATAAGAAAAAAGAGGGAAAAAAGATAAAAAGTAATAAATATGATTACCAATTGAAACATTTAATCTTTATTTACTTGTTAAATAAAGTTTTTCTTTTTTAGAAAGAAAATTTTGTTTTTGTTGTTTTTGTTGCTTGTTATTCTATGATGGATTATGCTTTGCTAGTAATTCTTATGAATCCTCAAATATATTCTTTTAAATTTTCCTCTTCTTCCCTTATTTCTACCTTAGCCAACTTCTTTAATTATTACATTTTCTTTACTTAAAAGAGAATTATTTAATAATATTATGTATGTTCTATAATTTATAATTTATGTAAAAATTTTAAAAATTTATAAATTGATCATTTATTTTTTATAAATAATAATATGAAAATACCCCTATATGCTTTTTTAAATATATTCGTTTCCATTATACGCTTTATCCTTTTACTCGCTAAATTCTAAGTTTCATCAATTCAACTGTAAGTTAGGATTTTGAGATCAAAAGTTCAAATCCAATGCACGACTCAATTATTTAATTGAATTTTGTTTCTCGGTTACGACGTGACTAACGACAAGTGGATCAGGTGACCGTTTGAATTTCGAATTCAAATCTCCAACACTCTCTTGACAGCCTGTGACCTTCAAGCATCAATACCTGTCCAATCAAAACAAACCAAAACAATGTCTCCTGGCCACGTGGAAGCAACTTATTTGTCCGTACACCTACGCGTGCCAACTCCCAAATTCCTAAACACTTTCAGTGGGCCGCGCTTTCCTGATCAATGATAAGCATCAGAATCAGATTGCAAGCACGGCTAAATTGCATTAAACAAATCATAAATAGCGACGCACACATTTACTCACTCTCCTTGTCCAAATTCTAAACCTGAACTCTGTATGCGGGTGAGACAGGGAAGGATTGTAGTGACTGAATCAGAAATGTCGACGCAGAATCGCCGTCAGTCGTTCTCGTCGTCGACCATGTCGTCGCTGGCTAAGCGACAAGCGCCGTCATCTGTGTTGGAGAATGTCGGAAAGGCTGCGGCCGTAGTACCACAATTGGGGAAGAA
Source organism: Erythroxylum plowmanianum (assembly GCA_025531925.1). Classification (NCBI taxonomy): domain Eukaryota; kingdom Viridiplantae; phylum Streptophyta; class Magnoliopsida; order Malpighiales; family Erythroxylaceae; genus Erythroxylum; species Erythroxylum plowmanianum. Next base: position 12,627,534 of record JANVCQ010000006.1, on the reverse strand, counting down.
GCGGGCGCCTCTCGGAGACATCACGAATCATAAGAATGTGCCTCAAAAGGGGTCAAGAATCTCCCTGCCATCGTCGAACTTGGTGGGTTTTCGATATTTTCTTGTTCGGGTTACCTATCTTGGCTTCTTTGATGATAAAATGAAGAGAAGAGAAAGAACTGAGTGTGATTCTTTGTCATTTACGAAGATTTTGGATGTTGAATTGAAAATTTTTCATGTGCCAAGAAAGCCTTAGACTTTTGCTTCTTCATGATTTTATTTCTTCTTTCCCCCTCAGTTTTATTATTACTTCCATAGACTCTGTCAGTATCTTTTCTAAAAGGGCCTTTTTTTTTCCTTTTGGATTTAAGAGTGCTGCAGAAAATGTGAATGATACGATAATTCGATATTGTTTACTTATTTGTATGCCTATATTTCTTAGAAGTGGTTTGATTGTGATAATTCTGTGTTACCTTACTTTAATCATTGCCTACACTGGTTCTGGAATAGGCTATTAATATTTTTGATGAAGGCAAGGCTTGGTAAAGTTGCTGTAGTCAATAAAATAGTCCTACTAAGATAATTCTGAGAATAATTGAAGTTGCAGTTGTTAATACGACATCAGGTATATTGTTATCCCCCTTTAAGATATCTGAAATTCACTGGGAATAATGAAGATGTTTTTTCTTGTTTTAATTAGAACTAGATATTCTGCGTGTCACTTTCTTTTCTATGCAGCTTCAGTGTTTTGGTAGACCTACTTGATTCTTACTGCAAGACAGCAAGTCGTTTCTAACTGAATTGTAAATCTGAAGGTGCCATGTTCAAGTAAAATTGCCAAGGTGAAGAAGGGAACTCCAGCTGGTAATAAGAGGACCGATTTCAATGGGGACAGTGTACCTGTAATCACAACTGTTAAATCAAGTGCGCTTACTGCCTGTAAGCCTGCTCCCTTTCCAAGAAGTGAAGAACATGTCCCTAGTATTGCTCTTCTGAGTGCCCGATGCGACATGGATGTTTCTCCAAGCAAATCAGATGGAATTTCTATTTCTTTTGACGAAACAATGTCTACTTGTGATTCTTTTAAGAGCCCTGAAATTGAGTACATTGACAATACCAGTGAGAGTCCAGTAGTTGATTCTATCAATAATAAGACACTGAGCAAACTACACATCTCAGAACATGAAGAGACAGCAGGTTAGATTAGTTCAAATTTGGTCCGTATCTTTTCACGACGTCCCTTTTTCCATATCCCATTTTCTTCTTGAATAGTTACCTCAATTGCTGAGGCATGTACTAGCATTGCATTATAGGGTTCAAGGCATTATCACTAAACTTTGCCTACAGAAGTGTGTTGAGCTTGTTATTTTGGTGTACTTTAGATGGCTAATCAGTTGTTCTACATCCCTATTTGTTGCTCAAAATTCTTTCAGAAAGCATGTGCACTAGAGATATACCTGGAGAGATGTGTACAGATGACGAGATTGCCCAAGTTGATAGCAACTACAAAGACCCACAGCTTTGTGTAACCATGGCTTGCGACATCTACAAGCACTTACGTGCATCTGAGGTTTGTGATTGTCTTTTATCGTTCCAGTTCATGCCGTGTCCCATGCTTCAATTTTCAGCTCTCAAGCGAACTTTTTTTGTCTTGATGATTTGTCCTTTATCCGTAATGCACTCTTAGATGCCTCCCGGAATTGAATATTCCAGCTAATCACTGACTTTGTGTATTATAATAATAGTGTTCATGCATTCTTGGACAATGCCATAAGAATCTTCATTATTTACTAACCTGTAATTTTCTGCTTTCACAGACAAAGAAAAGGCCTTCATCAGATTTTATGGAAACAATTCAGGTAGATATAAACGCGAGCATGCGCGCAATACTAATTGATTGGCTTGTCGAGGTAATTTGTTGTTTTTAGTTGTACTGAATATTCGTCATATTCTAAATATGGCTGGGAGACAGTTGATTGTAGTTGTTTCTTGAATAGAATTGACAGATAACATATTTTACCAAAGCGCAGGTGGCTGAGGAGTATAGGCTTGTACCCGATACGCTATACTTGACTGTGAACTATATTGACCGGTATCTTTCTGGGAATAAAATGAACAGGCAAAAACTTCAGCTACTGGGTGTAGCATGCATGATGATTGCTGCGTAAGAAGTTGTTTTGCTTTTAATATTATTGAACTTTTATGCACTGTATACTTTTATCTGCACAATTATACAATGGTTTATTAAGAAAGTATATGTTGTCAGGAAATACGAGGAGATTTGTGCACCTCAAGTGGAAGAGTTTTGCTACATCACCGATAACACATACTTCAGGGATGAGGTATGGGTTTTGAGCTATAGGTTATGGACATAAATGTCTTAAAATTAGTGCCACGTTCTTCTACTCTAGTCTAACCAATATAAGACCTAATTTATCATGATTTCAGGTTCTTGAAATGGAATCTGCTGTTCTGAGTTACTTGAAGTTTGAAATAATGGCCCCAACAGCAAAATGTTTTTTAAGGTAGTGCCTCACTCAAGTTTGTTAACTATGTAACAAGTGTTTGCTGCCACTGCTGCATTGATTTTGATTCACTGCATGTTCTAGGCGATTTGTTCGTGCTGCTCATGGAATCAATGAGGTATATATGTTTATGCTGAATGGTTTGGATTGTTGCATCTTTAGTTTCTGTCATGAATAAGGTTTATGACAGAATTTTGCTGAATGGTTTGGATTGTTGCATGAATAAGTTTGATATGACAACAAAAGTTAGCTTCTGTGGTCATTCTATGGGGAAAAGACAAGTTAATGTATTTCCCAACAATCTAGCAGCTAAGTGAGAAAAGAAAAAAGGACAACCTCCACTCATTACTTTCTATACAATACAGTTAGATGTTTAGTATTTCAAATCTTTTCTTGTCATCTTGATCTTGATGCACTTTGGCGCAATTACAGGTTCCTACAATGCAACTCGAGTTGATGGCCAACTACATCACCGAATTATCTCTCCTGGAGTACAGTATGCTTTGTTATGCTCCCTCACTCACGGCTGCTGCTGCAATTTTTTTGGCAAAATACATACTTCTTCCTTCAAAGAGACCTTGGGTACGTAGATAGACTTTTTCATTCTTTCTGGTGCATTGACTAAAATGATTTAGTTGAGTAAGACTGTGACAGCATGCATTTGAACCTTGATTTGTATTTTCAAACAGACTCGGACATTGCAGCATTACACACTGTACCAGCCTTCAGATTTGAGTGAGTGTGTTAAGCATCTTCACCGTCTATGCTGTAACACCCACAGTTCTACGTTATCCGCAATCAGGGAGAAATATAGTCAGCATAAGGTGATACATATTTCATTCCGTTAACGTCCTTTGTCTCCATAGCATCATGTAATCTGATTGGTTTTTTTTTATATTTGTTTCCTCAGTACAAGTTTGTAGCAAAGAAGTGCTGCCCTCCTTCAATACCTCAAGAATTCTTCAACAATCGAAGCCATTAACCAGTTGGATTACTTACTCTTTCCAATGCTCCGTTGGACAAATTTCCAGCGAAGTACTTCACCTTTACCATTTTCTGACGCCAATGTAGTTTTTGCAGTTTGTTAGAATTTGGTAAACATGTCAAATAATTTTGTATTATGTATAACTGAATCATTTTAAGACGGTTTATTTCTTCAAATCTTTATTTGATCACTAGCAGAGTAATACTGCGCAAATGTGTAGTAACAATGCCCTGTCAATTTAATTCGTTATATTATCATATAATTTTAATGTATAAATAAATATGGAAAATTTAAAAATGTGTAATTAAATTATAAGTAAATTTTAAAATTTTGTAATTAAATTATAAATAATTTAAATATGTAATGGAAATTTAATTAAAAAGCTTTAAATATGTCATATTAAAAATAT
>JANVCQ010000006.1:12571436-12589591 GCA_025531925.1 Erythroxylum plowmanianum | reverse complement strand
ATTTTTTGTTGTGCCCTCAATAACTGCTGCGAATAGAACCTAAAACCTCATCTCTGGTTTGGAGAGCTCGGTCTATTGCATCAATCATTGAACTACCTGGGGCATATGAAATTAAACGAGGTGGTACCCAGCCATAAACCACATCAAAAGGGGCAGTTTGTAGAGATGTATAGTAACTGGTGTTGTAGCAGTATTCTGCCCATCATAACCAATCCATCAATTTGTAGGATGCTTACTAGTGAAACATCGAGATACATTTCCATCGTCCAATTTACCACCTCTGATTGCCCGTTTGTTTGTGGATGATAGGCTAACTTAGTGCCACTCAAACAAAATTATTCAGTCCAAAATAAACTTGTAAATGTTACATCACGATCACTAACCATAGTTTCCGATAACCTATGTAACTTAAAAATGTTATCAAAAAATATTCTGGCCATACTTATAACTGTGTATGGGTGATAAATCGGCAAAAAATGGGAAAATTTAGAAAAGCGGTCCACCACTACTAGCAAAACATTCTTCCCTTTAAACATTGGCAATCCTTCTACAAAATCCAAGGAGTAATCAGACCATATTTGTGTAGGAACAGGCAACAATTGAAGGAGCCCTGCCGGTAAAAGATTCTCGGTCTTGTGACGTTGGCAGATATCACAAGAACGAACAAACTCCCTCACATGTGTCTTCATTCATGTCCAATAAAAATATCTTGTAATTATGAACAAAGTCTTTTGGTACCCCCTCATGGCCTTGATTATGAAGTGCTAAAATGATGGTCTGAATGGACGGAGAATTTTTAGGCAAGTAGACTTTATTTTTGTAGAGTAGCAGCCCATTTTTGAAACTACAAGAAATTGCAGCAGTATTGTTTTGGATGAGAGATATTTGGTGTTGAATTTCAGTAGAAGCCTGCTGTTCTCTTTGGATATCATCAAAAATCTCTAATTGAGGCATTGAAATGGCCATAAGTGTTACTGAATCTTCCTCCCGTCGGGATAGAGCATCGACCACTGTATTTAAACTCCCATCCTTGTACTCTACCATAAAAGAAAAACCCAATAATTTACTAAACCATCTTTGTTGAGGTGGAGATATTACCGTTTGTTTCAAAAGAAATTTGAGGCTGTAATGATCTGTGCAGATGATAAATGTGTGCCCCCACAAATAAGAATGCCAATGATTCATTGCCTTAACCAACCTTATTAATTCTTTCTCATAGGCTGGGAGATTATGGTGCCATGCCGTTATCATTCAACTGAAATAGGCTATAGGTCTACCATTTTGTAAGAGAACAACCCATATTCCTGAATCAGAGGCATCACACTCCACAATGAAAGGCTTATTGAAGTTTGGGAGAGCAAGAATTGGAGTGGAAGTCATCAGCTCTTTAAGTCTTTTAAAGGATTGAATCACCGCCTTTGTCCAATGAAAGGATTTGTGTCGCAACATCGCTATGAGAAGAGCAATAATTGTTCCATAATTTTGAACAACCTTGTGGCAGTAATCGGTCAACCCCAAAAATCCACAAAGTCCCTTCACCGTTGTTGGTTGTGGCCAATTGAGCATGACTGAAAATTTTGATTGATCTGCCTGAACTCCAATTGAGAACATAACGTGGCCTAAATATACCATCTGAAATTATGCGAAGTCGTACTTGGATTTCTTTAAGGAAAATTTATTAATTGAAAGCATTTCAAAGACTATCCAGAGATGATACAAGTGCTCAATCCAAGTTCTGTTGTAGATGAGAATATCGTCAAAAAATACGAGAACAAACTTTCTTGAATAAGGTTGAAATACCTCATTCATTAATGCTTGGAAAGTGGAAGGAGCGTTGATGAGGCCGAAGTGCATGACTAAAAAACCGAACTGACCATAATGGGTATGAAAAGCTGTCTTTTTGATATCTTACAAAAACATTTGAACCTGATGATAGCCCAAGCGTAAATCCAATTTGGTGAAAAATTTAGCCCCTCCAAGTTCTTCTAATAGTTCATCTATAACAAGTATTGGGAATTTATCCTTCACTGTTTTGGCATTTAATTCCCGATAGTCCACACAGAGACACCAAGACCCATCTGATTTTGGCACAAGAATTACTGGAGAAGAGAAAGGTGAATGACTGGACCAAATAATTCCCTTTTGCAAAATTTCGGAGCACTGCCTCTCAATCTTGTCTTTTTGGGAATGAGGATATCTGTAGGGGCGTACCACCACTGGCTTAGTGCCTGGCTCCAAGGGAATTCCGTGGTCACAATTGCGGCTAGGAGGAAGCCCTTTCAGTTCTTCAAATATTGTTGAAAATTCTGCCAAAAGATTTTGCAATTTGACATCATTTTCTGGAAATTTATAGATATCGTTAAGACTTACTATTTGGCTTTGGGTAGAATTTTGGATTCCCTATAACTCTATCTTGTGGCCATGTTTGGAGAAAGCCATTCTCATAAGTGAGAAATCCCATATGATGGGACCCAAGGTGTGTAGCCAATTAACTCCCAACACAATGTCAATGCCGCATAAAGGAAGGACAAATAGATCAGCTTTGAAGGGATGAGAACCCATTTTAAGCATTGCACTTCAGCAAATTCTTGGATTGCACAATTGCTCACCATTTTCTACCTTAACTCGTAACCCATCTTTCTTATCAACACATGAATTAACCTGTTTAGCAATTTTGGCAGCCACAAAACTATGAGTACTACCTGAATCAATCAGAGCAAGTACAGGTTTATCGTTCCACTCTCCTTGTAAGCGCATGGTTTGAGAATTGTGAATGTCTGTGATTACATTCAGTAAGATTTCTAGTGAGAGCTCCCTATCTGGGTTGTCTTCACTTATATCCATATCGCTTTCACTTCCGTCAAGCTCAATCCAAAATAGCTTTTTTCATTGTTGTCCCCGTATAAAAGACTCATCACAATTAAAACAGAGATTCTTCTTTCATCGCTCTTCCATCTTCCCCGGATTCAACCTCTTTATAATTCTGGAACTGTAGGGTTCAGTAGGGGTAGGTGTTTGATAAGCAGTAAACCGTGTTGGCATTTTTTTCTCATATAGTCGCAATATGCTCATAGCTGTGGCTAAATCAAGAGAGTGATGGAGTTCTACTTCCACTGAAATAAATTCTTTTAGTTCACTAATATAATGTTGAACCTTTTAGGCTTGTGACAATTTTTCCACTCGAGAGACCGAAATTTCAAACTGTGCTTGTTAACCTACGATCGAACCATACTGCTTTAATTTGGCTAATTCCCCTAGTTTGTTGCTACGGATGGGTGGGCCAAATCGAAGATTACACTGATGCTTAAGCTCCTCCCATGTTGGATCCAAGACATCATTAAGTAATTGCAAGAACCAAAGTTGAGCATTGCCCTCTAAGTGGTAAGAGGCTAAGTTAACTTTCTCCTCTTCATTGATTTTCTAGTGTCTAAAAAAATGTTCACATCAACTCAACCATGTAAACGCGAAACTACGGGCTCAATTAATTGGAAGCTTTAGCAGTTTCTCTCTCCACGTGGGGGTTTCTCTCTCGAGTTTTGCGAAGTCTGAGAGCTTTTCTTGATTTTGATTAGGGTTTTGAGTTGCGTTGAGTCTTGGGCAATTTCCTAAGTCTTTGCTTTCTTTGATTGAGTCTTGCTTTTTCGCATTGTGTGTTAGGTTTTGCTGTTGATTTTCTTGGGCATTTGGGATTGGATTTCTACTCTTGACGGGTTTTAGAGGATTTTGACTCCACGATCCCTTGTTCAAGGAGCTTTGGGGCTTGTTTGGTGGGTTGTGAGATGGCGGCATTTGATTTAGAAATAGCTTTGGAGTCGTGACGAGCTCTGATTGAAGAATCGTCTCGCTGTGTGATTTTGGATAAAATCATTTCTGATAGGATTTTGAATAGGACTGGCATCTTTAGAGTACTGCGAAGCATGTGGACTGTGAAGGAGCTTAAGGATGTTCGGGAATTGAGCCCTAATCTGTACACTTTGTCCTTTCATAGCCTAGAGCAGGTGGAGAAAGCGATTGGGGAAGGGCCATAGACGGTGATGGGGTGCTGTTTTGTGTTGAAACATTGGTGTATGGATATGGCTGTTAAGGAGGTCGACTTTTCCCATTGTCGATTTTGGATTCAGATTCATAATCTGCCTTTAGAAATGCTTACTGCTATTAATGCTCGGAGAATTGGGGACAGACTTGGTCAAGTGGTTGCAATTGGTGAGGATACATGGGAGCTGGGACTGGGTAGGAGTTTTTTGCGGATAAAAATTGAGCTTGACATTACTATTCCTTTGATGCCTGGTTTTTGGGTTCCACGTGGAACACAGAACCGGCTGTGGGCAGAAGTTCTGTATGAGAAGATGGCAGATTTTTGCTATAATTGTGGCCTTTTGAGGCATCAAGGTAGAAGTTGTAAACGTGAAAAGATTGATAGGAATGAAGTGGATATGCGGAGATCTTTTGGTCCATGGATGAAGGCTATGCCAGTGCAATTTAAAGATAGTATGAGTGCTATGTTGTATACGGAAAGGAATCAAACAGTGGACCCTGAGATTTTATTGAAGAATAGTGAGGCTGCTACTGATATAGAGATGACTCAGTGTGGGGATGCTGCCCTGGGTGGTCATATTGGTACATTGGATATTTCTGAGTTGGGGAATGATCACATTGTGGATGCTGAAAGTGATGTAATTCGCGTGGAAAATATTATGGTACAGGATGGACGGATTGAGGGTAAAGGGAAGAGAGGTGCTAGAAGGGGTAAGGGAAGAGGGAAGAAGGGAAATCTTAGTGAATTTGAGTCTAGCTGTCTTGAAGGGCAAGGTAATGCTGGAGGTTTGGGTGACTGTCCTCTAACAGTCCCCAATGGCCTATGAGGTGTCTTTCGTGGAATTGTCAAGGGGTGGGATCTCCCTTGACAGTCCATCATTTGATGGAATTGAAAAAGAAGTTTGATCCTACTTTTATTTTTTTGATTGAAACAAAAAATAAAGTTGACAAGCTAGAAATTCTTAGGAAAAGATGTAATATAGATGCAGCTGTGTATGTTCATCCTAATGGGATTGGGGGAGGTTTGGTTGTGTGGTGGAAGGATTGTGTTTCAGTGACTGTTATGGAGCAGGATAAAAATCTTATTGTTATGGATGTGTGTAATAATGAAGATGGTGTTCTTTGGAAGGTTTTCTGGGTTTATGGGGATACTAATTTGAAGGAGAGGAAACTGAATTGGGAGAGAATTGTGAGAAAAGCTAGGGGAATTATGTGTCCATGGATTTGTATGGGTGATTATAATGATTTTCTATATCATTATGAAAAAGAAGGGGGGCAGAGAAGGGCTGCTGGTAAGACGGAGGGTTTTTGGGATATGATTATGCGATCAAGGCTTATTGATTTACCTTCTAAAGGGTTGTGGTATACTTGGATTAATAAGAGGGCAGAGGGTGAGATACGGGAGAAAATTGATAGAGTTCTAGCTAACCAGCAATGGATTGAAACTTACCCTCACTACCAGGTTACCAACTTACCAATTGTTGGTTCTGATCATGCTCCTGTTTTGCTGGAAACTGCCCTTAGGGAGAAGATGGGTACCCGCCAATTTAAGTTTGAAGTTTTATGGAGTGAGCATGAGGATTGTGCCCATATAATCACAGAAGGTTGGTCACGCTAGTTTGGTGGTTCTAGATTGTATCAGTTAGTGTAGAAACAGAATGCCTGTAGGTCAAACCTCATTGCCTGGAGTATAAAGGTTTTTCCCAATTTCAGAAAGGAGATTGATGATATTATGAAACAGGTGGCTGTGTAGGGAAAAAAAAAGTGTCGTGCTGAGGATACAAACTAGATCAAGCAACTGCTTGGAGTTTTAAAACAAGCCTGGGAAGGAGAAGAGAAATATTGGTATCCTAGGTCTAGGGTACAATGGTTAGAGGCTGGGGATAAGAATATCAAATTCTTTCACTAGTCTACTTTACAAAGAAGAAGGGGGAATAAGGTTCTTCGAATAAAAGGCAATGATGGGAAATGGATGGAGGAAGAATCAGGAGTGATTGATCAATTTAGAGAGTTTTATCAACACCTGTTTGCCAGTGAGGGATGCAGTGATATAGATGAAGTTCTTCAAGCTGTACCTAGAGTTGTTATAGCCAAGATGAATGAGACTTTGAGTGCTGAAGTTACTGAAGAAGAAATAATGGCAGCTGTGTTTAAACTTGGTGCAATGAAGGCTCCAGGGCCTGATGGATATAATGGGCTGTTCTATCAGAAATTTTGGGGTATTGTAAAGAATGCTATAGTTGCTAGTGTTAAGAGTTTCTTTCATAATGGCTATATGTTGACTGAATTGAATAAGACTTGTGTGCCCTTGGTGCCCAAGAAGAATCCAGAAGAGGTATCACAATTTCGACCTATTAGCTATTGTAACTTCAGCTATAAGATAATCTCTAAGGTTTTAACTGAGAGATTGAGAGCTTATATGGGAGAACTTATTACTTGCAATCAGAGTGGTTTTGTTAAGGGGAGGCAAATACATGATAATATCCTGGTAGCAAGTGAAGTGTTTCACAATTTGAAGATTAGGAAAGGGCAGCAGTATGGTTTGGCTTTGAAACTTGATATGGCTAAAGCATATGATCGGGTGGAGTGGATATTTTTGCAGCAAGTTATGGAGAAAATGGGCTTCAATTCAACTTGGATAAGGTGGATCATGGAGTGCATTTCCTCTGTTACTTATGTGTTCAATGTCAATGGTAAGAGATCAGGTCTTATTACTCCATCTAGAGGTCTTAGGCAAGGGGATCCTTTATCCCCTTACTTGTTTTTGTTTGTAGTGGATGTTCTGCCTAGAATGGTCAATCATGTCATTGAGTCTAGGCAGTTAAAGGGTCTTCGGTTAGTAGGAGATTGTCCAGTCCTGTCCCATTTACTTTTTGTTGATGATGCCTTATTTTTCTTGCCTGCTGATGCTGCTAATGCTTCCCTTATGTTTGATATTCTCGCTAAGTATTGTAAAGCTTCAGGACAGATGGTGAACTTGTCCAAGTCAAGCATTATTTTCAGCTCTAATACACCTGAGAACAAGAGGAATGAATTGAAGTTGCTGCTTGGAATTCTCGAAGCTCCTAATCCTGGGACTTATTTAGGTCTACCTACATTTTGGGGAAAGGAAAAGATAAGAGCTGTGGAGTTCATCAAAGAACGAATTATCAAGAAGATTACTGGATGGAAGACAAAGTATCTCAGTCAAGGAGGAAGGGAGGTACTCATAAAAGCTGTTGCTTGTGCTATGCCTATTTACCTTATGTTGTGTATAAAGTGTCCTAAAACAATATGTGAGGCCATTAATGCTGTGCTTGCTGATTTCTGGTGGGGGCAGAAGGATAATGAACATCGAATTCATTGGGCTAGCTGGATTAAAATGTCAGTGAGTAAAAGTGCTGGAGGCATGGGTTTTAAGGACATGCAACTACTAAATATTGCCTTGCTTGCATGGCAGTATTGGAGACTGATTACAAATCCAACTGCTTTGTGGGCAAGGGTGTTGAAAGGATTATATTTTCCTAAAACTTCATGTTTGCAGGCTAAGAAAGGTTCACGGACTTCTTGGATTTGGTCTAGTATGTTGGAAGGGAGGGATTTCTTGAAGCAACATCTTCAGTAGCAGGTTGTGGATGGCAGACGCATTAATATTTGGGATGAACCATGGATTCAGGGTCAAGTGGTGACTAAATCAGAGGGACTTCCTGCAAATGTGCCTAAGAAAGTGGAGGAATTGATAGATATTCATGCTGAAAAGTGGAAGCTGGAGGTTGTATGAGACTTTTTCTCTAGTGATCAGCAGCGCATAATTGAAGACATCCCTTTGTATGGTAAAGGATCTTCGAACAGATATATTTGGACAATTGCTGAGAATGGAATTTATTCAGTTCGGATGGGATATCAGATTTTGAAATAAGCTGCCGTCATTTCAGATACCAAAAAAGCTGTAACTTCTCATATGGTGGACTAGAAACTTTGAAAATGGCTTTGGAAGCTCACACTCCCAACCAAGGTTAAGGTATTTCTCTGGAAAACACTGCACAATTTACTGCCTACTAAATCTAATTTGGTCAAAAGAAGAGTTAACGCTAATGATTTGTGTCCTATTTGTTTTGGTGAACCTGAGACTCTTGAGCATATGATGCTATTATGTCCATGGACAAAATGTGTATGGTTTGGTAGTGCTTTGGGCTTAAAAGTAACAAGGGTAGGTTTGACCACTCTAGATGCATGGCTAATGGATATAAGTGAGACTTTTAAGAAGTCTGATAATGGCAATGATACTTTGGTTTTAATTGCTGTTTTGCTGTGGAACATTTGGAAGCAGCGGTGTAAAGTCGTTTTTAATCATGATATGCCAGATCCTATTAGATGTCTTATGAAAAGCTCTGCTTTGTTAGCTGAATGTTGTCATAGTAAACAGAAGGATGGCATGAATCGGGTGCATACTCTGCAGAATAAATGGATCAAACCATCGGTAGGCTATTTGAAAATGAACTGTGATGGAGCTTATAATCGTGGGGATGCAGGTTTTGCAGTTATTGTACGTAATGCTGAAGGCATTGTTGTTGATGGTATTGCTAAAGAATGTAAAGCAGGTTCAGCACTTGAGGTTGAAGCTAGAGCTGTGTGGGAAGGGGTGAAGTTGCTGGAGCAGAAAGGATATCATAATGTACAGATTGAAATGGATTCACAGCTTGTTCATACTGAAATACTTAAGAATAAAGGAAAAGGAAAATGGAGAATTTATCCATACATTTCTGATATACTGTACAGAATACATCATTTACAGGGTATTGAATTTGTCCTAATAAATCGTGAAGTTAATAGCGCTGCTGATTGGTTAGCAAAGCAAGTCAGTAAGAAGATGTGCTTGGGTAATTGGATTTTAATGCCTCCATCTTCTTTGGTTGGTATCTTGAGTCGAGATGGCTTACCAGCACCTCCTTAGTTGTTATGCGATGAAAGGGATATGCTAGAGATGCTACTTCGTTTAGTTCTCATATGTGTATTGCTTCTGTCTTTCTCTAATATTTTGTATGAACTTGTTGATGTTGTTCTCTCATATTAATAAAATTTCTTTCTATTGGCCAAAAAAAAAAAAACACTAAGCCATGCCAAAGGATCTTCTTGGCCATTGAATTTAGGAAAATCCAAATTGAAGAATTTTGGAACAATTTTTGAATCTTCAGAGTTTCCCATTGTTCCCTTGTTTTTAGAAGGGCAAATATTATTGTTGATTTCACCATTTGGTCTAGAATTTGAGTTTGAAATATCACGAGCAGTAGTCTCAAGCTTTGCATTCATCTCTTCTTGTCGAACCTTATTAGCAGCTTGTTCGTCAAGGAATATATTAAGGATACGGTTTAACTGTTGCTGAATTGATTCCCCCATAACTTCAGGCTCTCATACGAAATTGTTACAGGCCCTAGTTTGGGATCTAGTTAAGGGTCTTTGTAATAAAATATTAGGTTTGTGAAAAATAGAAAAAGATGAGTTTCCCTTCTTTCTACCTATCTTTACAGACTTAAGAGAGAATCTGTAATCTCTTAAGTACTCAACAACTGATTTGGGAAAATTTTCTATCTTTTCATTTATTGATTGCTGCTGTTTAAATACAGAAATAAGGAAGATAACCACCCCCTACAATTGAGGGATTATTAACATAACATGGAGGATTCCCTCCTAAAAATGAGCAACTAAAACAAATAACAAATGGAGGATTAACCTCCTCTACTTGAGGAGAAAAAAATCAGATAAAACTAATTTATTCAAATAAAAATCTTGACAGCAGCAGCAGTAGAAAAATCTTCAACGGTTGGAACTAGTTTGGACTTGATCTTCTTGTAACTTCTCTTTCTTTTGACGACCATGAGTATATCTCTTATAACACCTTAAGAGACTTGTAACACTTCTTGATATGTGTTATTTGCAGATTTATCAGTAACGTTAATTCAGAGTCCAATTGCCTATACTTATGTTTCTCTTTTCAAGTTTCAAAATTGATCAAATGCACGAATTTCCCTTTTTAACTTCAGAAATTTTATGGATTCGTGACTTCTATACGTTAAATCCGTTTATGAAATAACATTTATTTGGACAGAACTTGTTTAGACGGTATAGTGAATGATATTTCTTTAAGGGACTGTTTTGTATTTTAGAAAATTTCTCTGGAACGCATTAATAAAACCTAATGTGTATAAGGACATCACTAAATATTAATGTGTAAAAGGTTCGCTTGCGAAAGATGTTAAAAATTAAAAATATACATGGTTTTTCTGTAACTTTTCCTTTCTGAAATTTTAGTTGCAAATGAACTGAATTTAACGAGAGAAAAAAGGAATGGAGACACTTTGCATGCCGACAGGGGTTACTAATTGATATGGAGAAAATGAATATTAGAATTCAAGAGCTCTGTTATGATTCGACTTTCAACATGCACATAATGAATTCTATTCTATTCCTAACGTTGCAATTGAGCCTCTCCAACAGCATGTGTCGCCAAACATCATTTGAAATCAAATTTCTCTCATCATTGCTCTCTTCGCGGTTACAGTTGCAATAGTCGTACCCAACCTAACCTACGACTGTGACAAAATTCTTCAACTTTGACAAGCTAGCCAGGCCACGTAGGGACGTTTTCTCAACAATGAATAGCTTGGATGTAAGTAAAACAGAGCACAAGGTATTTGGGTAACGATGATCTGAAGGGGGCCACGTATATAACTATAACACATGCACATGGTCTCTAAACCCCAAAACAAGAAAATTTGAATTTTCCATTTTAACTTGTTCGGCTCATTGCTCACAGCTTACCCCACCAACCTCACTTAATGCCTTCAATCCCGCCGAAACCAGCAGTCTTCAGGGCCACTACTTCAACTATATATGTACCTATACAGCTATACTCCCACTCAGAATCAGACGCAACGCAAAGTCCCTGCTTTGTATTTGTTTTCCCATCAAAATGGTCATAGACGACTCTTTCAAGAAACCTGGAGCTGTCCCTTTTAAGTGGGAGATCCGACCCGGTGTCCCCAAGATCCATCACCAACATAAGAAGCTTGTTAAACAATTGACACCCCCAACTTTACCGTCACCTTCAACGCCGTTTAAACCGCGACATGCGTCACCAACTTCGCAACCAAAATTGAAACCACCACCAGCAAGCTCCGTTCTTTTTTCTCCGGAAGAGCCCCGTAGCCGCTCCTTCCGATCGACTCCACGTGCCCGCTCGGAGAGTTGGCGCTTCGAGCCGCCCACCCGAGTCCAACCCGAGTGTGTTTCTCCGGGGTGCTTTCCGTCGCCTTCGTTAAGAAGGAAAGGAAGTAAGAAGAGCAGTCACAGGGTCGGAAGACCCGGGTGGGAACTCGACTACACATCTGACCGTGAGACGCTTGCAAGATGGTCAGTGTCGAGCCGGAAGTCAGCAGTACTATCGCCATTCCACGACTCATCTACGACGTCGTCTTACTGGTCGAACCAGTCATCGCCCCGACAAGTGAACGATGCAGAGTGGGCCGGTTTCGGACTTTTCTAAAGAAGCGTAAATTTGGAGAGTTTAAGAAATAAGTCTGTGCGAAAACAAGATTCCGGATCCGGAATATACTTGAGGAAAACAGAGAGAAAAAAATGAAGGGTCGAAATCGAAAAAGGCCAAGGCCAAACCTGTGGCTAGTTGCAAGTATCAGTTTGTTATTGTACATATTATCGTATGCAGCCGAAATAGAAGACTTGTTATGAACATTTGGCATCGGCAGTTTACAGGAAGCTCGAGTCGTTATACTGTGCTTTGGTTCAGTTGAAGTGGTTTTGATAGTACTTAGGTTCGTGAGTTCCATCACAGCTGGCAACCTAATGAAAGTAGACGCTTTTGGGCAAGTCCGTCGTATTAATGAGCTTGACACAAAACAAAAGCCTTTAAAATTAAGTCAGTTAAGACCCAAATGGTATAGATTTCAGATCATGTTTTGAACTGAAACAGGATATACTGAATTTTGGGCTGTTACTTGTTCCCCTTGTTGTATTAACTTTCAAGTCATTATTGGAGAAGTGTACGACGATTTGGGAACTTTCACCTTCCATAGTCGTATCCTGATGCAGTTGATATTGCCAGAAGTTAAAATAGAGTATTAATTTGCGAAATTCTCTAACCAAAATAGAATGACATTTTGATAGTTTCAAATATCATTAAAAGGATATTAAGAGTGAGAATAAATGTGATTGGATTTAAATAGTATAGATATTAATTTCATATTTTATATCTAATTATAAGATTGTATGAAAAATGATTAAATTATAAAAAAAATAATGCACAAAAAACTATTCAAAAATTATTTTGATATTTCTAATATTTTGATAATTATAATATATTGCTACACACTAATCTTAATTTATAGAGATAAATTATTTAAAAAGAGAATTAAAGATAAATTAAAAAATTAACGTTATAAGTTATGTCTATTATCAATATATTAAAAAATCAGACACAAAGATTAAAAAAAATAATTGAGTTACATTCATACAGCCCCCCTTAGGATTTGACAAACAATCACATTACTTCTTCATTTTTAAAACTATCAAATACCACTTGTGTTTTTTAAATTAATATATTGTCCGTTACTCCTACTATCAGGTTGCTGTCAAAAACTCTATTTATACACGTAAAAAAAGTTGTTTTAATGTTTGGAGGTCCAAGGAATTTTACCCCATGTTGTGTTGCCAGGCCAATTTACTTTACTGCTCTCAGATCCTTACCAGAGAGCCAAAGCCAAGTTCTGGGTTGAATTTTCCAAATTCTAAATTCTAATTTCGGTTGAACTTTTCATGCACAATGCATTGTTTAACTCTTGAAAAATTATTAATTACATTGACAATTCAATTCTAAATTGAATTAGATATAAGGTTCCACAAAATTTCAATCTAAACTTTTTAGATTAAAATTAATCAGATCTAAATATCATCTTTAAGGCTTTAATTTCAATTCCAAAATTCAAGATCAATAACAATCAAACAATTTAATTAAATTATAGAATTAAAATTCCCTCTTATACCACAATTGGGAAATCAAGATGAGATCCAATATCGACCGTAATGAAATAATTACGAAACTTTTTTATATTTTAATTTCCCAAAAATCAAGATCATTTTAATTCTATAAAATGATTAACAATTAAATCATAATAAAGCATGAATCTTAATTCTTACCTTATTTTGAAGCTTGATCATATTCTTGTCATATTCCTTAAATTATTTTCGAAATCGATCCATTTCAACCATTATAACTGCACAGCTCTAACAAAATCTACAGAACAAGTTAAGAGAATTCTGCAACTTTAACAGAGAGGGTTAAGCAAGAATTATTAGCTTCATTAGAACTTAAGCCTATTTATAATAAGTATTGGACATTTTAGTAATTTAATTGAAATTAAATTCTAATTTCAATTAAACTTTAACTAAAATTACAAATAATTCTAATTAAATATCAATTATGCCCAAATAAGATTCAATATCTCATATTGATCTTTATTTATTAAATATCTCATATTTAATTATAACAATTAAACTTTAATTAAAATTACAAATAATTCTAATTAAATACTAATTATGCCTAAATAAGATTCAATATCTCATATTGATCCTTATTTATTAAATATTTCATAATTAATTGTAAAGTTTCTCAAACTTTACAATTAAGTCCAACTTGATTAAAATATCTTTGCTATCTTCAACCAACTCTTTATGTAACATCCCGTTCCTATATTAAGGGTTATAACTCAAAAAAAATTTGGTACATATGAGCTTAAAGAGAGATTAAGAAAATTCATTTTTCATGCTCATGCATAATGTTAGTATATACGCACATGAATTTGAATCTTTGCACATAAAAATAATTGTACATGCATTTACTGACAATTTTTGGGTATAATTATTTATAAATGTGATTATATTTGAAATTGTGGATTATATGTGTGAAAAACAATTGATTTGAAGAGTATATTTATTTACTTAGAAATTTTGGTGAAATCTGGAAATTTTCTGAAATTTAAGGGTATCTTGGACTAGAAAAAATTTCAAGTGACAAAACAATTGTTAAATGGTAGTAAAAATTACTATCCAATGGCAATGGATATTTTGATGAAAGACTTTAGGATTTATAGACAAGTGCTATTGAAAATTGGGAGACAATTGGATTAGAAATTGGAGGCAAAATGGACTAGTTATTATAATGTACCAAATGGAACAATGGGAAAGTGGCATGTGGCAAGTGACACCGCTTATTGAATCACGTTTTTATAAAGCGAAAGACCATATTTTGGTCTTTCACTTGCTAAAAACGATACTTGCCTATATTTTCATCTTCTTCTTTCTTTTATCTTCTCCATTCTTCTTCTTCACTCATGATGCTTTCTTCTCCAAGCCATAAGGTTGAATCTTTCTTCCCTCCATCACTAGCCACTTAAATACTTTACTATCTCCACCTTGCTACTAAAAAACCCAACCTATTCCTCCAAGAAAGTTGATAATTGTGGAGAGAAAAGAGTTAGGGTTTAATGGTGATTTTGAAAATTTAGAAGCTAAATCAAGTAAGTTATGTTTTAATTTTATGGGTTTGGTTAAATTAAGCAATTGTGATCATAGTTAGAGGTTAATCTCATGAAATGGTGTTTTAAGTATGTGGGTGTCGTGAATGGTGAAGATTGTGTAAAGTTCTTGCTTTTACTGATGAGTAATGATTTATAAAAATGTTTTGGAGGTTGAATGTATGAGAATGTGTTATATTTTGAGTGATTATAATCAAGTGGGGAATATGAAATGTGTGTGGATGATGTTGAGTTGAAATTAGGTATATTTGAAGAAGTTATCCATTTGAGATGATGAATCTTGAACATGAATTACTGTTATACATATAAGTGAGATATTATGGAAAAAAAGATAAGATTTTTGTGAATGATGAGAATTAATTGTAAGTGACGAGTCAAATGAGTAGAGATTAGAGAGTTTAATAAAATAATATTGGTCGTTGAATGGTTATGCTTATGACATTTCAAGTTTGTACATTACAAATTTCAAGTTTCTCATAAGGGAAAATTTGTGTTCTGACTTCAGGGAAAAATCTGTATTAATCTTGGACTTAATCAATTCATCTGATTCATCTTAGACTAAATCCCTTTGTCTGATTCATCTTAGACCAAATCCCTTCGTCTGATTCATCTTAGACTGAATCCCTTCTTCTGATTCATCTTAGACTGAATCACTTCGTCTAATTCATCTACACTTTTGGAAATATGAGATTTTGACCCTCTAGATGACAAAATCTGTAGCACCCTACTCCCGCAAGACACGTACCCGACATCCTGCATGATATCCGAGTCCGTGCCCAGCGAGGGTGACGTGTTAGAACACTCAATCAGTTAAAACTCAGTACAATTTTTTTTAAAACCACAAACATAATATGTTGAAATCGATAATCAATTCGGGCCCACTTTATTAGTAAACGTTTTCAATCATAACAATATAGTTAACAGAATTTTCAATAGTCATTTGGGCCCCTTTCACAAAAACAAAACACTTTAGTCATAAAGTCTTTACATTACAACATAAATCATATACACCTTTTTACAAAACTTTCAGAATACATAATTTGAAACAAAAGTTGCGGAATATACAATTTCATACAGAAAGAAAGAAATACAATACAGACGTGAACTGATCCCAACCTTTATCCCTTACTTGCATGCTGTAGGCATACTCCCGTTTGCCTAACGGAGTATCCTTCTGATCCTGAAAAATATTTGCAAATTTTGGGTGAGTTTTGTGAACTTAACGAGTGATCATCATCGATGGCTCACCTAGTCATATAACACATAGTTCACATTCACATCATTCCACATTTCACACTCAATACACTTAAATCATTCGTATTACGCATATGCAATACTCATGAGACCCACTTTTCATTTATTACTTTGTTGTAACTGAATATCTAAACTGTCTCGTATCCATTGTGGATACTGGGCTTATTGATAACTATCCTATATCGGGCTCATTAAACGTTAAGTCTAAGGCTCTGAATCACTTTCTAAGCTTGAGGCTCTTTTCACACTTTGAGATTTAAGCTTTGATCGACGGCTATTCTGGTCACAACTCCTATTATCTAATCATGCATTCATGTATGGAATGCATATCACATTTTCAATCAATCATATCATGAAATATTTAGTAGTCAATCAATACAAAAATTCAAACAAAATAAACAATGAAATGAGATCATCTAGGTCTACTCACAATACGCTCCAGATTAACATTTGCTTCCAAATCATAGAAATGCCTGAATGCGTACTTTTAACCTGCACATCACAATTATGCAATACAGTACGTATGTTGCACACACATTAATGATTGCACAATCACATAAACATTTAGTTTTACACATATGCATATGTGTAATGTACAATGCATGCTCAATGACAATCCCAGGTATATTATCAAATTTCATATCTTATCCAAATTCTCATTTTATAACTTAATTACTCGTCATTTCATTTTTAGCATTATTTGCTCTTACAAATAACAATTCCTCATTCACTTTAACTTGATACACTTTACTCCTCTTCTTTGAATCACAATTTCAATCATATGAATATCTTTATTCCCAAACAAACTCATACCTTTGGTATTTTGATATCAACAATTCATTCACTAATGTTATTCTAACATTATATGATCATACAATATCTAAACTCTCATTCTTTCTTATAAATTATCAAAAATTTCAGACCTTCGGGTCTATTTTCCATGATCAATTAGACAATGAATATGAGGTAATTTGGCAAAACTTTCTTCTAATAACATGTTCCCTATTGTATTAAGTTTCTAATAACACAAAGATCATTCAATTTGGTTCAATATTCCAAAAGTTATACTCCAAATAATTTGGATCATTCCTTAATTGTGACAGTATTCTACGCCCAACTTCAAGTCAGATTCTGGAACTATGGAGATAGAATTGGAATTTTATTTCTTCATAAAAATTGTATCCCTATGTCTCTATTTTAATATAAATTAAGAATCATTTCATTTGGATAACTACATAATTAGTTATGCCTAAAATACCAAAGCATGTTCAGTGAAAATACTCCAGTTAACATTTTCCAAAACTCCTCATCAATTCATTGCAAAATTCATCAATCAAACTCTACCGAATGATTTCATATGGTTATAATTTTTGGTAGAGATGAAGATCAATGTGTGACGAGTCCAATGGTTTAATTCCTAAGTCATTTGAAGCTCGGAAGAAGAAGTTATGACCAAAAGATCAAAGGATGCTCACATTAGCCCACTTCAGTAAGTATTCAAGCTCACGATCGTGCTAGATTCAAGTTGATTCAGAAGCACGATCATGCTTTTTCACACTTCTTCAAAATTTAATGATCATGAACAAGCACAATCGTGCAACCCCTCTTTTCTTCTCCAAATTCACGCACTCCCAAGTCTCCTCTTCTTAAAATAGACCTTTAGGACAATCTTTCATGGAAATTTTGACAAGGAAAATCAAGGATTTGGGCAAAACACTCTTCTACAAAATTGTTCCGTTATGTCTTAAGTTCCAAATGAAATCAATTTCATGCAATTTGGATAGATATTCTGAAAGTTATTCCAAAAACACTACAGACTGTTCCAACTCATGACAGAATCCACAAACTCAAATTCGAGCTAACTTTTGAAACTCTTATGGACAGAATTCAATTTTGATTACTTCATGAAAAATATAGTCACACGTCTTTAGTTTAATATAAAATTAAAATCATCACATTTGGATGGCTATAGATCAAGTTATGGCTAAAATATAGATCTATGTTCAGTGAAACACTGCATCTGTACATTTTCTAGTACCCTTCACCATCTCTTTCATCTTAGTTCATCCCTTTTGCTTAGTCTATCTCTTCTACCTTATTTCAACCTCCATTCATTTAACCCAACACATTCAAAAATATACCAAAACCAAGAATCAACACTAAATATCAAAACATCACATATTCATGCATCTTCTTCATTTCTGCGTTTTCTTCACTCTCATTTTTCTGCACTTTCATCTTATGTACATTTTCCATTTTTATTCTCAAACTTTCATTTTA
>JANVCQ010000006.1:12511652-12522608 GCA_025531925.1 Erythroxylum plowmanianum | reverse complement strand
AATACACAATTCAACCCCCCTTCTTGTGCATTCATATATCGTATAATAAACCGCATATTAACGTGTGATTCACTTCAAGTTCTTGACTAAATCTTCATATTTAGGGGAGGTATGAATTTATGGTGAATGAGTTGAATGAAATGGAGTGAAAGACTAGAAATAAAAATTTGAAGTATTGGATTTTAGAAAATGAAAGTCTAGAATTTTTGGATATCGAAGTCAAAAGTTAAGGTCCTTATAAGTGGAGATGCTCAGGAGTATCGGATGTATCGTCTAGGGAGGACAGATTGTCTTATGAAGACACTTCGTCTGGTGAGGACGGATTTTCTTGTGAAGACGCTTCGTCTTGTAAGGACGTATCGTCTAATGACATCATATTGTCTGGTGATGACATCATATCGTCTGGTGCACTGTTCATCTGATCCTATCACCTGGTCCCATTTTTGACCTCTAGATGATAGAATTTTCCTTCGAGTCTTCATAGAAGTTGTAGATCTGGAAGTCTTCTTTGAAACCATTCAAAGAAAACCTTAATCTGAAATCTCTAGTGAAAATTATGCTAATGGTTCTGAGATAGGTATAACGTGATTGAGGACATGAGCATGGTTGATTCTTTTGGCCATAACTTCATAACCCGACCTCCAAATGAAGTGATTCATAGACCAATAGATTCCTAACATATTTTTCTATCTCTTCAAAAAAATTCGTATCATTCTAAATTGAATTGAAATAGGTTGATCAAATGAAAGTGTGGAATCTGTTGGAATAGTGAAATAGGATTATCTTACTGAACACATTTCAGTATTTTGATTATATTTGGACCTGTAGGATTCCAAATGAGATGATTTTTAATTTGGAGTAAACTAGAGAAAATAGGGCTACAAATCATATAAGAAAATTAGAATTGTGATTATGTCTCTAAGATGTTCAATTTCTGGCTGGAAGTTGTATATAGTCTACTGTTTTGGATGAGAGTAGTCCGAAAATGTTTAAGACATATGTTCCAAATTGCTAAACCAAATTGAGTGATTTTGGTGTCAATAGAAACATAAGACATAGAGGAACAATTTTCTAGAAGAGAGTATGACCAAATTATATCAGTTTCACCTTCTGACTGAACGTGAACAGTAAACCCGAAAGTGTGTCTAAGAAACGTCTGAAGTGACTCAAAAATGAATTGTAAATTTAATGGTGTTAGTGAGGCATAAACCTAAGTATAAATTATATTTAGATGGGTTTTGATATGAGAATGATTTTGTGATAAAGCTAATGGATAAATACCCGGGATTGTCATAAAGATGCATTGTACATATTTTATTACATACATGTGCATTGTTAAACACTTAAGATTGTACAAATTGTGATGGATGTGTATGTGCTATTTTGATATAGAGGAGCAACTGGAACGTCAACCTCCAAACGTTGCCAGAACCTTTAGGTGTTATCTTCGGGAGCGACTTGTGAGTAACCTAGATAGTTTCTCTCAATTATTGTTTGCTTAAATTATGTTTTGATTGTTAAATGAATGTGAATTGATTTATGTTGATTTCCAGACAGAAGGTCCGATGAACGTGAAATGTGGAGTGTAAACTGAAGTGCTGCTTGAATGTGAATGTGAAGAACTATGTGTTTCATAATATGATCGATTGCAATAGATGCATTCCATACATGAGTACATAATCAGATAATGGCAGTTGTGACCAGAGTAGCCACCGATCAGAGCTTAAAACTCAACGTGTGAAAAGATCCTCGAGCTCAGACAGTGATTAAGAGCCTAAGGTTTACTATGTAAAATGAGCCATGTATCCTCTTTGGATAAGGGACAGTTAGTAATGATCCCAGTATCCAAAATGGATATGGGACAGTTCAAACACTCGGTCACAACAATGTAGTAATTGGAAAAGTGTCTTATAAGTATTTCACATGTATTTTGTTAAGTATGCTTGCTGCATTGAAATGCCAAATTTGCCTATGCTTAAGTGAAGATGTGATACTGATGTAAAGTGCAATTTTCTAAAATATTTGTTTTGTGAAATGATGTGTTGCATGAATTGAGTGAATCATCGATGATGGTTACCTCATTGTGTTTGCAAAACTCACCAAAATTGCAACATTGTCTTTTCAGGACCGAGAGACGACTCTAGCTACTGAGAGGCTCTACCAGCCGTGTGGATTGTGATTTGGCAAGAGAAGTCATGGTTCAAAGGTCGGTCAGCTGGGATTTTAGGATGGCTTAGATAGATTTTATATATTTTCCTCTTTCATGTAGTACTTTTGTACTAGGTTTTGAGGATGCACAATGGAATGAGGAAAAAGTTAGTTTTAAAATATTGTGATTTTCTTTTGATGCTTATAAGAGATTAATGTTATGATGCCATGTGAAGTGAAAGAGGGATCGAACGTAGCGCACCGTTATCATAGGATATGTATCAAAATAACCTTTGGGCGTCCTGATGTGTACCCTACGATAAGGGGGCACTACATACCATCTCCCACCATCATCTTGGGAATGAAAATTAAAGGCAATACAAATCGCTTCACACCATCTCCCACGATTGTCCTTCCATCTCCCATCATTGTTCTAACTATAAATCGCTTCGCACCCTTATCTCACTAAAAGGTAGCTTCTTTTTTGTTTATGAACTTTTAACCTTTTGATCTTTTGGTTTGCTTTGTTCTATCTTGTGGAGATTGATGGTGGATGGTAGGTTTAATAATGGCAGTTTACCGAGCAGAGTTTCCTGGACATCGAGAGGTGAGAGAGATAGGGAGAGCGGTAGTCATATCAGTGGCCATTTGGGGTTGGGTCAGGGCTTGAGGCATTGCTTTGCTTGTTTCATAAGGTCAGTGGGTGGGAGTTCGAGGAGGAGAAGGGCTTTATCTATGGAAATTTACGGTGGGAGAAGAAGATTGTGATGGGTGGTTATTTTTCTATATTGGAGTTGTTTAATTGTATATACCAAGATCTATCTTTGAAATGGATTACATTGGCTATTGCTCTTCTACTCACAATATATCAACTACAAACATGTTCTCTTGGGAATTAAGATGGAATATTTATCTTTGAATTGGGGGAAACATATTTTGAATATAAGTGTAAGAAGCGAAAGATACGAGATCGATGGATATTTAGGGGAGTAAGAAGGCGATTACGCCTCATTCTTACCAAATCACCTTTCAAGAACTACTTTTATTTTTGTTGTCAGTTTTGCTATTTTTGACTTGTCATATTTGTAGTTACTAGCATTGTTTATTATTTTTATTATTATAGACTCCCAGTTTCCCACAGCCAATGCATGTATATCATAACTATAATCTATAAGAATCAAGTCTACTTCTTAAACCATAAGCTAATTCAAGTGAGCAAATTGTAGATATTCGTCACAATAATCCTACACTTTGTTTATTATTTATGGCAAATTTGATGTTCTATTGCAAATGTCTAATGCAATTAAACAGGAGACTTAATACATGTTACATATAATCCCACAATCACTGGAGAGTCTTTTTCAATTGAGGATTTTTAGAAATGGTGTATTTCTATCTAAACATGAAGATACAATTATATTATTCTATCATTAATTATCTTATAGATTGTAATTAGCACATCAGTGATTTTTTTTGGAATAATGAATCCTGCCTATTGTATAGAGTTCAATTTGATGATTCATAATAGTTTTTCATCTCTTTCAATAATGACTATGATTTTATTTTAGTCATACAGTTGTTGTTTTATTAATTGGTTAGAGTGAAGTTAATTTTTTTTTAGTTGGATTATGTTGGTTGTTGTCAGGGACTTGTTATAGCTTCTGTCCTAGGCATTATCTGTTGTATTTGTTGCCCTTGCCACCCCTGTACTGAGTCTCTCTCTCTCTTTATCGGATGTTCATTTATCCACTTCTGGAGTATAAAGGTATTCAATTTGCTATCTTTTTTTTCAAATTTATTTTTTTTAATATATGTGTTTATTTATGTTAATCATTGAAATGGGTTTTCGTTTAATGTTTCTAAAGCATGATTTATTTATCTACAAGTAAAAGTAAACATCTTGATCTTGTAATGCTTAGATAACTACTTAGATGAAGAAGCAATATAATTCTATTATGTCCTCTCTAAATATTGTCCTTAGTTAGTTGAAATGAATGATAGATACTTGAAATTAGTTGACATCGCATGCAACCTAAAATATTTCTTTGTCCTTTGACATCATAGAAAGTTATGTATAAGCTATAATACAAGGCTTTCTTCTTATGTTATTATTAATGTGCAAACTAAAGATTAAATGTTTTGTAAGATTAATCTAGATACTACCATAACGATTATTATATCTAACTATGAAATCACTTTTTTAATAATAGTTTAGCAGAAATGAGTAATGTTGATAGACTTTGGATGTACAGATGATTAACATTCGATGGTTTCATTAATCTTGAGTTTATTAAGGGAGTTAAAGATTTTATTGATAATACATGTTCTCAACGTGCTTATATGGATGGTCTAAAAATCAAAGGTCAATGTAAAAAGTGCAAACATATTTTTTTATTCCTATTGATGAAGTGAATCTCCATTTGTTAAGAAAATGGTTTGTTTCAAATTATTTTGAGTGGACACGACATGGGAAGTCATTAATTTGTAGCACTTTGAGGGGTAATGAAGTAAACTTGTCAATAAATGTAGATCGGTTTTAAGGGGGATTGGATTTGTAACAAATAATGTGGGTGTAACTGAAAATCCTTACACCCAAATGGTTTATGATGCAACCGGTTATATCTTTCAGAAAAATATAGAAAATCCTGAAGAAAAACCAAACCCAAATGCAAAATTTTATTTACTTACTAAAATTAACTTACCAATAATTATGGCCAACTTGTGAGACCATGACTGAATTATCTTTAATTGCTTGAATATTGAAAATAAAGT
Organism: Erythroxylum plowmanianum; assembly: GCA_025531925.1. Taxonomy (NCBI): domain Eukaryota; kingdom Viridiplantae; phylum Streptophyta; class Magnoliopsida; order Malpighiales; family Erythroxylaceae; genus Erythroxylum; species Erythroxylum plowmanianum. The sequence continues at coordinate 12,517,688 of JANVCQ010000006.1, read as the reverse complement.
CTGAAGGGCTTATGCTTGATCAATATTTGGATAAAATTCCTGCTTGGTATAATGAATCATTGCCTCCTGATCCTAAAATGGTTGATAACTTTTATATATAAAGAAACTTATTAGGAGTCTTGATTTTTCAGTTGAGAAAATTGATTATTACAATTTGGGATGTATTTTGTTTTAGGGAGATAATGTGGAATTACAAGAGTGCAAATTTTTTAGTCAATCTAGGTTCAAAGCAAGAAAGTGTGATATGAAGCAGAAATTAGTACCTTGGAATTGGATGTATTACTTCTTGCCAACTACGAGACTTTAAAGACTATATGCCTCTGATATTACTGCATCTTACATGAGATGACATAATGAACATAAATAAGAAGATGGAATAATGAGTCATCCATCAGACACACTAGCATGGAAACATTTTAATAAAACCCATTTTGAATTTGTTGTTGATAGTCGAAATGTTAGGTTGAGATTGTCGACAGATAAATTCCAACCTTTTCGTCAATCTGGCCAACAATATTCATCATGCCAATCATAATTACTCCTTATAATTTGCCTCCATGGATGTGTATAAATGAGGCATATAAGTTCTTGACAGTGATTGTGATAGGCCCTACGAATATGAAGCATAAAATTGATGTATTCTTACAACCATTGGTATCTTAATTAGATCATCTTTGGGAATTTGGTGTGGAGACATATGATGTATCTCTTAAACAAAAATTTTTTGTTGAGAGCAGCTTTGATGTGGACTAGTAGTGATTATCTTGCGTATGTTATGTTGTCTGGATGGACCAAGGTAGGGAAATTGATTTGCCCTTATTATGACAATGCTTTTGATGCATTTTATCTTCCTAAAGGGGGCAAAACATCTTGGTTTGACAACCACAAAAAATTTCTTCCTCTAGATCATCCATTTAGATTCAATAAACAAAAGTTCATTGAGAATAGGATGGTACAAACAATTCCTCCCCTCATAAAGCTAGTGAAGAGACATTGCAAGAGATTGATAAATTAGGGTTGCTGAAAGTTACAAAACTTGAAGTTGGCATTAGTAAAAACTTCAGTTGAAGAAAACAAAGTATCTTTTAGGATTGCCATATTGAAAAACTAATTTGATACATCCTAATCTAAATGTGATGCATACTGAAAAAAATATTTTTGACAATTTGTTCAACACCATAATGAACATTAAAGGGAGGACAAAGGACAATGCAAAATCACGAGCTGATTTGAAACTTTTTTATAGAAAGAATGAGTTAGATAAAGATCTTTGCACTAGTAAATATCCAAAAGCCATATTACACTTTGGATTAAAAAAATAAAAAATTTTGTGCAAACGGTTGAAAAGTCTAAAGTTTCCTGATAGGTATATTTCAAACTTGGCATCATGTGTGGACATAAGGAAGTACAAATTATTTTGGATAACAAATCATGATTGTAATGTTTTTACGGAAAGGCTAATTCTAATTACATTTCGGAAGTTACTACCGAATAAGGTTTGGGAAGCTATAATAGAATTAAGTTTATTTTTCAAATAACATCGTCTGAAGTAAAGTTGGTTGAAATGGAAAGACGAGAAAGGGAAATTTTAGTTATCTTGTGCAAATTAGAAGGAATTTTCCCTCCAAACTTCGTTGACTGTATGGAGTATCTATTTGTACATTTAGCACACGAGGCTAAACTGGCTAGTCTAATTCAAAGAAAAATGTTAAAAACAAGGCTATAGTTGAAGGTTTCGTATGTAATGCTTATTTAGTAAAGGAAGCAAGTACATTTTGTTCATATTATTTTGAGTCACATGTGTACATAAGAGAAAGAAAAGTTTCTCGTAATGAGGATGAGGGTGAAATAGGCGATGTTGATGGTAACTTGTCCATTTTCACATATCCTAAACAAACATATGGACGCTAAGAATGTCAACAGAAGAAGAAATAGAGGTTGCTCATGCTTACATGTTATTGAATTGCCAAAAGATTCAACCTTTTATACAGTAAGCTTAAGTTAATTTTGAAATTGATTATTTGAGTATTCGAGATGAGTGGTATTCACAACTAAAATATATAATAACGTTTTTAGATTATACGAGGAATGGTTATGTGAGCTAACGTCTAAGAAACATAGGATGATATCAATAAAGAAGTTGAAAGTCACTTTCCTTAATGGTTCAAGAAATATGTAAGTTTTATCTTGCAATAACTGAAATTGTTGAATTATTATATCAAAGTGTTTAAATGACATTATTTTAATATGATAAAAAAAATTGATGTAGGCCTCAGAAAATCCAATATAGAACAAGTTCATATGTGATCTTGCAAAAGGACCTTTGAGAATTGTTAAATCATATCCGATGTATTTTGTTAATGAATACAGATTTCATAAAGAATATTATGGTCATAACATGATAATAGTAAATGGTGGAGTTTGCATACAGGGAGAATTAATGGATTACTATAGTAAAATTATTGAGATACTTGAAATTGAGTACCTTGCATTGCTAATAAAATAGAGTGTGATATTTAAGTGTGAATAGTTTAATCCAACTCCTAATATTGGAACAAAAGTACATAGCTGATACAATCTATTTAAAATCAACCAGTGAAGAAGATTTAGATAATTTGAACCTTTTGTGTTGGCAATGCAATCGACGTAGGAGTATTATGACCCTTTTCTCCACTTAAGATGAGATAAGTCAGATTGGTTGGTCATTTGCAAAGTAAAACGTAGAGGTGTTTTTAAATTACATGGAAAAGGAGAAAATAAGAGAATTGAAAGTGAAGCGTTTCACAAAGATGTTCATAAAATAAATGCATGTGTAACATATGAAAAGAATAAACCTTTGAACAATCCAAATAATGAATATGTTGAAATTTTATGTAGAGAGGATGAGAAATCTATAGAGGGTGAGAGTTCTGAAAAGGAGCCTAACTTTGACTCTAATTATTCAGAAAAAGATGATTTTGATTTACAATTAAGTGATGATAGTGATTAATTTATGTAAGTAATAGAATATTATATGAATACATTTATTATTGCATCAACATTATATTATTACATATTTAATTTCTAATGACTTCTATATTTTGAATATGGAAAATGATGACCAACCAACACTTATTTTCTTAAGGAGGCCATTTATGAAAACAAAAATGACAAAATTTGATGTATATAATAGAACACTAATAATGGAGTTTAATAGGGATGTGATGAAATTTCAATATCTCCTAATATGAATTGTCTCATATTTCCAATTGGTCGCATTGATTCATTAGTGTAGGATGTTTTTAAGATGGGGAAACCTACTCCTAGCAGATGAACAATTGCACAATCAAGCTAACAATGTTAAACAAAAATGCTATCAAGCGGCATCTTAAGTTTATTTTTCATGTTTCTTAATTTAATTCATATTTGGATTTTCTTTCAATTTTTAGGATTTAATTACCTTCAGGAATAAAAAAGATTAAAAAATTGGGCAAAATCGAGAAAGAAAATGAAGAGTTTGAGTTGTTCTTTATAGAGACACCTAAGTGGAATTCTACATGGCCGTGTGGGAAAAATCATGTAACTGTATGTAAATATGTAGAGATTGAAGGAAATAGTTTGTGAGAGTACACGATTATGAAAATACGGACACACTCATATACCTAAACTATGTATTGCTCTACAACTGCATGTCAATGCAATATATTGAGAAGATTTTGAGGGATATAGTTTAGGGCACACCTGTGTACACGACCATGTTTCAATTTTTAGGATTTAATTAACTTCAGGAATAAAAAAGATTAAAAAATTGGGCAAATTTGAGAAAGAAAATGAAGAGTTTGGGTTGTTCTTGACAGAGACACCTAAGTAGAATTCTACATGGCCGTGTGGGAAAAATCATGTAACTGTATGTAAATGTGTAGAGATTGAAGGAAATAATTTGTGAGAGTACACGATTATGTAAATACAGACACGCTCATGTACCTAAACTATGTATTGCTCTGCAACTGCATGTCAATGCAATATATTGAGAAGATTTTGAGGGATATAGTTTAGGACACACCAGTGTACACGACCGTGATTGACCCAAAAATTTAAAAATCCCCTCTTTTCATTAAGTTATCACACATTCAATAAACACCTGCCACATAGACCACGCCTCACCGAGCCACCCAATAATAACTAGTACCTGTAGTTGACCTAACCACCATACAATCTCGCTAAATTTCCCATCCAAAACAAAGAAAAAAAACAAGGCAAATTCTTTTTCCTCTCTTCTAGTACCATTTTTTCGTTTTTTACACTTTATTATTAAACATTACAGACAATGTTTAAATATGTGAGGAGGTAGGGATATTTTTCCTTGTTATGATTTTGTAGCATTTTTAAGTTTTTCCGTTGTTTAAACATTCTCTTTTAAATTTTTGTTGTTACCTAATGCTTTTTGAAATTGATGAAAGATTTATCCATAATATTTTCCTTTGGGATTCTAAGTTTATTGCATAAATTAAGGTGATTTTTAGTCTTATTTATAAGATTACTTAGTACTGGTGAACTGTTTATATAACTTGTTTTAACGTAATTGGAATTGGGTGGGGTGCTTATTAGTAAGCATATTGGGGTGCTTGTTAGTAAGCGTATATTCTTAAAGTGTAGGTTATAATTAACATATGTCAGTGGTTAAAGGCCTACTTATAACCTTCTTTTTTCAATTTTTCCCTAGTTTTTATAGTATTTGTGGCATCATTTTTAGCTACTAAGAATTCTATTGGAGTGGGGGAGATATATTTTTCTGGCTTATTACTTTTGGTATCCTCTTCTATTATAGTAGTTCTCAATACCTCATCAAGGAGGGAATTGGGGGTTAGAACATCCTTTTAAGTTGCTATTTATATGCACTTGTCAGAGGCATGGCCATGGTCATGTTCTATTTATTGGGTATCAAGATCAAGTGAATCCTTTTTTGTAGATTTTGGAGATTGTTAAGGTTGAGTATCCTCTTCACTAGGTTTTGTGTTTCCCTCTCCCATTGCTTTTGATATTTGTCTGATTTGAAAATCTTTATAATTGGTCTTCAATTTTTTAATAAGGAATTTGCTATTAATTTGTAGTTCAAGAGAATTTGGGAGATCTTATCCATCTTTACTTCTATATAAATACGAGTATAGCCATCCTTTTCATGTTTTCTATATGCTCATCTAGGTAGAATGGTTTTCTTATGGAACTTGTTACGTAAGTTAATTCCTAGTGGAGTAGCATTTTAATGGTATATTATAAAGTTTATCTAAATAAGGATGTGCTTTTGCTTGAGGCTTACTAGCTAGATTCATTATTATACGTCATTTTCATTAAAAAATAGTTTATGATGTTATCCCATAGTCCAGCCTCTAAGATTTTCACCTTGTTTGTTTTTAAGTTCAATGTAAAGAGATAAATCCTCTTCATTAATTACATCTTTTAGGCTAACCTTTTCTCTGTTAGCATAAGATTATAACAGGATCAGAGGGACAAAAATCTAAAAATCTAAAATGAACTCTTACAATAAAGACTTTAGGATATGTATTTCTGATATAAGACTCTCCAACATCATATTCACTAGACAAATTTTCATTTAGTCTAATAACTAAATGGGAAACTAGTTTCTTGGAAAAAAATTAGATAAAGCTATGGTAAAGGCAAGATGGCACACTATGTTTTAATAGCTATACTCATTTCGACTATCCTCTTTATTATGACCATTCCTTTAAAAAAATGTATATGAAAATTTCCTTTATAAAAAGAAACGCTCCTTTTAAATTCAGTAACTATCTACTAGGAGTTTCTAGTTTTAAAGTAATTATCATAATGGGACTTGGTTCTGCCTGATTCTGACGAGGCAGATTGCTATCGTTTGGATTCATGAGTTTGGTTGATTTCGATTAAGAGATACCTGCAAAACAATAAAGGCACGCCGGGGGTTGGTTCCCGAAAAACCTCTCCGACGCTCAAGTAAGCCTTTTTGTGAGGGGTAGGATCCTTGTGAATAAAGAGAAAAACTAGGGTTATGATCACGTACCT
>JANVCQ010000006.1:12477312-12489472 GCA_025531925.1 Erythroxylum plowmanianum | reverse complement strand
CAAGCCTAGTACTTACACAATTACTCCCTGTGGGACGATATTATACTGTACTATTTGAGACCCGTGAACTTGCGGAATCGCATCAGTTACCTACGTCTTGGATCCGATCGGGTAGAAGTAGTTAAGCGGAACTAGGTCCTCAGTAGGCCTGGCTTGACTGATCTATTACCAAGTATAACCACTTGCGGTGGCCAAATGCTAGACCTCTAAGCTAAATTGCACAATCGTGCAAGCATTGTCGAATCTTAACTAATGTTTGGTACTCGGGACGATGGAACAAGGCAATAACTTACGAGTAAGTAAGGAAAATGAGTATTTTCAATGAGTTGACATGCATTAATGCACATTGACAGCAAAATTCGATGAGATGTAAGATTCAAATGTGAGACCAAAAGATAGCTTAAGATAGATCTTGGGTTGAAGGTTAGTTAGATCACATGCATAAAAGAGACATGTGAGAGCTCTAAGGACTTAATGTATGCTCAAAATGACGAATCATGACTAATGAACTTGACAAGGGTCATCATTGGACCAAACTAGTGTACTATGAAAGACTTTAAGCGTAAATGACTCATTATTAAGGGATAGAGATCAAATGGAGATTTTTGATGATATGGTAGATAAGATCACAGTAGATATATATCAACTCTAAAAGATAAAGACCATGTGAGAGGATCATTTAAAGATAGTGGAGATTTTTGTGAATATGAATGTATCTTTCCTAATTAAAAGTAATCTCTTATCTTATTAGTTGTGAAGTAGTTAAATCTTATCATATATAGTCCTATTTAGATGGAATGCCATCCAATTAGTTAGTGTGATAATCTGATAAAGATAGAGGTGATTTAGCTAGTTTAGTTAAATAAGGCTTTTGAATTATAAAGTCATAGATGCTTATAAATAGCTTATATTGAACTAACACCCTCATTTTCAACAAATACATCATGAAAGAATGTTAACTCTAATGTTTGAATTGATTTTATGTTAAAAAAGGAGGTTGAGGTAACTTGATACTCGAACTTTATCATCATATTGCTCTATTGGTTAAACTCCTCGATGAATTATGTGTTGGAAAATTAATCAAAATAGAATTATATGTATAAAAAAAATAAATATTTTTTTATAAATTTTAATATATTTTTAATTAAATAATTAAAAATATACAAATTATAAATAAATGGTTGAAATGTACCTTATTCAAAACTTTTAAAATAATTTCTCAAATTGTCAACTGCAAGTTATTTATATGTCTAGCCTCTATCGGTATTCATAGAGTAAATAGAAAGAACTCAAACACTTTTAAGAGAAAAGAAAAGGATTACTAGCTGTTTAATGCTTTTTTTCTTCTTCTTATTGATAGAAAAAGAATATAAAGTTTCTTTCCATTAAAATTAAATTGATAATTACAATTAAAATCTAACTCAATTATAATTATAATTTAATCTTAATAAAATCAAATATTTTATATTTAATTCATGAAATTTCTTAAACTTTAAAATTAGCTTTAACTTAATTTAAATTCATTTTCTCTTTTTAATTGCTTTTTATGCATGACCCATTAGGTTTATAATGTGTTGGAAATGATTATAAATTTTAACTATAATTCATAACTATAATTAAATAAATTAACAAATATTTTTAATTTATATTTAATTTTTTTGATTAAATAATTTATGACTATAAATTGAGATTGACGTTTACTAATATATAATAATTATCCAAATATTATGAATTTTAAAGTGATTTGACTTAACATATCCATAAACAGTTATAACGTATAGTTAATCTTTTCATCATCTAAAATATTCCAGTTAGACGTAAAGTATAGAATTAGTGTCTACTATATTTAAATCCAATCATATTCATTCTTACTAAATAGTAATTAATTCATAATTGATATTTGAAAATATCATCATGAAATCTCAATTTACTTTGGTAAGAAAACTCATTAAATTATTAATAATTAGGAGCAATAGAACAATTTTTCTAATTATTTTAAGGTGATAAATCCTTCGTTGACTTACTCAACTTTCTCCATATAATTCATACTATATCCAAGTACTACTGACTGAGCTACTCTAAATAAATACGTTATAAGTAATATCGAAACGTAGTAATTCTCATATGAGATACTTTATCTCAAATCTAATGATCAATGATATAACTATCATAGTGAGAAAGTTCACAATCACATAAGTAATGTTCCACTCGATGTCCTTATAATCAGGCCAGTTAAATAAACTAATTCTTTAATAAGCATTTACTCATTTGTATAAGTTTTTCTATATTAAAGTTTGTATGCTTGATGACTTTCTTTAAAAAGAACAAACACAACAAATACATAAATTTCAACTTGTCGAGCAAATTGTCAACACGATTAGAGTGGTTAGGATTGCCAATGAGAAGCAACGCATAGATAGAACTTTAAGCAAATTGGTTGTTTCGGTGTACATTTTTGTATTTTGATGTACAACATGTTTAATATAGCCTCACTTGACTCTAATTGTATGACTCTTATTTAGGATCATGTAATAGCTTTTTCAATAATATAATTTATTCTATTTTAGTTTTTTAAAAAATGCACTAGTCTTTGCGCTATATTAATTTATAGTCTTAACATAACTATAACTACAAATAATTTAGGGATAGTATGTAAATATAATATTAATATTATGATTATGATCTCATTATAACTTTGCTTGAAAAATATATTTATCACATATACTTTATCTTATATGTTAGTTAATTAAATAAATATGCATAATATAAAAATTCCTTTAATTGATTATGAAATCTATAACCAATTGATTGATCCTACTTATGCTAAGTTAATCGTTTAAGTATCTTATAACATATCACTATAGTGCAATCAAGCAAATGTTAGGAGTGATTGAGTGAAAGAATTTTATAAGATTCTTTTTAGTGAGTATTTGATTAAATTTTACAACTTTTATCTCAATTATCATCATAAACTATTAACAATTTAATTTAAAATAATTTTTAATAATTATTATTATTACTTATCACAATTTAGAAAAACTTCTCGTTTAAAACATTTAAAAGGAAGACATTTTAATCTAATTAGAAAACCATTTCAATTCTAATTGGAAATAGCTTTTCTTTAATTACAAAAATATTGTCTAATATCAAAGCAAATATTTCAAAATCAAATAAAAATTTAATTTAATTGAGAAGGTCCTTTACATTATTTATTTAAAGATCAATCTTAATTAATTAAAAATTATTTCTTAATAAAATAAAAAATTATTTTCTAAAATATTAAAGGAAGATCATTTTTAATTAATAAATATTTTTAAATTTAACAAATAACAATTACCTTTTTAATTAATCAAAAAAATTATGCCTCAAATTAATAAAAATAAATTCCTAAATAAAATTAGTTTTTGGAAACTTGAAAATAATAATAAAATCCACCAGAACAAAACACATTCAAACCATTCCTCAAGTTTCCAAAAAATCAACACAAACATCGAAGGAAACTTCCATAATCTAAAAGCTTTAGGGAGGCAAGCATCTTTAAAGTTTAAATCAAGAATGTTTTCTACAAATAAATTAAGCACAAGAAGGCATAAGGCATGCGATTGATCAAATTCAGAAGCAGAAAAATAAGGACGTCAAACAAGTTTTTTAGAAGCTTCATAGTATGACTAAGGCGTGATTGATTTTCAAGAAAACCATAAAACTATGGGGCATATAATGTATGTTTTGCAAAATCCAATTTTCGGAAAATTGAAACTTGCTTTTTGGAAAATGACAAATAAAGTATAGGAAAACAAATAAAAGTCATATAACTTATGCATAAATAATTTTAAGCTAAGTTGTCAAATCAATAATAACCAACCAATTGCTACAAAATTAACATTAGAAGGAGACTTTGATACATAGCAGAAAATTAATTTTTTTAATGATTTCTTTGTGGATCTCTTTAATTGAATATCTTAAAATACATGAATCGGAAATAAAAGAATTAACGTACGTAGTTTGGATTCTTGCAAAACTTTTATTCTGGAACTATCAGTCACAAGATTTTCAGGTATTCAGCTTCTGATGATATTTACAAATAAAAGAAAAAGAATTCAAATACTTTTGAAAGGAAAAGAAAGAAGTGTTAACTTTTATTATATTTTTCCTTTTTATAGAAAAGTACATGAGGGTCTCTTTATAATTAAAATTGGGCTTCTAATTAAAATTAAAGTCTAATTTGATTATATTTATAATTTAATATTTATAAAATCAAATATTTCATATTTGATGTATGAACTATCTCAAACTTTAAAATTAAATACAACTTAATTTAAATTAAATTTTCTTTAAAAATGATATTTATTTGTGACCCATTAGTTTTCTAATATATTGATAATGATAACAAATTATAATTATAATTCATAATTAGAGTTAGATAATTCTTTAATTTATCTTTAATACTTTAATTAAATAATTTATAATCATATATTAAGGTCGGTGTCTAGTAACATATCATGACTACTTAAGTATTAGGAATATCAATTTAATTTTACTTAACATATATTTGCATGGTTACAACATATAATTTAATACTTTCGTCAATCAATGCTTTAATTAGACATAGAATATAAAATTAGTGTCTACTCTATTTAAGTCAATCCATATTCATTCTTGCCAAATAGTAATTAATTTACATCATTTTCAAATCTCAAACATTAAAGATTTCCTTATATCATTACTAATAAAAGTTAGTGAAAAATTCTTCCAAATTACTTTAAGATAACAAATCAATTGATGTGCTCAACTATCTTTATATAGTTCATACTAAATCTAAGTAGTACTAACTAAGCTATTTTAAATATAATATATCATAAGTAGTACTAACTAAGCTATTTTAAATATAATATATCATAAGTAGTATCAAATTTTGGTATTTTTCAAATGAGATACTTTAAAAATCTTAAGTTTAAGGATTAATTATAGAACAATTGAAATAATGAAATCGATAGACACAAAAGTAAATGTTACGTTTATAATCCTCATAATTGGATCAATTAAGTAAATTTATTCTTTAAGAAACACCTGTAAAATGTTTTAATTATTTTTATATTTTAGTCTATAAAATCAACTATTTCTTTTTTTTTTAAAATTACAATATATGATATTTTTTTATTCTATTAATGTCTAATCTTATTAGAGTAATGATTAAAAATAATTTAGAAATAATACGTAAATGTAATATTGTTCTCATAATATGTTCTTATTATAATTTTATTTGCAAAATATATTTATCTTATTAACTTTATCTTTTATATTATTTAACTAAATAAATAAGTATAAAGTACAAAATGTATCTTAAAACCACCATTCTTGATTGGACCTAATGTCCACATGATTAAGCCCCTGAATGAGACCCGACTTGCTGATGTCGTGTGAACATGTACGTGTAATACCTGCTAGGCTTCATGATTAACTAGCCAGGCACACTTAAATATGAGTAAGCATAGGCTTTGACCTTAACAGCTCCAGTTTCCGAAGAGTACAAAACAATAACAAACCAACTCTACACTGATCACCCTGATAAATTAAATAAGCATATAATCAATAACTTCCTTGCTGCGCATGCAAGTGGATTATCGGGGGACTCAATGGCATCTCCTTGTAACTAATAGATTACTTGCAAGTAATACTAAAGGCTGCAAATTAAAGTGAAGATTATAAATTGTCGGGTTTGATGCCGGGAGAGAGTTAAAGAGAGATGGCAAGTGTACAACAGGAACGTCAAGGTGATGAGATAGTTTCAGGTTCCTTCAGGGTTGGTCGTAGCAATCGGATAGTTTCTATTGGAGATGACGAGCATCCGCCTTCCATTGATGTCGGTGTTCATCATCATCAGGAGGGAGCTGATGAAAAGCCGGTATAATTGCTTATAGTTGTAAACTCTTTAGCTTGTGCGCTATATGACTTTTTGTCATACTAATTTGGAGTTCTTTTGGTGATGTTCAGAAACCCGGATGGAAAAAATTTCTATCGTACGTAGGCCCTGGTTTCCTTGTCTCACTGGGTTATCTTGATCCAGGCAACTGTAAGATAAATTAATTAAAGCATCTCTCTATCTCTTTTTCTCTCTTAATGCAGCTTCTTATTTTTTTATCACTTACAAAATTTTTGATGGTGGATGAACTCAGTGGAAACTGATTTACAAGCAGGAGCAAACCACAAATATCAGGTTTTTTTTTTTTGGCTTCGTCCTCCTATTAAAATGGGTTTCAAGAATAAGTGTAACAGTGTAACATGTACTTATAACCATGATCGGTTACCTCAGCTGCTGTGGTTGATTCTTGTTGGATTGATCTTTGCTCTCCTGATCCAGTCTCTTGCTGCAAACCTTGGTGTGAGCACTGGTAAGAGGCCAAAATAGAAAAAGAAGAACATGTGCACACACTGAAAAAAAAAAAACTGATATGGTAGATAGGATAAAGCTTTTCGAAATTTCTTCTTCCACCCGTGTTTATCTTTTAGTCTACACTTAAAATGATTGTTACAGTGAATTTGGATCAACCGTTGTCCTCTTTGACTTAAAGAGTCTTAGTATGTAAGAAACAAGGTGAACTCACGTACAGGCTGAATTCATCACTAACAGCTGTAGCGGTTAAACAAACTGCCATCTGCGCAGTTTAGAAACTTGATTTCAAGATCTTTTAGGTAAGAAAAAAAAAAAGGTTATCTGGGAATTGATCTCCTTTTAAAATTATTAAAGCTTCAAGAAGTCAATGGTTGTATACCTCGTACGTCCACACATGACTTCACATGCGAAATGGTTTTATTTATAGTTTTTGGTATGGAATGTGTGATCAGGTAAGCACTTAGCGGAGTTGTGTAAGGCAGAGTACCCAAAATATGTGAGAATTTGCCTGTGGCTGCTAGGGGAGATCACCGTCATCGCTGCTGATATCCCAGAAGGTACAATTAATTTCTTGTCTCACCAATTTTTATTGTGTTTTCATTATGTGAAGTTATATGATAATTACCTACATATCATTAATGTTCATTATGTGCAGTTATATGATAATTACCTAGCTATATATCACTAATGTTCATTATGTGCAGCTATATGATAATTACCCATCATATGTGAAGTTTTATGATAATTAACTATCATCATTAAATTTCTTATTTCGAGATTGAAATCTAGTTAAGCCAATGCATCCATGTTGCTATATAAGCCATGGACCCCCCAAAAAATAATCTTATTATGACCATAAGTTTTCTCTATGTTTTGTTGCTCAATACTACTAAAATAATGTTTCATAAAATGACTTTTGTGCGAAAAATAAATATGAAAGCAAAGGTACTTCAGGAAAATAATTATATTTCAAATATCTATGATATATGAATTTATATATTTAGTGTATTTATAAGGCTAATATGTTTTAAAATTAAAGCTTATCTTGTAAATATACATGATAAAGTTTTTTTAAAGTAACCAAAAGCGATTAGATGAATAGCTTAGATCGATTATCAATTGATTTATTGGTGCTACCAAAATCAAAATCAATCTAAAATAAAAAGCGTTAATTTCAATCATTTCATATTTGAATTCAGACATCAAAGCTTAATAACAATAATAATATATGGATTTCATCTATTATGTAATGAATGCTTATTTCCATTCTCTGGTAGTAATTGGCACAGCAGCAGCGTTAAATATATTGTTTCACATTCCATTATGGATTGGAGTTCTTTTAACTGGTTTGAGCACCCTTCTACTTCTTGGTCTTCAGCGATTTGGGGTAAGTAGATCTAATTTAATCCTTTTATTTAGTGACAGAGATACAGACACACGAGAATAAGAGAAAATCTGTGAGAAAACAACGCAAGATACGTGAAGATAAAGCCATGAATTTATGTCCATATATGCAAGAATGTAAAAGAAATAGACTTCCCCTATAGTTAATTATTCTTGATCTTTAAAATTTTTGTGAAAACTCTTTCTAAGTTTAATTTTATAAAACATCTTTTTTCTTAGATTTCAATTAAAATATAATTATAAAACACATGTTATATAAATATCAAACATGAACTAATCAAATATCACTAATATAATAATCTAATTCAACTCTTAAATTCAACCTAAATTAATTAAATTTAATTATTTAAAATGATAATATTAAATGATTAATTTGAATCAAATTTAACTAGTTTAATTCAAATTTAAGAGTTGAGTTGAATCATCACATAAATATCATTTATTAGTCCATGTCATATGTTTAAATTGTGTATTTTAATTAAAAATAAAAAATTAAGATAGAGATTTATGTATTTTATCCTATGCAAAATCCATATGTAGAGATTTTTTTTAGGTGATAATTCAGGTTGCCAAAATAATGGAAATCATAATTATAATTTGTAGGGATGAGGCATAATAAAGCAATTATTTCTTAAAAAAATAAAAATTAGAAGATGAATTAGAGGAACGAGGTATTTTATATTTAATATACATAATTATGGAACTATTATTTGATTGGGCAGGCGAGGAAGCTAGAACTGTTGATATCATTGGTTGTATTTACTATGGCAGCATGCTTCTTCGGTGAAATGAGTTTCGTAAAGCCTCCTGCTTCTCAAGTTCTCAAAGGCATATTTGTCCCCAGACTCTCCGGCCAATCCGCTATTGCCGATTCCATTGCTCTACTCGGTGCCCTGGTCCCTCCGTAAGTTTTCTCAAAGTTCTTCAATTCAATCTATATTCTCTTTTTGTATGCTTAAGGGGGACGTTAGACTGTTGAAAACTCAGAATTAAGAATCAAACACAGCTCTAGGTTGTTCTTTAAGTAGGAGGTGCTTGCTTGCTTTATTAATATATGCTACTCCGAATTTTTAATATGAGTAATGATGGAGTTCTGGGATTTTTTTTCCTGAACAAACTGGAATTGGTTTATGTAGCCATTTTACTAAATTAGTTTAAGATTTAGGGTCAATGAGATAGTGTATTGGGGGTGACATTGCAACATTGGCCCAAACAATGGTTGCGATAACCCGTAATTCTAGGGTCATAGTCAGCTGGAGTGCAATTTAGAACCTTGTTTATTGATTATTCGGACTAGATTGCGTTTTTAAGTTCTGAAACAATAGCTACAATTTGATTTATCTCTTGCCTTAACAGGCACAACCTTTTTCTCCATTCGGCTTTAGTTCTCACTAGGAAAGTGCCCAACACAGCCCAAGGAATCAACGTAAGTTATCTGCATATTTATTTATATCATCAAAAGGAACAGTAAAGTCCTTTTTCTAACCAACAATTAAAAGAATTGGTCAGGATATTAATTATGTATCAGAATTTCTTACATTTGGCTTTTGCTGTAGGATGCTTGTAGATATTTCCTCATGGAAACCGGATTCGCGTTATTTGTGGCATTCCTGATCAATGTATCAATTGTAGCAGTTTCAGGAACTGTTTGCTTCGCCAATAACCTTTCCTCTGACAATGCTAATCGATGCAATAATCTTACACTTGACTCTGCTTCTTTCCTACTCAAGGTTCAGACATACTTGAATAAATATAATTAATGTAGTTCATTTCCAAAGTACCTAGAAACATTTGTACCTATATGTTGTTTCCGCAGAACGTGCTGGGAAAATCAAGTTCGATCCTTTATGCCATTGCACTACTAGGCGCAGGCCAAAGCGCCACAATCACAAGCACTTTTGCTGGACAGTTCATCATGCAGGTTATTGCAATATTAGCACTCTTTTTATCTGAAAATTTTTAAGCTATATAACGTACGGATTTGATTTTTGACTAGTTAATTACATGAAAATTTTCAGGGTTTCCTGGATCTTACGATGAAAAAATGGATTAGGAATCTAGTGACCAGGTCTATTGCCATTGCACCAAGTCTTGTGGTCTCAATTATAGGTGGATCTGCTGGCGCAGGGCGGCTGATCATCATTGCATCGGTTGGAGAAATATAAAAGTTCCTTATATAATTAAATCTAATTAGTCTATTGCTGTCATAGTTCCTTTATTTGCTAAATGTTTGTTAACGGGTCTTTCAGATGATACTCTCGTTTGAGATTCCATTTGTATTCATCCCGCTGCTAAGATTTAGCGGCAGCACAGCCAAGATGGGTCCGCACAGGAACTCAATTTATGTAAGTTCAGTTTATGATTCCGCTCTTCTTGCTTCAAATCATTGCCCTTTTTATATGCTATTCACCGCCTCAACTTATATTTGAGTTATTATGACCAGTAATTAACTTCAATTACCATAATGATATGCCATGCTCCCAACCCGTATTGTCAAATGCACCGGAAATTAAATAATAGCTATGATAGCCTCCAAAAATAAAATAAGTCTATTCCAAATTTAGGAAAATAATTATATAGTAAATTGCACCACATACATATATCTAATAGCATTTTAGGAGATTCCGCATAACATTCTTCATGTGGAATGGGGTATACAGAACCGACTATTTATGCAAATTGCAGAAAAATGTAAAAGGCCTTATCTGCTGATTTCTCAGGTAACCAATGACTGGTAAATCACGGAACAGAAACAAAAAAGTTATTCGTTATGATTTAAGTCTAAAATATATCCGTTCTTATGCAGATAATTGTGGTCTCCTGGATCCTGGGCTTGTTGATTATTGGCATCAATGTTTATTACCTAGTCACGGGCTTTATCCATTGGCTATTTCATAACAATCTACCTAAAGTCGGGAATATTTGCATAGGGCTCGTAGTTTTTCCCCTGATGGTAGTCTACATTCTTGCGGTCCTTTACTTAACCTTTAAAAAGGACACTGCAGTGACATATATTGAACCAGCGAATTCGAAGAGTAGCACAGAAGCTGAATCTAAGATAGAAAGTGGGGAACTTAAATCTGATCCTGACTCTCCGGAGACTGGCGAGGTTCAGTACAGACAGGATTTAACTGATGTTTACCATTCTGAATAGCGAGGTTTCTAATCGAATAATCGTGTTGTTTCACTTGCATGTCGACTACTGTTAAACCTAATATGACGTAACTTTAAACAGTCAACTACATTTGTAGTGTATGGTTATATTTTACCAGCCTTAGATTTTGTAAAATGCAGAGTCACCTGTCATCTTACGCAAGGTGTTGGATATAAAGGAGAATAAAGCATCTTGAATAAAAACTTGGCATTGTGGTGCATAAGTGTGCTATATACAGCTTCATCCCTGGTTTTAAAGAATATTGAGTAGAGCTTCACAGTAACATTATTGAGTGGAAAACAGTATGAAGAAATGACGTAGCACGGAAGCAATAATCTAAGATTCGAAGAAAATCTTAAAAAATATCAAATTTATTGATGAAAATAATGAACATAATGAAAAGTTAACAAATTTTGTCATACTAAATATATTTATAATAAAAAATAACACCCTAACATAAAGTTTACTTGAAATAGAACTCTAAAATATGAAATTTATTTTAAATAAAACTCTAAAATAAAAAATTTAATGTAAATTAAAATGTGACAACTCTGGACATGAATTTCAGTCATTTTCAACATAATTTTGTGTGTTTAATGCTTCATCAATCACTTCCACTTGTAAAGAACTCAACCTCAAATTATGGTTAAAATACCAAACTTACAATTAGGCAAATAAAGTGAAATATCAAGCACATTAAATGTAGGATTGATATTATTCACACACAAATGTAATTGAATGACATAAGCACTTGTTGATCTTTCTTGCGATCTTAAATGGCTTATATTTCATTGCCTTCAATTTATGATGTCCCCTAATAATTCTATTCTTTTTCAAGAATATCATAACCTCATCTCCAACTTCAAACACTTAGGGTCTATTTGGTTGGATGTTAATTAATGGAATGGAATGAAGTGTGATGAAAAGAAATGAAATGATTTATAATGGAATAGAATGTAATATAGTAAAAAATTGTTTGGGAGAGATGAAAGGGTTTATAATGTAATATAATGAAATATTGTTTGAAAAATGGACGGAATGGAATATAATATATAATAAATGACTATTATACCCCTTATATTAAAATAGTTATTGCAGCAGGTTTATTATTTTATTATTAATTATATACAATTTATTGTTAATTATATAAATATATTATTATTAATTACTTAATATATTTTATTTTATTTTATTTTATATTTAAAAATAAT
>JANVCQ010000006.1:12393451-12404194 GCA_025531925.1 Erythroxylum plowmanianum | reverse complement strand
TCTATCTTCACTACTACAGCTGGCTCTTTTGATCACACTAATGGAGGTAAAATATCCACTCCTAAGCATTGTGATATCCATACCATAGTGTTGCCAAGCTATTGCATATATGTATCTATATATGTGAGGTTTCCTAGTTGGGCTATTAGTACAGATGGTGATAGTGAAGGTAAACTTGAAGCTCTCTCCAGACCTGCAATCTAGTCCTCTTAGGTCGGTCCCTCCTTATCTACTTATGGTGGTACACCTATAACGAAGTATTAGTCTTAACTATTCACCCTAAACTCGACTATGCATCACCCTAAAAATCTCTATAGTAATGGGTATAGGAGTAGTCGCCACTATTAGTCCATATCATTTACTAGTACTCCTAACCCTCACTCTAGTCATGTGATGACTGACCCACTATTGATGATCATGAAGTTATCCCAATTAAGGTATCCACAAACCAATTGTATAAAGATGATGCCAAAGTGTGTCCTTTGCCTTTGGCACATACAATAAATCAAGAATAGATCCCTCCTAGTATCCTCGCTGGTGTTTTCCTCCTTACACATGGTGAATGCACTAAGAGCTTATGCATGAACCATATAGCTAGAAATCTAAAACCCGACTCTTTAGAGTTGGTGGCATAATAGGAGTGCATGATGGCTATTGACTACCAATAGCTTTGTGAGTTTATGTCTAAATAGTTTCGTTTAAGGGAGATCCTACTCAACGTTAACATGTCTATCACTCTTATGTATAAAACTTGGTGCAGACAACAAACTGATTGTACCTTAGACTATATAGTCCACTCTAGTCAAAACTTAAGGATTGATGCATCCTCCTATAACATCTTTGTGTTGTCTACCTCCAGTGTGCATATGAACTCTAGGGAGAGCTCTTGATAGACTAGCTCCAAAAAGTCAAACATGTTAGACCATCTATCAAATGATATAATTGTATGCACTCCATGAACAAAATCCACTTTTTTTAGCACATCCTAGCAAATAAACCTAAACGTCTCGAACTACCTTATATAAAATGTCTGACACCACTTTCATTATGTTTCCTTCTCAAAATGTAATAGCGAATCTATTGGAGATAGTGGTCATGGTGATGATGATTCTTGCTCTAACTTTTATTGCTTTCTTAGAGTGTATATCCATAGATCAAAAGTGTAAAAAAGTAAAGGCAGTAGTATCCACTATAACCCTTTTATGGGCAATGGCTGCACGAGTCTCCTAGGTTGTCTCAATGGTCCCTAAGTCCTTGCCATAGTTTAGTAATATATATATATATATATATCAAAATAAAATAATGCACCACTAAGCAAGATATCTTTGTAGCTTATAATATTTACATGTTGACTTTTTTACTGCCCATGCATAGTATAACAATCATTGGTATCCTATAATGTAAAATTTTCAACTTCTTATGTCACTTAGTTTAGTCTATAACTAAAGTAACCAATCCTACAAGTTAAATGTACTAAAACAACATAAGTAATCCAAATAAGCATCTTCAACCATATAAAACATATAAATGTCTAATTCATATAGGTCATTTTTTGGCAACCTAAAGACCACACATAATAGATATTCAATTAATAATAATCACAAAAACCCATCTTATAATCATTAAATAATATAAAATGCATTAAAATAGTAAAGTTAGGGCGCAGTAAAAAAATATCTTGATAATGCTAAAGAAATATGGTGAAGAAAAATAAAAGTATCTAGGTTGCACAATATGTGGCTGAGGAGGGGTTAGACGGTTAGTTATCTCTCTAGAAAATTAAACAAAACAAAAATTTTAGAGAAAATTAGTTAGAAACATGGTTGAAAAATGACAAAACACGCTGTGGGGTAGGCCTTATATAGTATAACACATGACTTTTATACAGGATCGTGTAGGTATTATGTACTATAAGAACATAGGTACATGTTGATAGGTACAAAGGTATGTTGTTTAAATTAAATGTAAATGTGGAGATAGAAAAGGCAAGGTAGGAATATGAGACTTATATGTGATTGTGTAAGTACTATATTAAAAAGTTGTCTATTATGATTCTTTTTACTTCTATACAAGGACTACAATACAAGACTGTGTATACTTAGTTGTCTATTATGATTCTTTTTACTTCTATACAAGGACTACAATACAAGGCTGTGTATACTTACCTTAAATTCATGTTCTCAACATAGAATAGAGAAACTATCATTTTAAAAAGTGGATCATTTTGTAACTTTTGGTCCTTCCTTATAGGTGAGCACACGTTTGTCTTAGAAAAACATAAGGGCTTATATAGCAACACAATGCCTATACAATAACATATAGAGGTTGTGTTAAAAAGTGACACATTCCATTTCTCCTAGTGGGTCAATATAAGGCTGAACACGATGGTATCTTTAGGCCTATATTGGCTTAAAAACTTGGAAAAACTAAGAACAAACTAACTATGAACCCTTAATATGAGATTTTAACTAAGATTTAACAAAATAAGATTAAGAAAATGACAATGATACAAAGGAAATAAATAACTAATTATTTAAAAATATAAAATCTAAAATCTAAAACAAACAGGTAAAAACAAAATGTTATGTTGCATCCCTACAGATGCTCTTTTAGGCTCATAAGTTTAACCCCTTTTATCTCTTTTTGGCAATTATAATTTGTTTTGTAAGAATTGGGAGCCCCCCATACTTAAGATGATTATCGATAATTCCTAGACGAGCTCTTATTTGGCTCCTCCTCTTTACCATCTTTCTTCTTTTCTTCTTCTATCTCTTATTGAACTTCTCCTTCGTTTTTAATGAATATCTCTAGTTTCTTAAATCAATAAGAGTTCCTAACTTAGGTCATATTCTCTCTTGAGACATATAATCCTTATTTATCCGTTAATCAACCAAAATTCCTTTTCAATCTAGACAACATAACAAAGTGTTAACTCACTCTATGAACTCTCTTTATAAGTTTTACCCTCGCTTAGGAAGATCTTGAGACTTTGTCTTAAATAGATCAAGCTTAACCCTTTTTATCCACATTATGATCTAAACATACATCTCATCTCATGACTCTGGATGCATGAATCAAGTGTTGAATCTTTCACTTTCACTCTTTTGATTTAATTAATATGAAAAATTAATAAATTCGAAGAAAACTAGAATTTATTAAACCAAAACATAAATCAAAGTATATCACATCCTCGGTTTATCATACCTAAATCTGTAACCCTATTTAGTTCATAATCAAACAAAGAATGTCAACATAAAAATAGTAAAGAAAATAAGATAAAAATTGATTATTCTTTAATCTTAAATCTTCAAAGAATTCTTGTTGAAATCTTGTTCTATCTCCTAAGAATGATGTAATCTTGATCAAAATTAACATAGAACAACTTTAAAATGACTTTTTGATATTTCTTAGCCATAGGAACTCCTTCTTTTCAGCATTTTTTCTTTAAATTAATCCATAATTCAAACTTTTTAATAAGTTATAGGTCTGTGTGGCATACCATGTTCTATTGCTAATTCTCTTAAAATGTTTATCACTAATGCGAGACCTATTCAGGTACGTGTAGATTGTCATGTTCTTCATCTAAAGGATAACATGGTTGTGTAGGATTGTATGTAGGAGAAACAAAAGCAATTACTTTTGAACACAACTCTCAATATGGTAGCATATAGGTGTTGTGTTTTAGGGTCTTCGAATTCTTCAAAAAATATTTTTTCTCTAAATTTACTTCTTTTCCTCCAATAGGCAGAACTAAAATCTAAAATAACAATACTTCTCAAGTTAAGCATCAAATCCTTCACAATTCATTCAAAATATAAATAATATATTATGAAAATAAAGCAAAAGATAATTTATGGCTAACATACATCAGACTTGTACTGGTAAGCAGTAAGACTCGATATTAAGGGAAAGTGGAGTAAGACCCTTTTATAAAACTGACCTAATGAAGTTGTATTTGAGCATGTATAGATTTTATAAAAAGAATAAGAAAACTAATGCATAGATTCATAACTTTCGAAAGAAAAAAAAAAAAAGAAAGGGAAACGACGCCACACGCCACTGCAACAATTTGGTCTGGAACTTGGAATCATCCGAGATATAAAATAAAAAATAAGAACAAGAGCAAGATTACAAAAGCATGTGACGTAGCACGTAGTATTGGTGCACGCTGCATGTCTGGTAAGGAAAGAAAAGACAATGATGTACATGAACATTATTAAATGAAAGCAAGATAGACACAGTCAGAAACAAACATGCATCGTCTACTAAGTTTTGATGATGACAATGGACCATTTGATTGTAAAGCAACGAGTACAATAATGTTGTTGAACAATCAATGTGTGATTTTTATAAGGGTCCCAGTATGTCTTGCTTGATGCCTGCCATGTGCAAGCCAACAAAATCCTAACATTTTAGCTTAAACGAATAATTTAGTTTATCCTCGCTGTTCTAGACCTCACTTTGATGGTAAGTTACTGCATCTGTTAATTAATTAAGAGAATCAATATCAAACTAAAAGTTATTAGATCTAGTACAAAGTGGTGAACTAAATAAGGTTTTATTTCACTGGTATATAATTAATCGATGCTTATATCTGTAGACTGAATCGTATGAAGTAGCTAAAATAATTCATGGAAACAAGAGCGGGTGTAGTTCAGTGGACACAGCACTGTTTCCTAAGCAGAAGTCGGATCCTACTAATGCTTTTCTTTTTTATACATAACTAATTTAGGCAGGATTTGCGCTTAAATTCTTGTCCAGTTCATTCCCTCTTTGGGAATATACCTTCTGATCCCTTTGGAGATTTTTCTTCTCTCTCTCAGTAGATGTTACCCACTTTTTAGTGTTCTCGATCTTTGTTCTTTTCCAATCTATTCTCCCTTTTTTCGTTCACCCTATTAGAATATTTGATAGATTTTGATTAGCTACTGTCTATATTAAGTTCCCATGATCTAAGGGCTTTTTTTACCGTTAGTTATGCTAGATTAGTGGGATTGAGTTTTTTATACCATTGTATACATAATTAGAGAGATTTGATATACTTGTACATATATAGACTCTGTTACACGGAATGGACAGAAAAGCTTCTTATCAATTTATTACCCTTTTTCTTTTTTTGTCTTCATCCCTCCCTCTCCTCCCTCAAGCAGAAACTTGGATTCTCCTAATTCCACAAATTGTCATCCCATGTCTATCGTAACTTCTCCTCAAAACTTCGTTGTTATTAATTTAGATTCGTGTCCTCCTCTTTCTTAATTTAAGACTAAGCTCACCAGGGGTAAAGTAGTAAAAGATTCTTCTCCTTTTAAGCAACTAATACATCTCTCCCTATTAATAACAATGAAAAATTGAGAGTTGCTCCTCTTCCAGAGGTTCTCAACGGAGGAACTTTTAAGTGGAACACCTCTTTAATTGGCTACTTCGTAAATAAGAGACTTGTTTTTTAAGTTATGCAATCTTAGACTCTAACAAACCGGAGAAAACTTGGGTTGGAAAACACTTAATTCAACAATAAGGCAAATATGGTAAAGCCGTAAAGGTCTTTGAAGCTGGCATTTAAAATATAAAAGAAAAGCCAATTTTACTGAAAGAATATGTTAAATAGGCAAGTTACTAAAATTGTCCTAGGAGCTAACTTTCACAATTTATCGCTAGAACTCTTGTCAAAACACTAACAAGCCTATATGCCTAGACGAGAATACTACTGAAATGAAAAGATTGGAATTCGTGAATATATATATATAGAAGTGAAAATGGAAGGGAATCACTAGATATAATAAAGAAGATAAAGTTGAATGATCTAGGTGATCTTGAAGAAATTGAGATAACATAAGCTATCAATGGAAACTCGCCAAACCATAACTCCCTAAGTTTGGGAACCAACGAGGAGGAGGTTTGAAACTGAAAATATAGTGAAATTATGAACACTAAACAAGATTCATAAGAAGTTATGATATAGGCAAGCCTTGACTTTGATAAGAGAGTAAAAGTTCCAAAACCTGATCAACAGGATCAATTGAATGAGGAGTTGATAGAGATCTCTAATAAATTCTAATAGCGTTAAAATTCTTACCAAGAAGAAGATATTTGAAGAAAAGTTGATGACCTTGGACAAATTCCTTCCTTTACCTATGATAATTAGCAATTTTGTGTCACTTTGGTCACCCCAAAACCAAACATCAATATTAGGATCCAAATAGAAGCTATCAGCATACAAAATATGGATGAATCGATGGTCTCTCATAGCATGGAACATTAAGGGGATTAAGTTTTCCTAAAAAACAGCACGTTCTCAAAGATTATATGCTTTATAAGAATCCTATTTGATTGATCTTCTGGAGACTAAAATAAAATCAAATATTCTCTATAAAGGTTTATATTTTTTTTGGATAAGGAGTGGAATATGATTAACAACCACTCAACTCAGTATAATGGCAAAATACTACCTAAATATGATCCTACGCAAATCCATCAATATAATAACTACTACATTGACTAGCTGCAAAATTACCAAATAACCTTGGTAAGATTAATATCAAGATCAAAGTTACTTTGATGTCTGTTGCTAACTTAGCATTCTAGAGGAAATCGTTGTAAGAAGATAGTGTGAATCTACAAATAGATTGTTTAACCTCTTAGTACTTGGACATTTTAATTACTCATTATACTCATCTGAAGTTAAAGGCCAAAAAGCCTATTTAAACTAAATATTGAAGATTTTATGAAATCAACCAATAAGTTTTAAGAGTCATACACCTTAATTAGATGGTCATGATCAATTCACCTATAGCAATAAATAAAGTAGTTTCAGGTTCATTCCGAAAAAAACTACGCAAAGCCTTCATAAACATAAGCTAGTTATTTCCACATAAAAAAAAGCAAGTTAACTATATTTGTTGACATTAAAGCCCACTTTAATAATCCCCTATGCTATAACCATACACTTATTAAAGTGTACCCCTCTATGTAAATAGTTAGCAAAATATCACCGTTTCGATTCAACAGTTAGTTAGCTCGGGTCCCAAGTTTTAATGAGGTTGTTCAAAAAGGCCGAGGAAATTAACATTTAGGTTATGAATCCTTCAAGTGTTCACAAAAGTTAAAGAATATCAAAGAGGAACTTAAATCCTTAGCAGCCAACTATAAAAACATACTCCAAAGTAACGAGGAAGCATATACTAAACTCATCAGAATTCAGGAGGAGTACTCAAGGCCATATAAAGTATGAAGCTTCAAGGATCCGTAAGAAATCTACTCTTTTTAATTACATTGAGGTCCTTTCCATTCATAATCTTTACTCAAACAAAAGTTAAGAATCCAATGGCTCAAAGAGGGAGACTTGAACACTTTTTTTTTTTCCATAATACAATTTCATCAAGGAGAAACATAAACTACATAGTCTTTGAGGGATGCAAAAAGAGAATTGTACACAAATTAAACAACCTTGAAAACCACTGCTTATACTTCAAAGATCCTGCTATAACAAATAGTAAGCTAAATTTTCCTCATATGAATTAAAGGATTATATTCCCCAGTTCATCAATCATGATCAAACTGAATCTCTAATCAAACCTTTCATAAGTTCAGATGTCATGGGAGCTTTATTCAATATAAATCTAAATAAGCCACCTAGACTTGATGGTGTGAATGCTTGGTTCGTTCAAAAATCCTAGATCTTATTATGTCCTACAATCAAAAATATTTTTCTTGAATTCTTTTCCTAAAGAAAAATGCTTAAGGATTTCAATAAGAGCTTCATATGTCTCATCTTAAGGTGTCAAATCATTAAGCTTACATAACTAGACCAATTTTTATTGTATTGATTTATAAAATTATTTTAAAGAGGATGTCATCGAAGCTTAGACCAATTCCAATATAATTAATTAGCCCATGTAAAAGTGCTTTAATCCATTAGAGGAATATTAAAGATAATATTATTATAATGCAAGAACTATACAAGAATTACCATATGAGGAATGAAATTAAGAGTTGTGATCTAAAAGTTGATTTCCACAAAGCTTTCAAGATCTTCCTATCCCTTATGATAGCTTATGGATGAAGCAGTTGGCTTAGGGTCAAACCCAAGCTCTTTGACCTATTTGGATCATGTACCAAGAATCTTGTTGCAAATGTCATCCACATTTAGCTCATTTCATTAGACATTGATGTTTGCAACAACTCCTGCATCTTATTTTAAAATTTAAAAAAATTAATATTTAATTCAAATATTATTAGTTAGTACTAAATAAATAAATAAACTTAAATTTTAAAAAAAATTATCCTTACATAATTATTAACACTATTTTAAACATCCAGCCTTCACCTTCCTTATAATGTGTCAGTTTGTAAAGTGTGATATTAGCACACTCTTCTCCAAGTAGTTTCTTCTTACTCTATTTTATGAAAAAAAAAATACAAAACACAATAAATAAATGTGCTTACTGATATAATTATAGCTTGTAAACAAAGAACTTACATATTCATTTCGCAAGACAACAAATGATTTGGAGTCGTAGTTGTGGGAAGTTTTCATTTTTCCTCTGTTAATCTTGACTTTTTCACACTTTTCTTAAATAAAGAAAACAAATAGTCATTAAACTGTGTAATACTATTTATGGAAGAAAATGTGAAGAAAAAAAAACAAACCTGAACGTTGGAAGAGGTCTAATAATCACACAAATAGCTTCAATTTTCTGAAGACATCCATTCGAGAACATGTCTTTTTGCCTCCTCATCTGAAGAAAAAGATTTGTAATATTGATGCAGTCAATACTAACAATCCTTGGTCCTTTGTTTCAATAGTAAAGTCACATAATTTGAAACATCAGGGTTGTTGATATCGACGATATTGTCACTAAACAATTTTATAGACAACTTGATGTTCATTGCAACATTCATTCGTTGTAACTCACAACCGTTGGTTATACCTCTACCTCTTTTTCTGATGTTGATATTGGAACCTAACAACAGATGAATAATGATAAAAAAAATATGCGTTAAACATGTAAATTCATATTTGAGCATAAGTATATTTATAAGTGTTAAAGATTAAGAAACCTGCAGATCCCTCTGTATTAGTTGAGTAAATTCTTGAATATTCATAACAACTCATCAATCATATTTAACCATTATTCTTTTAATAGTTGTGGTCTAATGATTTTTGTATAAGAAATGTGTGCTGCACATTTTCTTTATCCATTTCACTAGAGAGCGATATCTCAAAAAAACAAAGAAATAAACAAATTTGGTTAAGGAACACTATGGAATCATTGTAATGAAAAGAGAAAAGGTTCTTCTATTGGTGTGTTTATGTACAAATTATAGCTATATACATACTACTTAATTGACAACTAATTACATAACTACTGAATGAAATCCTTAGTTAAGTTAGCAAGTAAGGATAGGTTTATAGTTAATAAGGTATTTTATATTTTTTACACAATGCTCGATTGTCTTGGGTTATTTATTGAAATATAAGCTTCAATATGTGGATAACATGCCCTTAGATACCTCTGGTCGTTAGTTATTATAATCCTCATTTGTCAATAGTAAGATTGTGAACTTCATTTGTCATTAGTTTTACTTGTATTAAAACAATAGTTTTGCACAAAGTTGCAAACACTATCCTTAAATTAATCTATCTTGATACAACCTGTAAACATATGACACATTCACTAACATGAGTGACTATACAACAATCATTTTAATCTAAACAATGCATTAAAAGAAATGAAGTTGTTATAATTTTTCGAAAAGAAAAAAAAAACAAGGGTCATCCCTAATATAACTTTCATTGAACAATTCATAGGCTTTACAAATTCATCCCTAACTAATAACAAAATTGTTGTCTTTTTCCATTATTCACCAACATTGACACATTCAAACAAATAATGACCCATTAACAAATGAAATAAATGCAGACAACTCAATCCACATTAACAAACCAATGAACATAAAAGCATTTAACAACAACAATGAAAGTCAAAAAAATAAATCCAAGAGCAGAGCATGGACGACTAACCTTGACACACAATTAACCGGAGATGATGGAAGCAGGCAACAGAGGAAGATGGTGGACGAATAAATGAAGAAGAAGAACGACAAAGATAGAAGAAGAAAATGACAGAAAATAAAGGACGAAGGCAAAAACAAAAAGGAAGGGGGCTTCAGTTTTGTTGTTTAAAATGGAATGAAAATGATGTCATTTTTGTTCCATTTTAAACAAAAAAAAACCAACAACAATGTCATTTACTATTCACAAAATGACGTTATTTTTGTTTCATTTGAAATAAAAAACTAAAGCCAACAAATGACATCATTTTTTTTGTTTTTTTAAATGTTACAACATTTGGCAACAATTTTAGAAAACATCATCAAATGTTTAACAATTAGTAATCGTCACCAATGTAGACCACCCTTTAGCAACGATCTTGTGGAATCATTGCTAAAGGGACATTTAGTGACAATTTTATAAAATAGTCACCAATGCTTTTCATATATATAGATTTTTATATTTAGCAAATTTTTTAATATATCATTTCTATAAATATTATAGAATTTATATATAATAAATAGAGTTTTGTGAGATCACTTAAAATGTTGGACCTCATTTTCAGAGCCCAAATATTTAGAGACAAAACGGAACTGGTCATCCCATAATGGTGGTGTGCCCACAATAGTTGAACATCGAACAATTAAAATTTAGAGAGTCACAAGCCAAAATCCAATCATATTTCATAAATG
>JANVCQ010000006.1:12381804-12393351 GCA_025531925.1 Erythroxylum plowmanianum | reverse complement strand
ATAAACAAATTATAGTCCATGATTAATCATGAACACTAATAACAAAACATACACACATATACCCACTCATCATCAACTTACTACAATCACTACCTTAATCTTGTCTATCTTTTCAAATTCAAGAATTCTCCTTTTTTTTACTCATGACTAATCACTAAAATTTCTCATTTAATAGTTCTAACTTTCAAGAAAAGTATGGGGTCCAACATAAAATTGTCAAATCATATATCTTAAAGGAGATTAATAAAAAGTATCAGTTAATGTAATATAAATTAATTTTGTGTTTTTAGTTTTATAAATTGGAAGAAATGACATTATTGTTATCTAAGTTTATTTTTAGACTTACAATCATTGTCAATATTACTAAATTTGATTTTTAAGAATACGATATTAATATGTAATATTGATTTCGATTATTTACTATATTGTAATTATTTTTTAATTATATTGAACTAAATATAATTATATATGGTAATTAATATTATGATATATGAATGTGTAGATAATAATTGTAACTAATATAATGATTTATAAATATATATATATATATATATATATATATAATAGATAAATTCTCATATCTTACTTATGTAATATATTAGTCTATTTAATCATAATTCTTTATTTATTACATATATAAATTCGGTACTATTATATAAAATTTATATATTCTGTATGATTTGGTCACCAAAGGTCAAGTCAAATGATAATGGGCTACCATTCCATTTGGCGATAGTTTTCTAAATCATCACTAAATGGTAATTCTAAATCATCACTAAATGGTAAATTTCTTCCGAATTAATTAAAAACAACATCGTTTTGTTTAACAAAAAAATGACGTCATTTTTTACCAAGTTATTAACACCAAAATAAAGCTCTCTTCGTTTTTGTGTTAGCCAACGTATTTCCTTTTGGTTCACCGTCAAAGAAGTGTCGTCTCATATGTTTTGGTCATGTCTTATGTTATGGTTGTCACCATCGAAGAAGTGTCATCTCCAATGACGGTACTATGCTTCTTTTCTGTTTTCAAGAACCCTCCTTGTGTTATGCTTTGTTTTTTTTGCTACATTTTGGAGTTTATGTGGGTTTCGTGTTTTGTTATGGTGTATGAGTTTTTGTTTTTGTTTGTGTTTGGAAGATGGTAAATTGTGTTTCTATGTTAGTTATATATGGGTTGATTTTTTTCCCACCTTCCATGCTTCTTTGAGGAAAGCCTGCCAACTATTTGATAAAAGGTCTTTTAGAGTATTTAACTTCTCCAAGGGATGTTTATGTACTTCATTCTGTTTTCAACATTTAGCCGGTTGCTTCTTCGATCTTCCTCCTCTTTGTCTCTCTCTCTCTCAACATTCTCTAGGTAAGCTTCTTCTTCTTTTATCTTTTTTGCATGTTTATTATTATGTATGTAACTTAAGCTCTTGTATTACGGGTTCAATATACAAAAACTTTTCTTAAGTATTCTTTGACGGGATCAAGTGTACCGAGAACAAAAGAATTGGTTCAAGTTTAATGTTGCATTTGAGTTTTGTTGTTTTTGATCATAATTAATAACAAGTTGTTAGGAAAAAGATTGTTTTTAGCATCGCTTAAAAGGAATGAGCTTTTCTTTTTGTTGCTAGTATATGTGTCGTAAAGTTTCATTCAATTTTGGATCAATTCATTCCTCCTATGAGAATTTATGGGATTTGATTCAAAACAATTTAATTAACATAATGAATTTAATGCTAAATTGACCTTTTAGAATAAAACTATTAACATTAATTCATTACGGAACGTCGATGTGATGACTAGTTTTTAATGGCAGAAATGAACTCCATTGGGAGGAATATGGCAAAATCTTCCCCAATGAAGAACAAATCGATGCACAATAAATCTCCTCATCAAACACTAATCAACTCTTGCCTTTCATGACTGATCTTCTTCTTTAAGATTTTTAGTATCACCAAATTACCTCTCTTTCTTTATTATCTGTATCTCATTTTCTGCTATGCTAGGAAGCTATCAAATAAACGTTTGATTGTGTATACGATATGTTGTGTAAAGTTGTTTCAAATCTTCAAGAGAACATAGATGAAAATGGAGGTCGTGGTAATATCCCGATGATCTGTATAGGATTAGGAAAACTGGTTGTTTTGGAACAGTCATTGATTCCAAAAATTATGTTTGTTCAATCAGGTATACATGTGATCAAATTTAGGTTCCTTATACTATTTGACTTACTTAGCTATTTAAGTTTTATACTATTTGTTTTTTAGGTGAAACACATCGTACAGACAGTTCATCTAATCCAGTGATCCATACTATTTGGGGATCTGTTCATTTATCTTCACCTAGTTAGTTAAAGCTAAGAAGTTGTTGAAAGAGGGTGTTAATAAACTAACACTTGATGGAAGATTTTTGACTATTTCAATTGATGCCTTTGAATGTGCAGGGACCATTCTTAGAAATCCAGACATAGGAAATTTTTTTATTTTTTCTACCGAGTCTCATGTCACTTGGAATCTAGAAAATTAATTATTTCTTTTTCTTTTCGATGGAATAAGTATGAAACTTTATTTATTATTTTGTCTATAAGAATTGTTAAATTTCTAATTAAAATCTTATATTATTTACTATATATCATTATATTATATTTCTTACCATATTTCAATATTTATTGTTAATAAATATTAATGATTAAGTATGGTAATCAACTTAAATATTTTTTTATATTTTGATCTTATTAATATTAAAATTGTAGGTATGATTATCTTTTTATATACAAAAAATATTTACTTTTCAAAATTTAAATTACCTACTATGTGTTTTTCAACAATATATTTAAAACTTTGAAAATATTTTACAAATTTGAGATGTTCTATTCTATTTTTCATGAAATATTTGTATAAACAAAAATGTACTATGTACACTAGGCATCATTAAAGAATCATTTGTATATAGCTCCATATATTTAAATAAATTTATAGAGTTTAAATACATTAGCTATTTAAACAAATTTATAAAAAGGCAAATGAAAAAAATATAAAAAAATCATAGAAGAAATGTCAATTATAATTAACCCTAGGATTATTAAGCACACTTAACATTAAAAATTATCTTTTTAAGATTATTATTTTAAGAATATTATCATACACAAAATTTCTTAAAATTTTCCTAAAAAATTCATAAGATCTAAAAATCTTTAATATCAGACTTTTGACGACGACGATTTTGAAATTTCATCGTCAAAAATCCAACTTTTTGCTATGATTATGAGAATCGTTATCAAACGCTCGACACTTGGTGATAAAATATCTTAACCGTCACCAAAAGTCACATCTTTTACAATGATTCATATAAATCGTCGTTAAAGACATACCTTTAGCGATAATATTGTAAAACATCACAAAAAGCTTACTTTTGGCGACAATTTTTGAGTTATCGAAAAAAATGTAACTAAAAGCCAATTTCGGTCTGAGACAATATACTAGGCATCCAAACTGAAACTTCAAACCAAAGGAGATCTAAAAATGTTTAGACTGGCTTTTAATAATGAATTACTTGATTTCTTAACAAATATTTGATTTATGTGGCCATCATCGTCGGAATGTTGGTGAACTCCTGCATGACTTATCTTTACCATTCAACCTAATCCGAAAGGTCGAGTCATACTCCACTATGCAAGCACATGGATAGGTCGCAGCCACGGCACCGAAGAATTATATTTACCAGTCCGTGTCGTCGCCAATTAAATTCAATGTTGTTCAAGAGGTCAGAGAATGAGAATGAGTGGACCCATTAATTGAATGGACAAATTGGCTTGGCGACGGCTAGCTTTGACAACGTGGGTTAATCTTTCATTTGTTTTTACATTTCTTTCCAAATGATACACAAGCAAAACTTTGACAAAAGTGAGAAGAAAAGTTTAAGGGTTCATTTAACTTGGACAAAATATTTCAACAACGTTTTACTTTTCAAAGGTCACGCTCGTCGCTCGCCCACTGGAAGAGCAGGATGAGCAGGCACAATTAAGGTAAAGATGTGATGTGATGCGCTTTGCTTTTTGGACCCACATTCTTCCTTCTGACATCCGAATCCGTACAAGATATCGCATGACGATAAACGATGCTAGCCTTAGTTTATGTATATGTTTAATAACCATATATTTCTTGTCGTGTATAAACTACTGGCGAAGGTTCGCCATATCCACATTTATCAGTTTCCTGCTTTCAAACTTTGTAATGGCCGTTGAAGGTCCATTTGATGTTGAATTTTGTAGTCTGTTAACCCCATCCCATGCGTGTTGAACTTTCGTGTGTTATAATTGATGTGTGTTTGGTCCAACACTGAAAAAATTTTAAGCCGTTCTTTTCAGCATTCCTGTTTTTAAGAATGACAAGTTAATAATTAAAAAATGTTAGAAATATTAAAAGCTAATCTCATTTGAAAACTTGAATAACTAATTAACATTAAGAATTTGACTTTTTTATCCAAAGGCCACCCATTTGGAACAACTAATTGAATGTTATTGAATCGACAACCACGTGACATGTGCTTCTTCGACGGGTGAGCCAAAGCCATGTTAGTCTAGAAATTTTCCATGAGACCGACGTAGATTTAAATACAGTTTGGACAAATTAATTACTTACTTTTAAGATATATGTTTATGCCTTATTATTTAATTTTGTCATTATTTAATAATTGGACTTTCAAGATAAGGTTGACCGAAATTAAAATCCTATATATGATTTGGGTTGATTTTCTGCATATGTGATGTGACTAAGATTTATGTGTGTAGGGGGCTGATTGATGTCGTTTTTGAAAAGAAAAATGACAACCACTGGATGCTTGGCAGCAGAATTTTTTAGGGTAATTTTTGATAATGTTTAGTAGTTGTTTGTGTTCACATATGTACTGAAAACGTTGGGGTACATCACACAACCCAGGGTTAAATCGTTGTAGCTGCAGTTTTCTGGAGCATCACGCAACCCAGGCCGTTTCGTTTTCATGCTGCACTTTTCTTTGGTTAAGTTATCTTTAATGCTAGATATTTCTCTATTATTCAATGACAATTGAGAGTGGCTTTAAGGAGTTTTGCAGTTGACTTATTTTCTGGTTTTTGTATTATTCCTTGGGTTGTGAAATTGCTGGTGGTGTGTAATTTTGGCAGCTGCATTCTCTGTTACTTTTGAATGACTATTGAGGGTTGTCTTGTTTGTTGACTGAGAATCTTGAAAGCTGATTTTTTTGGTATTTACGTGTTCTTTTAGCGGTTGTTTTCATTGTTGATGAAGCGGTAATTTTGGGGTTGTTGGTTGTGAGCTATCGTGTGTGAAAATTTTATAAGTTTTCGTGATTTTTTCAGTTATTATATATAGTTGATGGTGTGGTTTTTGTTGGACTAGTCGGCTATTGATCGTGTGAGTTTTGGTGGCTGTCGATAGTGATGATTGTTTGTGAAAAATTCTAGCAATCATTGTAGATTTTAAAGCTCCAATATTTGTAACGTTTCAGTGATGAAATATTTGTTTGTTTGTAGATTTTTGTGGTTGTTGTGCATGAAATGTTTCAGTGACAATATCAAAGGTTCACACCAAATTCTTTTGATGGACAACTTTCTGATCTTTCATTGAAGAAGCTGGAATTATTAGGAAAGTTGTTTTTTTTTTCTTAAGTGTCTTTGTTATGTTCGTTGTTATTTCTATCACTTAAGTTATTTTACTTTCATTCTTAATTATCAAATATTGTTGAGAAAATCCTTTATTGAAATAGTAGGAAGCGGTCGTATTATATTGTGTGATTTACTTTAACAGGCAGTGAAGACAAAGGATAGTGTCAAGGGCTCTGTAATGTTTTAAGTAAAACTATTATTGTATCACAGGTGAAAATAATTAAGTTGGGTAAAGACCCCGCAGATATAAGCAAGGTATACTAAACTGCGTTAAAACTATTATTGTATCACAGATAAAAGTAATTAAGTTGGGTGAGGACCCCGCAGATGTAAGCAAGATATGTCAAACTACATTATCAAATCTTGAGTGTTGATTTGTTATTGCGTATTTATTTTTCTGTATTTGTTAGAAAATTTATAACAACTACAATTGAACTAGAATTTTTGCGGAACCACGCCCTTCAAAATTTTCACTTACAAACTCCAATCTATTGTGTTATGAGGAATAAGAAATTGCCCATGCTCAACCCAACCATAAGCTAGGATAGCTCGTAACCCGACCGGTCGGAATATGTTAACCTGTGGTTCGGTCTTACCACTAGCTGATTGGCCCATGACTTGACCCGATCAACTCGAGCCAAAATTAAACTCGTTAGTGAAGAATGAAAATATTTGCCATCTATGATGCATTTGACGATTATCCATTATCAACCATTGACTTCTCCTCCTTATCACCTACTAAATACTTGCGAATGAAAAGATTTACCAAATTACACGAGACAAGCACATCTATGATGCATTTGACGATTATCCATTACCAACCATTGACTTCTCCTCCTCATCACCTACTACCAGTAATTCCACATCATAAATTTCTCCAAAATCCCATCCTACTCTCCTCTTGTGTTCATCCTTTCCTTTCAATTCACCCAAAAAACACCATCAAATAAAAGTCCAGGCCAAAACGTCACAACAAGAAGGACGAGACAGAAGGCCACTCATTGCGGCTTGTATAGATCAATGTTTTTAAACTCACAAGTACCAACCAGCTCACACTCTCAATCAGGTAGTTTGATTACAGTAAGGTCGATTTGGGTATGTGGATGTAGAGGAATTGCAAGTTCACCCTTTAAAAATGTTCAAATGGTCGGCAATATTTATCCCTTGGGACAGAGCATGATTTGGCCTTGTTTGTGAATGCACTAGCCTACTTCTCTTTATCTTTATCCACGTGGGCTGTTGACAAGTCAATAACCGACCCTTTCTTTTTTGTCTTTTTGAGTCGGCTTCATGAGACAAAATTATAGTACAAAAAACAGGTCAATATGCAATTGGCTACGATGTCGACTTAGTTGTTGTATAAGAGAAATAAAAAAAAAGATTTTTCTTATTGAAATTGAACTTGCAAAAATTTTAATAGAATAGTAATGGATGAGAATTACGGTTTTCTAATAGCTAATACTTTTCTTCCTACTATTTGTGGTTGTAAGTTTTATGCTTAGAAGTTCCAATGGTAATAATACAGTGTCATATGCTACTACTTAGAAACTCCTACATGTTTAAGTTCTGTAAAACTTGATTACGACCATGATTGCATCTCCGTTACCACGGTAGTAATCTATATGTATCATTGAAATACATTTTTACTGAAATACATTTTTACTGGATATGGCTTCTAATTACCTACTTAAGCATCTAATAGTTAATTGTGTAGTCTTTCATTATTTTATCTTTATTAATTATCTAAGTTGTCTTGTATTAAATTAGTTCAAAGTTTAATGTACAATACTGTATCCAATCAGTTCACTTTGGTTAAATCCAAAGTTTATATAGTAAATTTGGTGGATTTTTATGCCGTCAATTGCCCACCCTTACTTGGTTGAGCTTATCTTTTAGTTGTTTAGTTTATTTTGAATATTAGGCAAATAACAAGTCATAAGCCAAAACATTAGGCAAAATGATGATCACTTTTCTATTACATTTTAACAAGTATAAAACCTTTGACATTATACTTGTGATAATTTTCCTTTTCTTTTATTTATTTTTCACAAAACACTAAATAACACATTTCAGCTTTACGTAGTTGTTATAATGTATGTAAATTACATTACATATAATTAGTGGATGATTTTCGATTGAAAGGATTAAAACTTGTAAAATATAGATATTCCTTTATCATTAAAAACTTGATTTGTATCATCAATTTTGTATCATCAATTTTATTTGTTTTCGATTTTAAATACAAGATTTTTGTTTTTTTTAAAGTTAAATGGGTGTATCAAATTGGAAAAACTTTGCGCTTATGTTTTAGACTCGATAGGATATTTTGATATCATTCGCTAAAACATTAATGTTCGATAAATGAAAAAGCACTCAAAAAAACAGTACTGTAGAGTTTTGATTTTTATATTGTTATAACTATAAAACAAGCAAAGTTTATATAGCTATCTCAATTTTATGTTAGAAGTAATTAATATCTTAAAGACAATAATCATGAAGTAGTATAATTTTTCTAAAGTAACAAACTATAATTTGGAAGTCAAGTATGCAACATCTCTTAAAGTCAAAGAGAAGCCATCTATGGTTAAGTACATATCGACTCTTGATAATCACCATTTCTTACTTAAGCAAAGAGCAAGAATAAATTGGTTAATGAAAGATGATAAAATCATGAAACATTTCCATATTTCTATTCTCTACAAGAGGTATGTCATCAAAATCCATTCTTTAAGGATTGATAAAGGCTCCATTATTGACAAACAATATGAGATCAAATCTATAGTGTTTAACTACTTTAAGGAGTTATTAGGACCCCCCACCTAGAATGATTCCGCCTTATAGGAACTCACTGTAGTTTTCCACAACTCCATTTCTATCAAGCAAAATGAATTTCTAGTGAAACCTTTCAGTGAACAGGATATCAAATTGGCACTTGCATATCTAAAACTATAAAAGGCCCATAGACCAAACAGTTTTAACACTTTCTTTTTCCAGCAAAATTAGAACTTGATAAGTAATATAATTTCTAGTGCAATCCTAAATTTCTTTTCTTTAGGTTATATGCTGATTAGGAAGTTAAACAAGGCCCTTGTGAATCCCATTCTTAAGAAGTGCAATCCTGAGCATTTCAATGACTATAGACCTATATCTTTTTTTTAGAAAAATTAATAAATGAAACAAAGATATGTACAAAATAGTTCACGTACAAGTGCCACGGAAGGCATGACTGTTGGACCCCACACCCCACCCGTAGGTGTTTGCAGGTTATACCGCGACGTGTGTTTGCGGGTTATACCGCGACATCCAACCTTAATCAGTATTGTCCTCTTTGGGAATCAAACTCGCGACCCCTCAAGGTTTTGTTGTTTCTAAGAACACGCCTCTTACCATTGAGTTACGTCTCCACCCATAGGTGTTTGTGGGTTATACCGCGTCGTGTGTTTGCGGGTTATGCTCCTTTTAATGTTGGACCCCACACCCCACTCGTATAACCCGCGGTATAACCTGCAAACACCTACGGGTGGGGATGTAACTCAATGGTAAGAGGCGTGTTCTTAGAAACAACAAAACCTTGAGGGGTCGCGAGTTCGATTCCCAAAAAGGACAATACTGATTAAGGTTGAATGCCGCGGTATAACCCGCAAATACCTACGGGTGGGGTGTGGGGTCCAACAATAACTAGCTAAAACATAGCAAGTAGCCTCAGTACAATCCAAGATAAAAAGCATAGGGATATCTATAGCTATGGAAGGAGCAAGCCTGCAGCCACTCAACATCAGAAACACATATACGCAACCAACTAATACCTAAGAAGCTATAATCCAAATGGGAACCTTAGTAACTAATTCTCATTCCCAGAAGAAGCAAGCCAATGAGATACTGAAGTGAAATCCGCTTGTGAACAACCTTAGCCCCTGAATGGCCAAGAACAAAGCTGCCGCAAGGAAGTGACTGTGCTGAACCTCCAAATGTACCTATATCTTATTATAATGTAGTTTACAAAATTGATAGCAAACAAGCCTAAGCCTCTTTTAGAATGCATAATCAGTAGGTGCCAAGGAGATTTTGTGAAGGGTAGTAATATTGGAGATAATCTACTCTTGGTTCAAGAATTACTCGAGGGGTATAATAGCAAGAAACAAAAATTGAGTTGCACCTTGAAGATTGGTTTGAATATGCCTTTGACTCAGTAAACTATAAATTTATCTTGGACTCACTAGCAACCTTTGGCTTTCCTGACTAATTCACAACTTGGATTCAGGGATATATTTATATTACATCATTCTCAATGTTGGTGAATGGTGAACCCATGTAGGTATTTTGAGGCTTTAAAGGACTATGTTAAGGAGATCCTCTCTCTCCATATTTATTTTCTTTATATATGGAGGTATTTTTAAGGTTGATCTCATGTAGAATATAACAAAATAGTAGTTTCAAGTATCACTACCATTGTGATAAAGTGAAGTTGTTCAACTTAATATTTATGGATGATTTGCTATTGTTCAGTGGAGCTGACTCTAGTTCTACTACTTTTAGCAAATGCATCATATGTTGCTACTCAACTCTTTACAATCTCGGAATTACCTCTCCATAATATGCCATTAAAGTACTTGGGCATCTTGATCTCAGACAAAAGGTTTCATACTCTGAATGTTAGCCTCTTTTTGATATGGTTAGAAAAGGATCAACCATTGGAACAACCATTTCCTCTCCTATGATAGGAGGTTACAACTAATTTTATCAGTCTTGAATAACTTCAATCCATTGGAGCTCACTCTTGTTTCTTCCTCAAAAGCTTTTCAAAGATATAGAAAGAATGTTAAAGAACTTCCTATGGATGGGGATGGCTTAAAAACATCAAGGTGTAAAGGTTAGATAGTATGATTTTTTTGCTTCAATTGCTGAGGGAGGTTTATGATTGTGCCCTATGAGGGATACTAACAAAATGTTGCTGGCTAAAATAATTTGGAAATTGTTCACTTATGCTCAACCAATATAGGTAAAATGGGTTCATAGTAAACCAATCCTTTTCTTAGTTAGTTAATCAGATTTTGAAGCTCAAAAAGGATATGAATTATGCTATTAAGATCAAGGTAGGGAATGGATCGAAAACTTGGTTTTGGTATGACTTTTGGAGCGATCTAGGTTCGTTAAACGACATCACACATCTAGATCACCTAAATCTAATTATTCCTCCTAGTGCAAAAGTAAATAAAGTGATATTGGAAGGATAATGGAATCGTAGAATCAAGGCTCTTTCCCCTATCATGAATCACACTTTAATGAGGATAACAAACCTGAATGGGTTCACCCCAACTCTAGAATATTTACCAACAAGTCTTGCTTGATCTATTCAAAAGTAGAAAGTTAATGGTATCATGGTGGAAATTGCTCTAGTTTCCTAGGAGACCCTAAAACATCCTTTATTCTTTGGTTAGCAATCTGGAATAAGCTAGCAACTAAAGATAAGATTAAAAGGAATTGTCCTAACATGCTCTGCCCCTTCTACAATTAGGTTTTGGAAAGCATTTATCATGTTCTCCATTCATGTGATTATACAATGAAATTTTGGTGTAAATCTTTGATGTTTTATAAACTTAGCTTTTTGCCATCCTGTTGGGACCCGATCTCAATACCGGATCCCAACCGAAAAAGCGGATCACGAATACGAAAACGAAGTGCGAAAACGAAATCAAAAGCGGAATCGAATACTCGAAATCATATATCGAAAGAATCCGAAGCAGAAAAACATAATACGAAAGAACAAACAGATCGGAAATCAAAGCGAAACAAAAACAAATCGGAATCACAAGTGGAAACAAACGAACGGGATCAATCAAATCATAAGGCGGAACAAAGCGAAAGCGGATCCGACATCCGAAAACATACACGTATCG
>JANVCQ010000006.1:12367423-12381704 GCA_025531925.1 Erythroxylum plowmanianum | reverse complement strand
CCATTTTCTTGTAGCATAAAAAACATCTATAACACAATACCTACACAAAAGCACTTATTTCATTTCATTTAATAATTCTAAATGTCACTTAAAAATCGGGGTCCAACATATCCACTTGGAACTCATTTATAAAATAGGTAGTGCAAGTAAAGCTCACCCATTATGAAGACTCCTTTGTCTTCAAATTGTTGGTAAGTTTTGGAGCCTATGTTTTACGGAAGGAAAGGAATAC
This sequence comes from Erythroxylum plowmanianum, assembly GCA_025531925.1. NCBI lineage: Eukaryota > Viridiplantae > Streptophyta > Magnoliopsida > Malpighiales > Erythroxylaceae > Erythroxylum > Erythroxylum plowmanianum. Next base: position 12,381,472 of record JANVCQ010000006.1, on the reverse strand, counting down.
TAGGGTGTTTGAAGGATCAAATCAATGTATTCATAGCCTCATAAGCAACACCTTACTCATAATTAGAAAACATATTATTGTTCATAAGATCTACTTAAGTATGAGTAAAGACTTGACCCGATTATATGAAGTTTTTAATTAATTTCTGCAATATGAATACATAACTAATTCCTAACTCTAGTAATGTTCTCACTGGTAGATATAGTCTCTTAGGGTGGATTATGTAATTACAACTTACCTTCGGTCAAATAATTTTTTGTTTAGCTCCTAGGGGTGCATTTTTTGACACACCTCCCAAGTTATTATCATTTTTGGATGTTGCCACTTGACTAACATGGCATGTATATCTTCGTATATATTTTGCTTGATATAATTTCTTCTTAACTTCTAAAAAAGTATAATTTGGTAGCACATGTGCTTAAGTGAGTATATATATCTAGGGTTAATTATAAAAAATATTAATTTGATTTAGCAATACTAGCCTAAACATTAAAGAGTGGGGCTAAAATATATCATTTTTCAATTTATTGCAAAAATATAATGACATTAAGTTTTTTGTTAATGTCACAGACATAGCTAATCATGTTAGTTTTTTACATGACAAGTGTCTCTTTGTTTCAAACTTATTTGCTTAATAATCAATTAAATTAAAAAAATCTAAAACATAATTCCTAATTCGCAGGTTTTATTCTTGAGAGCTTAGACTATAGTTGTGGCAACAACTCTACAAACTTTTGATTTTAAGACTAAACGTATGCATTCTATTCATCTATACATTCCTGATCAGCTATATTCGAGAACTGTAAGCTTATTCGAATAAGAAGGCAATCCATAAAAGGAAGACTTCCAACAATCATAGAATTGAATGACATCTCATTCATGTACTTCTTGCAAAATATTTTCTAGAACTCAGTGAAAAAAACATTCATGAAACATAAGAGAATAGAAGTTTGGTGGGTTGATTTTACTTTGACCATGTATTCCATTCCATTGAGTAATTTATAGTAGTACTCAAGTATCATTAAATAAAACCTTCTTATAAGATATTTCATTAGCTCCTGCATTGATGATCACCAAAGAATTACTAAGTATTGCCTTGGCCTTGTCTTTTTCAACAATTTTTTGAGTCTTTTTATGTAATATTTGAAACGAGAAAGTTGTTTAAAAGGAGGAAGAATATTTGAGCACTAAATTTTGTATCCCCTGAACCAACTGAAGCAAAGTTAACACTAGTAAAAAAGACGCATTATAGTAGAAAATAAATAGAAATTAGGTTTAAGGTTTTTCGTTTTTAATTTAATTGATTAAAAAAGAGGCATGTAACATGTCAAAACATTTGACTTATTTAATCACATCAACGATGTTAACGAAAAACTTAATATTAGATTATTTTTATAAAAAATTAAAAAATATGATACTTTAACGCTACTTTTTAAAGCTCAGAATAGTATTATAAAATTGAGTAAAATTTTTAAATTGTTATAATTAACCAATATATCTACGAAGTTTCTACAACCACCATGATACCATATAAAATCTCTTATCCTTCAATACATGATTGTAATTTTTATTAGAAAAGCAAAAAAAATGTTTGAAACTTTTTAGTTAAATATTTTATGACAAAATTAAGAAAATTATTTGGTTTGTGATTAAAAAAATCTAAGAGACCTAATAAAAGGTTTAACGTTATGAGCTGAAACGCTATTTATCTAGCAAGTGTTTTGTATAATTATTACATTTGGTTTTATAGATCTTTTGGGGTTTGTAATGGAGAAATTTATTATTAATTTAAAACTCATACAATTTTCATGCTTAAGTTTTAGATTTAATTTCATACATACACTAAAATTTTTTATAAATATCCAGAAAAAAGTGTTAAATAAATTCAGGAAGAGAAAAAGAAACCTGAATTATGTATGGATGTATTAATCACTTAAAGAGGAAAAGTCATTGAGATTACTGATGAGAACAGATTCACATAAATCAAATGAAGAACATTAAAAGATATATAAATTATATAAAGTGAGCCAACTTGGAAGAAGCGGTTAGAATGTTTTTACTTTTGCTGGAAAAGTTAAATCCTAAATATCAGATCCCCGGGAAGACTCCATCCAGGTTAAAATTTTATTTAAATATGTGACTCACTGCCTCCTCCTACTCCTAACCCCTACTACTCTTCCTTTCGTCGCCAAATCACGCATGCTGACTCACTCACCGCCGCACGTGGCTCTTCCCTCTCTGACGTGTCCATCTCATCACCGTTTTTACTGTCGGCTCCCAAAAAAAAAAAAGAAATCAATTGTCCTTTTCTCTTATTTTTTGGTTTTAAAATTTTCATTTTTTCTGGAACCGACTCTCTCACCTTCCTAGAACTTGCTCAACCGTGTCACAACTGTCCAAATTATGTGGCGTAAGCAGTGACAAAATACTCTTTAAGTTGTGGGCTATTGCCACGCACGCTACCTGACTTGAGTGCCTCACACGTGTCCCTCCTTCTACTCATAAAATTTTAGGAACGTTATCTCTCACGTGTATTCTAGAAGTCCTCCTCGCCACGTGTCCCTCCTATTTCTCTATAAATTCCTCCCTCCGCCCTTTATTTTAAGTTTCAACAGCCGTCGCTACCCAAAGATAAGTATTTTCTTGAAAGGGTGAGAATGGTGAAAATGTCGACGGCCTTAGATTTACCCCCGGGGTTCAGGTTCCATCCAACTGACGAAGAATTGGTGAAGCACTACCTCTGCCGTAAATGCGCCTCTCAGCCGATTGCTGTCCCGATTATCGCAGAAATCGACCTCTACCAATATGATCCATGGAATCTCCCAGGTTAGCTAATCTCGCTTTTCACCCTTCAAATTATAGGCACCTGGTTTGTTTTCTGATTGATTTCTGATTTAATAAAATAGGTCTGGCTTTGTACGGGGAGAAAGAGTGGTACTTCTTTTCGCCACGAGACAGGAAGTACCCAAACGGTTCGAGGCCGAACCGGGCTGCAGGGACCGGGTATTGGAAGGCTACGGGGGCTGATAAACCGATTGGTCAACCGAAGCCTCTCGGAATTAAGAAAGCTTTAGTATTTTACTCGGGCAAGGCTCCTAAAGGGGAGAAATCTAACTGGATTATGCACGAGTATCGTCTTGCTGATGTTGATCGCTCCATCCGCAAGAAAAATAGTCTAAGGGTATGTAGTTTAATGTTACGTATTTGGTGAAATAACGGTTGAAATTGAGACTTAACAGGTTGTTTAGAAATAATGTTGATCAGAAATGGACTACTAGGGGAACATTCTCCTTTATGACTTAAATTATTTGTAGTGGTGTGCCGTGGAGAGTCATAATTAGTGTACACGATAGTCCAAGTCGACGTTCCTAAGTTTCTTGCTTGCTTGTCTGCAGCTTGATGATTGGGTGCTCTGCCGCATATATAACAAGAAAGGGGTGATTGAGAAGCAAGAAGCCGTCAAAGTTGGTGGCCGAAGGGCGGAGTCTGTGGACTTGGTCGAGGATAAGAAGCCTGAGATTATGCGGCCGCCGCCGGTTCCCCTGCCTTCGTCGTCAGCTGCTGCAGCTGCGACAGAGCTGCCGAAGGATTATATGTATTTCGACACATCTGATTCGGTGCCGAAGCTGCACACTGATTCCAGCTGCTCGGAGCACGTGGTGTCGCCGGAGTTCACGTGCGAGGTGCAGAGCGAACCCAAGTGGAAGGACTGGGGGTCCGGTGTAAACCCCCTCGAATATCCGTATAATTATATGGATGCCGGTATGGACAATTCTTTCGCGTCGCAATTTCAGGGGAGTGCTCAGGTGTATCCCCTTCAGGATATGTTTATGTACCTGCCGAAATCGTTTTAGGGACACAGCTTTGAATAGATCACATGGTCTTAGTAGGCAACACGAGACTGAAAGTCTATGAGTGTGCCTGAGCGTAGACAATTATTTAGAAACTAGGATAGGTGTAGATGGATGCAATGGGTATTTGGCGTGTGGGGTGGGAATTTGTAAAATTAGGAACATGATCATTTGCATTGTATATACTTGGCATATTGTAATTGTGGGTCCAATTGGATTCACATAATGTAGTAAGAGCTTCTGTTTTTGGAAAATCGTTAAAATCTTAGATTGCATATAAACATTCAACTCTTTTTGAACACGAGAGAAGGAAAGCCTTAAAACTAATGATGATGGGGTATGATGGTTTTAGGAGTGAGCGTTTGTCGGCACCGTCAAACTGCTAGTGCCAATCGAGTGGTAATTGCCAAAATTGTATTGGAGTATTAATCACTGATTTTCCAAAACTAAGACCCCACCGAATAGGTAAAAACTAGATATTATCCCCCTTGTTTTAACTGCAGCCTAATTAACAGTCAAGGTTTGGCTTGCTAACTAAACTAGGTAAGAGCAAAAAGATTAATCAATGGTGTTAGTAACGAAATTATTTTACATGTTTATTTTACCGAATTCACTTAAGATTTTATATAACATAAAATTAATCAATTGTGTCAATATATTTATGATATGAAGACAAATAGGGATTATTACAACTATTAATTAAAATTAATTTAAAAATCATACCTATTCAGCCAGTGACACCTTTAGGTTCATCCCTACTAAAATAATAGATGAATCTAAACATTTAAGAGCGAGTAATTTAGGGACTGTTATGTTAGGAGTTTAGAGTAAATTTTATCCACTATAGGTTGACGCTTTTTTAAGCCACTGAATCACTTTTCAGTACCAATCGTTATTATGGCCCAGGTGCATTTCTTCATTACTTTTTGAAGTTAAAGTCGACCGTGATTTTCGCATCATTAATTTGTCTTGGTTCCTGCTAAAAAAAGAATCACTACTTTTTTATTTCAGGGGCTAAGAATTTTAAGCTAAGCCATGGATGACAGACACTGGGTCGGTTTGAATCTTCTCTTAACATTACTTTTGTTGGTTTAAAATCTAAAAGCTTTTCATATGTTATGATTGATAATATTCAACTTTCCTATCCTTTTAAGTAAGAAGGATATCTTGTGAAAACTAATGATTTTGCTAATATTAACAAGTTTCTTCTTCTTCATTTGTTCTTAACTACGTCTAACATGTCATATCTTTTGGACTTAGTTAAATGGTATTCCTGCCAACCTTCTTGTTCTGTCCATTAATAAATCAACTATAGCATGGTCAAATGTCCCCATGCATTGATGGCCATTGTGAGTGTTTATAATGTGTTTAATAAGTTATTCCATTCCTAAAAAGATAAAATTTAAGGACTGGAAGATAATTTTTTTAAAAATTGATTTTGTAATAGATAGAAGAAATTTCTCATTATCCTTTTTCTTAAAACTAGTTAGAGTTCCTACTAGACACATTATAAGGTTTGAACAAAAGGGTTTTAATAGACTCTTTTTGTCATAATAATAGGATCTTTTTTGTAAAATTTTATCTATTCTAAACAATTGGTGTGTAAGTAGGTATTTTATTTTGAAACCTAATATCTTTTAATTTTAATTTTAATTATAAGGGGAGAGACTACAACAATATTTTGTTTATAAAGACTTTTAATCTAATAAAATGGATATTCTTTTAACTAAACTCTCTCCCCAAAGGTAGCTTTTCCAATTTTTTATTATAAAAAGTTACTGTAGTTTATTTTCTTGAGCATATATTTTAAACTAATAAAAGAAAAGACCTTATTAAAGCTCTACTCAATGGCTTTGTGTTTGTCGGGATTGGGGTTGAGAGTAGCATAGAAGACAATGACAAGGCTGGAAAGATTAGGAAGGATCGAGAAATTAAACATCGCTGGTACCAACTCCTGTCAAAGAAATATTGTTTACCTTTAAGGCTCTTAGTGCCTGTGCAAGCTCCTAAGCTTCTGAAGTTTGTTGATTATAATAAAAATGACAAAAGAGCCTGAAAAAATTCCTGGTAAGAGCTTTGATTCTTGGGGCTTAGGGACTTTGAATTTTGGGTGCTAGGAAGTTGAATTAACATCAACCTAATTATAATTATCTTATTACTAATTAGAAATAATTATAATTGACTTAAGATAACTAGGTTTTATTACAAAAATAAATTAAAAACTAATTTAAGTTTTTAAATTAGACACCTGAGCCTATATTATCAAGTAATACACACGTAATAATGGCCAAATTAGTGATTAAAAAAGAATAAATGTGTCACATCAATGAAAACGTGACATTTGTTAACTCTGTTTAATTTCCTATCAACTTAAGATTCATTTTAAAAGTTTTGAAACTGTTAGAGTTCAAATTAAAAGCTAAGCATTGAAATATTAAAGTCTGTTTTATATTTTAATAAAAACAAAAAGATCTAAAATGCACTTTTGTCAAATTATATCAAAATATGAAATTAAAAAATAAAAATAAAAATTTTCAAATTAAAAAATAATTAGAATCAGTTTGTCAATAATTTGATATTTTCGATAATAATAAAACTTTTAAAAGTTATAATAAATCTTTAAAATTTTATAATAGCAAAAATAAAAGTAAATTCCCTCCTTGGAACAAAAGAAACCTTAAAGATGAACTAACCAAAACCAAACTACCAACAAAACAAGAAACAAACTTCTCATCCACCTCCAAATTTAGAAATATAACATGTTATAAATGTACAAAAAAGGTCACACTATTAAATATTGTAGAATTAATAAAAAAATTCAAAATTTTGGAGTTAGGTCAAGAAATATTTGCTAAAATATAAGTCTTAATGATATCAAATAGTGAAAACTATGAAGAATTCTCTAAAATTATGTCATATAATGAAACCTTATTAATAGAAGAAACTAGTAGTTTTAAAAATAATAATTAGCTAAGAGACGATGAAGAAAAAACAAATCATATTTAAGATCCTTAACTACAAAAAATTATTTCACAAAATTATAACAATCTTTTGAAAACCATAAGTAAAAGCTACAAACTTCTCCATTTTCTTCTTCTTACACCCTTACCAATATTTTAGATAAGGTTAAGAAAAGAAAAAAATCTCAAATAATCCTTACAAGTCTCTGTCAAAAATTTCTATAACAAAACAAGAATAAAAAAAAAGATAATGAGAAAATAAAAAATCACTACAACAAATAAATTTTAAAAATGAAAACAAACCCAAATGAAGAAATTAATAAAAGTCTTGAACTAAATAATAATGAAAAGCTATCAAAAATTTTTTTTTATTCATCCTAAACCAAATAGTTTCCTAGAAATATTTAATTAGAATAAATCTTAAAATATATGAAGACTTTATAATTGATACGATTGCTTTATTTGATGTGAGAGAAAATTTAATTTGCATAAAACAAAGAGTAGTCCTCATCAAACTATTACAAAAAAAAATCCAAGAAAGATTAAAGGTTGAAAATGTTTCAAAATTAAAATAAGTTACACAATTAATGCTTACATATGTGTTAGTGAATTTACGATTAAAATCTTTTAGTTATAGTTAAAGATATCTACCATTTAGTAATTTTATATACTCCTTTTATAAAACTCATTACCCTAGTGAATCATGATAGTATTTCAACTAGAATATACAATAAAAGAATGTGTTTTCCCTTTATAAAAAAATCATTAGCTAATTTAGAGAGGTTCTAAGGAATAGACAAGATTTCTAGTTTTGCTAAACAATAATTTATTGTCTACACTTATTAGCTTTGTTTCGTATAAGGAGATCTATTCTTTCTAAACTTCAATTTAGTATGAATAGAGGTTGTAGTTGTGAAAACTATCTTAGGTTTTGTTTGGTTGGACGTAAAGTTTTGAATGGAATGATTTATAATGGAATGAAATGTAAATAAATGTAATATTAGAAAATTGTTGTTTAGGAAGGATGGAAGGGTTCATAATGTAATTTAGTGAAATGTTGTTTGGATAAAGAGTTTATAATGTAATATAGTCTAAATTTGTTTATCACGTTACATTTTCATCCTAAACCCTCCAAATAGGAGGTTTTTCATTTTTACTATTTAGGATGAAATGAGATGTAATATGAAATCCTCGTCTTCCATCTCATTTCATTCCATTTTATTATAAACCTTCATCCCAAATGATGAAATAATATTACATTTCATTCTATTAATAAACCTCAACCAAATATAGCCTTCGAGTTAGAGGGACTAGTTCTTTGTGTAGAGATTTTACTAGATCTCTTTGGAATCATTTTGTTATGAGAAAATGCATGTGGCATACAAATATTTAAGCCTAAAGAGTTTAGGTCTTGATAATATTTCTAATTTTAATTATTTCTTTAACAATTCTACATATTATGTTATTAGTTCTCATCATCATCATCATCATTATTATTAGGGGGAGGAGGAGGAGGTAATAGTACTAATAATAACTATGTTAATCTTTTAGCTTAAAGTTTAACCTATTTATTTCTCATTTTAATGTATATTTATAAAGCATGATAATTAGTAATATGAATAAAGCATTAAAATAATGTGACCAAAACAATAATTAACATAGATAATATAAAAGCAATAAATAAGTACTAGTAACAAAAAAATAAAAGTGGTTTTTTTTCATTGATCACTACAACTAGGACATAAATATAAATTTTATATGTTACATGCTAGAAGTTGTTAGTAGCATAAATATAAAGCATAAAAAATTATAAAAAGTAAATAAACATTACCAATGAAAATAAAGATTAAATAAGATAACTAACTTTATGTCATAAAATATTACAAAGCATAAAGTTCAATAAGGAAAAAAGTGTTTATTATAATAATGGAATGTTTCTATAATGGTTTTGTTGGTATTATAGAGAAAAATAGGAAGGTTACAGGGTCATGAAAAAAAAGAAAAGTTTTATGTTTTTTAATAAAGGAAAAAGAGTTACAAATTTTTATGAAGTAGAAAAGAAGAGTTCTATATGGTATATAGAGACAGAGAAGAAATATGAAAGAGTTTTAAAAGAAAGATAGGTAAACATGTAAAGATTTTAAGAGAGAGAGAATATAGAGAGTAATCGTCAAAAGTATTTTATGATAACAGTGGAATATTTCTAAAATGGTTTTGTAGGTATTGTGAGAAAATTGGAAGGTTACTAGTTTTTATGAAGAAGAATAGAAGAGTTTTATGTGTTTGTAGGAAGGAAAGAGAATTACAAAATTTTATGAAGAAGAAAATAAGAGTTATATATGTTATGTAGAGAAAGAGAAGAAAATATAACAGAGTTTTGAAAGAAACAGAGGAAAATATGTACAAGTTTTAAGAGAGATAGATAATGCAGAGAATATTGGGGAAGAGAGGAGGGTGTGTGTGTGTGTGTGTGAGAGAGAGAGAGAGAGAGAGGAAATGTTGAGAAAAGGATTGCTTGCCTCCTTCATATAATGGGTGCCTTTTTATAAATATTCAGATGTTTATTTTTATAATTTTTTACAATATTAGAACCACAAATAGTGGTATATTGCTTATACTGGCTTTACTTTTATCTTCACTTTTTATTGGCCTTTGTTAGGTATCAATATTTTTTTGGAAGTTAAAGTAATATATCATTTAAAAGAAACATCAAGCTACAATTTTGTATGGCTTTACGTTTATAGAATTAGTACCAACTTGGCTTACATCTAAACTATTATAATAGGCAGGCATAATTATAGACTGATATTCAAACTTACAACATTTCTAAACACTGACTAATAAACATTAAAGGATTACACCATCGAGGGTAATTGCACGGTAGAGGAGATAGTCAACTATTTAGTAATACAAGACAACCTAAATTTGATCATCGTACTTTTCTATAGTGCATCATCATTTAGTTTATTGCTTTGAAGATTATTAGATTTCTTTCAGTCAAAATACCATGATCAACATTCCAACCCCACATTTGAACACAGCCCTATCACTTTTAAGTTGAAATTTTAAATCCGCAACCTTGGAGAGTATATCATTCCAAGAAAGCTTTGACAACATTTGTGCATGAAATAAAAGCAAAAAGTAAGATCACATATTAGCTAAGTAAGCATAATTGAAAAGCAAGTGGTCATGGTCCTCTGTATGGAGTTCACATAGCTCACATTTATCCTCAATTGTAAACCCTTTTAGTTTTTCTTTCGTGGGAAGTCTCCCTAAGGTAGTAAGTCATAGAATAAAGGCATTGATAGGAGAAATGCCATTATGCCAAATCCATTTTATCCACATATATGCAGGTGCAGAGCTATACAGAAGATTTTTAAAACTGGAATAAAGTAATTTGTACCTTGATTCCAAAGTATAACATCTTCCTTTATATAATTGTGAGAGTATCTAGGCCAATAACTAACAATACACTTATTTCCTCTGCTAGAGTGGAAAGGCCAACACCACATGTTCCTCCTAATGACACTGCATACTTTGGTCTCAACAGGGATTAGATTTTTGAGATTTGGGCATTTAGCTTGGAGTTATAGGGGGCCTAGAGGGTACCAATTGTCAAACTAGAACAATGTGGTTTTCCTATTGCCTATTATATGAGTAATTAAGTGTTGCATACACTGTCTAGTGTTTAACATTTTCTAAAAAATCTATGAGAAATTTGAAATAGGTTTCATGGTCTAAATATTTCCATTCTTAATGTAGTAGCTATTGATCCACTTCAGCTAGATATTCTTCTTTTTTGTGAATAATTTTTAAAGTATAATATGGCTTTACACAGTTTTAACTAAAGTGATGCCAAGTCCTCTATTTTTTTTAGGCACATAGATTAAGCTCTGGCTCAACTTAGGGGTTTTTTTAATCATTACCAAGAACATTCCAAATAAAATCCCTCAATAGTTTGTCTAAAGTCTTTACTACACCTTTAGGCATAGCCAGATGAGGGCACCAATAGGTGTAAGGATTAGTAAGCACTACCTTGGATAGTGTTAACCTCTTACTAAAAGATAGGGCTCTATTGCTCTAAACTAAAAACTTCTTTTAAAAAGATAGAATGATAGGTGGACAATTACCTGTACAAAGTTTTCTAGCTGAAATTAAGACGCAAAATATTTAAATGGAGTGTGTTGAATCTATAAAGCCTTTAAGGTTGCATAGTGTTCCACCGATATTTGGTTTCCTATAGAGACATATAACAACATTTCCCAAGATTAAAAGAAGTCTTCCAAGGAGTTGATTAGTATGCCAAGAGAGGTAGGGTAGGCCATACATAACATAAGCAAATCATCTGCATAGGATAGTTATGAGATTTTAAGGTTTTTGCATCTTTAGAGATATTTTAAACCTACCTCTTTGTTGATGTTAAGATTAGCGATCCTTTTTTTTCAGTTCAATACTTTGCTATTGCATGTTGATTTAGGTTCCTAAGTTACTTTTTGGTGGGATTATACCAAAGTAGTCATCTTAGTTATTAAGGCCCTAAATCTATTTCTGCTTCATTACTTCCTAAAGTCGACTAAGATTTTAACAATTGTTTCGTAATATGAACATTTTTTTTTCCTTTATCATAACTTCAAGTAAAAAAGAACTGAATTATGATTTTTGAAATAAAATGTGATAAGTTCACTAATTTTTTGTTTTAGGGGCTTAAAATTTTGGGTTAACCATTTTTCTAAAGCCAAACATGATTTTTTATATCTTTGTGCAAAATTATCTCACAATTTAACTTTGAATCTACTTATAATAATATGAATATTTAATTTATGGTCTTGTTTGTAGTTATATGTCCATGTCATAACCCATGGAATAAAAATATGAAAATAAATAATTAAGATGGAAGAAACAAATCTTCATGGTCTTTAGGTTAGTGCTTAGTTTTGAAAATAGAATACACTCGACATACTTTTAGGAAAAATATTTATGAAATTGATTTATACCATATCCACTAATTAATAAAACAAAAGAGAAAATTATATGTTGATCCTATATTGTAAGAGGAAGGAGTTAAACCTTGCTTATTGGTAATCAAAATAATTATATTGATAATGTGAAATCATCTTTAAAAGTGCATCTCTAGCTTTTATTACCTATCAAACTTATTTTTAAATGTTAATAAAATTGTAGAGTGGATTGGAATTCAAGGAAATAGAAGAATAGAGATTAAGTTACATAAATAGTGCCAAATTAGGCATAATTCAACTCATTTTCCATACTAACTACTTCTATCATTCATTTAAGCATGGAAAAATGATCAAATTTGTTTAACCATGCTTATCTTATCATTTCATCATTTAAATGCTATTAGATTAGGTTATGGTTTAAGTACAATTCAGAACTTAGAACAACCAAAACTCATCATAGGATATGCACATATAAAATTGACAGTTTTCAATTCAAACTTAAGGCTTGCAGTAGCTATAAAAATCAAATTCAGTAGGTAATTCAACATCTAAATTGCTTCCTATGCTCAACCCTACATAATCAAATATTCACAACAAAAAGTAAATCATATGAACACTTTAAATCTTGAGCAAACTCTGAAACAATTCTACACTAATCCAATTTGGACTGCTTATATTTTTAGCTTAGAATGTTGATTTAAAGTGATCCTAAATCAAAATTTAAACATCTAATTTACTTAAGGTACATATCCTAACATAATTTAAGTAGTAAAACAACATTTTCATAAACGAAAGAACCTTTTAAGAAAAAAATCAAATCTATCATAATGTTCTTTCATCAAATTCTGGTCTACATTCTTGGATGTAAAATTCAGTGTATGCTTGTGAACAATTTATTTAAGTTATGCTATTATTCAAGTTAAAAAGAGATTAAACAAGCTAATGCAACATATTGAAAGGGAATAGTGAGTTAGACAAAGCAAAATTTTAATTCAGTGCATGGAATTCAAACTTGACATAATTGAGATCTTAGTACTTTAATCTGATTAAAACCCTTTATTTAAGTTATATTGGTTATGTTTCTTCCTTAACATAATCTAAGTGGTCAACAACAAGATTAAATTCAAAAGTTTTAAATTAATCAACTTTGAAAAGGAAGATGAAGAACTAGATAATGATTCATTATTATGCAAGTGCTACAACCCAAATCACAACATGAATTTAATAGTCCTAGTTCAATTATCACAAGTCCAACAACTGTAGTTTAGTTCTTCTACCATCAATAATCCTCAAAATAGGTTAATAATTTGCAAAATAGGTTTGATATACTACTGCTTACATCTAAACATCCACAAGGAAAATAAAAACTCAATTCGAGTTAGAGTAATCATTTTCACCCATTTTAGGCTTAATAATTTTACATTGCTAATATTTATGTAAGATATAAGAAAATTCAAGATTAAAATTAGCTAAGTGATATATGGAATTAAATATTTATACAATTAAAAGGGGGAATACAATATCCAAAATATATCAAATTAATCTAGATATAAAATAAACAAAACATATATCTAATCACATATTTACATGCGAAAAGCAATGTTATTTAATAGGTTAAGTGTAGAAAACTAACCAACTAGCTTCTAACTATCTTCCTTTACTCCCTAGAATCAAAACAACTCAATCCTAGACTCATAAATAAGTTATTCCCTAAGAGATATCATTAAACATCGAAAATTCATTCAAAGAACAAAAAATTTCCAGATCATGCAATTCTGAATGAACTAATGATTCAACAATCACATTCACACATGCAAGGAAGTCTTCACTCACATAAAGAATGTATTAGTAGAGAATAGAGAAAATGTAGAAATGACCTATGTATTTTTGTGCTGGACTCCACTTCCGGAGCCCAGCATTTGGAGACAATTAACAGTCAAATCACATTGCAATTTTTTTAAAAACAACAATTAACGCATACGTGGAAAAATCGATAATCAAATCGGTCCGATTTATTTAAAACCATTTCAGTTACAAAGATGCAATCATTATTGAACATGTCAAAGTTTTGGTAATTACTTGGGCCCATCACAGAACACAAAACTTGTTTTCAAAACATCTTTACATTTCAAAACAACCCCTTTTGACTTAATACAAATACAAAATACAAACATATATATGATACAATTGAATGCTTATGCTAAAAATGATTCTAGATTACAAAATTTCCTGAACTAACTTCATTTACAAAAGTCTTCAACTATCTTGGAGTTTCAATGC
>JANVCQ010000006.1:12348981-12363740 GCA_025531925.1 Erythroxylum plowmanianum | reverse complement strand
TTCTCTTCTTTGGTGACTTACGACAACTTTGCTTCCTTCTCTTCTTTTTAATGCTCTTATATCTCAACTTAAAGCCCTCCTCCCAAAACTACATAGTTTTGAGCTCTCTTTAACTTACAATGCCTTTTGGGCTCTCCTCCTCACAAGCCCACTACACACTAAAGCCCATTCTTCCAACATAAATTCTAACCCTTCATTTAATTCCCAAACATACTTACTAATTCCAAGACTCATCATAAATATATCTATATATGTACACATAATTAAATCAATTAAAGCAAAAATAAAAATAAATTAAGTAAACCAATAAATAAATAAATCAATAAAAAGTAAAAAAAAATTTCGGGGCCCAACAAAAATATATTGAACTAGGCGGTAAAAGTATTGGTCAACTCCTTTTAAATCGAATCGAACTGATGAATTTAATCATCAAGGAGGATAGGAAATATGGACAAATAAGATAACGACATGTGTATAAATGATGATGTGTGAGTATTTATTCTAAGATGGCAACGAGCTAGTAATGACGTGACAGCTTACTTAGCAATGACTAGGATGTTAGATTACATGGTAGATGACATGTTTATCACCTTCCATAACTAAATAGTGTCATTTTTATTGGAAGCTAAATGATGTGGTTTAGATCTTTTTCTTCCTCAAAATTGGGGTTTCAGAACCCAATGAATTTTGTCAACATGTGACTGCTTGCAGAGAGACTACTAAAGATGATTTTTGCACCATTGTAATCTGCTCAAGAAGATACGGCTATATGAAAAAAAAATTCAGTTGTGAGAAAGAATGAAAAAGGGTCCAAAATTTTGACTCCTTTTATTACAAAGGAGACTCTAATACCATGTACATATGGAGAACGAAGAAGAAATGTAGAAATGTTCTATGTGACTTTGTTTATAAATAATGTTATGTACATCCATTTATTTATACACTCTAGGTGATTCCAACTAAAGAAACAGATCAACTAAATATTACAAAGTATTAATGTACATGATTCTAGGAGAAAATGAAGGAAAAATAGATATCGATAGTTGATTGTCGAAGATTATGTTAATAAAGAGCAAGAATAAGAAATCAAAGAATTCATACATTGCATGAATGCTAAACTCACTCAGTAATGAAAGATTAAATTTAAATAATTTAAATAATTGTCTCAAATAATCAAATATGCATTTTTATACTGAAATTAAACATTTTAAAGTAATTTAAACGTAGGAAACTAGAATAAAGGGGTTTAGGGGGTGAGAGAGACTCATTTAATTCATCTAGACTTTATAAATCTCAGACACCTCTCTGACTCAATGTTGTAAACTCTAAAATTTCTCCTCCACTAATCATGAACTAGCTTAATTCTAGTAGGTTTGTGGCTCTTTTAACACTGTCATGCCTCCTTGCACGAGCTTCATTGCTCAAACACCCTTGATAGTTAAGGGAAACTCTCGAGAACTATCAATGTTGTATAGACTGCTTGCTCCCTTTTATTTTTCTATCGTTCTACTTTATTTAAGTAGCCTTAAAAGGGTTTTCTCCTCCCACATATTGCTAGATTTTTGATAGCATCTCTGATTATCCCTCCATTTATAAGAGATTCAGGTGGCCCCAAAAATCCTATTGCTTTCATCTGTTTTCACCTGCATGTGTTTTTTGCTATTAATTTACTTTTTTTAAAATGGAATTGAAATAAGCCAGGCTTTTCTACTTATTTAACCTAGTCTATTTTTCCATTGGGTCAAGTTTCTTTTAGACTTATTTCCTCAAGTCCACCAAACCTACAAGAGCATATTTAGTGCAATTTAGGCCCTTTTAGTAATAAAATAAGGAAGTAAATAGCTTAGGCCATTAATAATAAAATGTAGAAATTTTTGGCTAAATATTTTATGTAAATTAAAATAATTTAGGGAGATAAAACATGTAACATTTTCCACTGATCATACGCATTAGTGAATAAGGGAGATTTGTGAAGAAATTGGCTTCAAACTTTTTAGGTCTAGGGTTTTTGTCCTTATTACGTAAGGTGAATAACTTTGATGATTTTATGGGTAGAATAGGTTTTTGGTTGGCTTCAATAAAATGGTATTTTATTTTTGTTGATTTAGTTTCTTCCAGAATATATAAATAATAAGCTTATAACTTTGATAAGTCTCGTGGTTTATAATACCAAACTTTAGGGGAAATATTTTGTATTGTCTTGGAAGATTGACACTGAAATAACTAATTTGAAAAGGGATTTTTTAAAAAGAATTTTGTAGATTTCATAAAAATTGTTTAGTATTTGCTAGTTTTATGAAATACTTTTCGAAATGGGTTTTAACTGGTACAAACTAGTTTTTGTGGCTATATTTTTAGCAACAATATTTGATAAAATTTATTTTTGGAAGATTTCATAAAGAGAATCTTTTAGAGCTATTGTTGGAACTAAAGTTGTGAATAAATAATGTATTCATTCTTGAATACTAATTTTGGGAAGATGAGGATGATGAAGCCTCACCTTGTATTTTAGTAAGGATGAATGGTATTGTTTTATCCTCTTATAAGATTTCCCTTAGTGATTTACTAGTTGGACAGCTAATAGTGCTTTAGGCTAAGATTTTATAAGGTTTTATTATGATTTTGATGAAGACTTTTAAGAAGATTTTATATTTTTTTTCATGAAATCATAATCTAGATTGTAAAAATTCATAGATTAGGAACCTAAGAATAGAATTTGCTTCACTTTTAATAAATTTATTATCAGAACAAAGCACTTAAGGTAACTTACCATCTAAAAAATATATTCTGATGTAATTTTTAACATCCTTTTGTTAAATTCTTTTACATATTTACAATCAATATGAAAAAGAAAATTTTAAATTAGCAAATCGCTGTGAAACTTAATAATTAAAGAGTTTCTTTATTAATAGTAGAATAATTACTTTGAGTAAAGTTCTTATTGTGTGTTTTCTATCATTACTTAAGTTTTCCCTATCATAAAATATTACTCACAACCTAAGGTAAATACACCAATCCTATGGCAGTAATAAAGTAGTTAATAAAGTATCGAATCCATGAGGTGATATTTAAGAAACTCTCCTACTATTACATAGTCAACTAATTAAAAAGAGATAGTTTTAATTATTAATAATTAACTTAAAACTGAACCTAAACCTAAACCTAAACCTAAAATTATGTAGAGTAAATAACCTTTAGAAGTAGAACAAATTATATAATCAGTAGAAGAAAACATATGTGAATGTTATTTAGATAAGAACTTCCCTTAATATTATTTATTTATTTATGATTTGATTTACTTAGAATGTATTTATCATCTGGATCGGTAGAACTTCCTAAAATATGAAATTGCACTCTCTTGATTTAGAACTACCTATTCTTTAGTTGGTTAACCCATATCTCTACCAAGCTAACATTCCTTTGAATGCATTAAATTTTATGAAATTTTCTGAAAATTTTCACCCTACATTAGAAAGATCACAGAGGCCTATCTGTAGCACCTCATTGAACCATAATATCTAAGCCATTATCTAGTGATAATAAGGTTATTTCAGATTGTCCATAAGTGAATTAACATAAGATCTATTCACTAGAATAATCAAATCTCCATCAGGAGTAATCGAAGATAATTAACAAATACAAATTATGCTTTTAAAATAAAATTGAATCAATATACAAAAATATAACGCTAGGTTTCTCTCCTATTTAGACATATCATTCGCTCGTCATGTTTAAACTCACAATATAATAAATAAAAAATAAAAAAGAGTTATATATTTTATAACAAAATTCTGGTGTAAGCTTAGATTTGTTATAATGATGTTTATCTTATTTTCCCTTGACAATAAATATTTCATGCACTCCATAACGTTCTCTCTCGGCATCTAACTTTAAGTTTAAAATGAAAGAACCTAAAATGACTTAAAAATTAATGTTTTGGAGATTTTTAAAAAGAGTTGGTGTAATTTTTTTGTAGTGGACATGGCTTGAGCCACCGTATCTTAGGTTATGAATCTTTCTATCCAGTTGCACTTCTTTACACGGGTTAATAAATACGTATTTCTCAAACCATTTTGACCTTGAATTTTTTCAAATATCTCTATTTAAAACATTAAAATTTTAGATCTCTTTCCTAGCTTTCGATATCATCTTCAATCATCTTAATCAGATTTAAAATAAAAGAGTTATAACCAATCTATGAAGTGTTGTCTAAATTGTCTTACTTTGCCCAGATATCTTGATTTTTTCTCTAAACACCTCCAATACATCCTTCTTATCATCGATCATATGTCATGTCATGTTCTACTAAGAATTTTATTTTTTCACTTAAAAAATCTTCTCTAATTCTTTATAAAGCTTATTAAAAGGCATCATCTTTAACAATTACTTAACATATAATAAAAATAAATTAGATCAAGATCATTTATGTATGAAAGCATAGCAAAACAAAAAGCAAAAACTCCTTGTCAAGATTTAATAATATGCCTATCCGATATTGAAGTGATTGATGTAGGTTCAGCTAGTAATTTCTTTACAAAGAGTAATGACTAGCAGTGAAATGATCTTATTAGGAATAAGCTTGACAGATCTCTTACTACCATTGAGTGGTTTCAGTAATTCCTTAAACCATTTAGTTCTCCAACAGTTTCATTGTCTTCCATAACACTATTTTGTCTGATCACTCTTTTGTCTTCACTTCTATTGATTCTAAAAGAATCAAGCACTGTTTCATATTTATCAACTTTCTTTTGGATATTCCTAAATTTGATGATGCTTTATGGAAAGGGTTAAAAGCTAGAGTGAATGGTTCTGAGCATTACATTTACTATCAAAAACTGCTTTGATAAAGTAGAATATGAAATTGTTGCCTAAGGAGAATGTAGGTAATTTACAACATCTAGTTACAACTGCAAGCTCTCTTATTTGATATGTCATTAATGAGGTAGACCTTCATAATTGCGTAGCTGAAAGGTGGTGATAGAGGTGTAAATTTCTTTCACAAATTTGTTATCTCTAGGAAAAATATAAATAGAATCAGGAATATGTTTTGAAACATTCACATCATTTACATCAAGATTTGTGAAGTTAGAGGTTTTTAAATACTTCTCCAATGTTATGAATGCCCCCACCAATGCTCATTCTTTAAAGAAGGTATTGAATAGCATCATATGTAATTCCATTACTCCTTAGGAAGCTGATATACTCTTAAATCCTAATACTAGAGTAGAAATTGAGCAAAATATCAAAATTTTAAATCCCCATAAGGTTCCCAGTCCTAATGGCTTTAACATAATGTACTTCGTTAAAGCTTAGCCTATCATCAAAGTTATAGTACTAGATGCAATGTCGGAATTATTTAAGAAGAAAAGAATACTCAAAATGATTAATGGTAACTTCATTACTCAGGTGAGCAGAAAAGTTTTGGGGATTTTAGAACTACAATTTATTGTAACTTAATATACAAGATTATTTCAAAAATCTTAGCTAATAGACTAAAGATGATCTTGTTTAAACAAATAGACAGTGGTCAAGGGACCTATATTCCTGGCAGAGAGATGAGTGATAACATTCTTTTTCTGTAAGGCATTAGGTAGGGAGACCCTTCTTCACTATACTTATTTGCCATTATCATGGAGGTTTTCAATAGAATTTCGTGTAGAATTTTTAGGAGGACCAACCACTTCAAATATCATTCTAAGTGTAGAAAATTGGGAATTACCAGCCAAATTTTTGCTAATGATTTGATTATCTTATCCAAGGTGGACAAAACTTCACTAACAACTATAATGAAGGCTGTCATTATATTCACCAAGATGTGTAGAATTTATGTTAATATTGATAAATCCTCTTTTTACATATCTAAAAGTTTTGATGATAAAAAATATGGTTGAACAGGTCACTAATTTCAAATAAATGCATTTTCCTCTCACCTATCTTGGAATTCCAATAACTTCTTTCAGAGTATGCTATGGAAGCTTCAAACCTTTAGTGGATAATATATATGCTAAAATCATAGGTTAGAGAATGAAATCTTTATCCCTAATTAGGAGAGCTCAATATATCACTACTATATTGTCTTCAATCAATATTCATTGGGCAACATTTCTTGCTATTCCTAGTCCCGTGAACAAAACCATTGATAAAATGCTTAGAAAATTTTTTTATTTTGGGTCTAATAAAGGAGGTTATAAAGCTGACAATCAATGGTCTGATGTCTGTAGACATAGGGATTTGAACAACATTCTTTTAAATCTCTTAAATAATTGCATGATGATCAAGAGATTATGGATGATGATTAATGATCACAAATCTCTATAGTGTAAATGGGTACATACATTCTACATCAAAGATAAAAGAATTTTGGAAATTGATAATTGATCTATCTTCTAGAAGCACATATGTCACTCTAAAGGAGATAAATGAAGAAGCTTCATCATAAACCATATCAAGAAAGTAGTAGGGAATAGGATGAACACACTATTTTGGCACGGTAGATGGTTATTAGGTGGTCCTCTTATTCACAAGAATGAGTTAAATGTTCTGAGAAACTTCATTCTGAAAATTCAGAACCTGTTAAATGCAATGTTGGTGAAAAATGAGATCCTCTTGAGAATAAATGATAACAGCTAGTAGATTTAGTTCAATCATATGGACTTAAAGGACAATTTCTAGGACAAGAATTAGTGGTGTACTAGTTCTAATTGGAAAATTAACAACATATCATAAAGGAAGTTTTTTTAGCTGAATTTCAGGAATTGCAATAAGCTTTTTCAGCTAAATTTTTGGAATATATCTTGGTATAAAATAGTATGGTGCAAATACAAACTTCCTAAAGCTGCAACAACCTTATGGAGAGCTATAAAGGAAAAACAACCCAATGTTAATAGAATAAACATGTTTAACTAATTAACAAACTGGTACAATCTTTGCAAAAGCCAGTTGGAGAGCTCCTCACACCTATTTTTCCAATGTAAATTCACATATGGTTCTTTGAAAAAATTCTTCAGAAGTGTGCGATTAGTAAACGACTAATGGAGTTGCAATATAATATGTAGTAAGAACTGGCATCTTGTTGGGAAGAAGTAAAGATGGTGTTACTACATAGCATTATCCTATTTGGTCCTACACATATATGATGAAAGAAATAAGTGTATTTTCTTCAAAAACAAAAAAAAGCTATGAACTTTTTAAGATTGAACTTGTTAATGCCATTAGAATTCTTATAGCTATCTTTTATAACAAAATTACACTAGATTTAAATTACATTAGCAGCTGGTGATAAAGTTGTTTTTTTTGCAAATGTCACTATACTTAGTAGCTTGGTTAATTTCTTTTGCTGATCATTCTCTTATTGAGAATTTGCTGCAAGACATTTTGAATTAATTCTTGATATTGATTTTTTTCTAAGTGATTTCCTTTGTTCTCTGCTAATTATTGCTTCCTACTTTATTTTATCTATTTAAGTATTATTTTTAGTTAAAAACTAACACTCAATTCATAGACTACATAACAGGATAATACTAATTACTAGTAATCATTATCTTCATGGGATTAAACCTATACTTACCTATGCTAGCTATAGCTATGTCGTGCACTTATGGTTAATTCAATATTGACAAAATTAAAATAAGTCAATCAAGTTTTTGGTGTTGTTGATGGGGACAGTGATATTAGGAACACTTGGATGCTATTACTTTAGTCATTATTTTTTGTATTTATTTTATTTTATTTTAGCTCATCCATTTAATTATCTTTTAAGCTTCTCTATATTAACAATGTGTTTGTGGTTTATCTCAAGGAGTAAGGATTAATGTCATCACCATAACTCACAATGGAAGGCTGGAGCAGACAATACTCTATGGGAGCTACGATGTGTCTTCACAATATGTAGCATCACCATATAGGAGATAGAGGTTTCCTTACATATTCTTGGTGGCTCAACTGAATCCATATCATATTATGACATTTGTGGAAGTAATAATTACAACTGTGAATGTAAAACACCAATCCATAAGTGGGAGAAACTGAACATATACAATCAACCTCAAGGTTCACCATACGAGAACAGTTGCAATTCAAAATGGAGCAACTCTTACACTTATGGATGGAATGAGTATGCTCGATCTAAGTACTTATAATACCAAGCACCTCAAGTTAAGGAACCAATTCTGGCAGATATGTTGGCCTATTTTATTTAACAATCAATCATGAGGCATCAAGAAACAAAGGCTCGTATATAAAATATGGTGAATCGGATCGACCAGTTAGTGAAGATAATATTAAATGAGATGCAGGGGAGTTTGCCTAGTCTTACTGAAACAGATCCTAAGAGGTAATTAAAGAAGATAAGCTAGAAACCTTTTTCCAGGAAGAAGAAGAAGAAGAGTGGAAGAACTTGCAGAGGAACCAAATAAGGGAATTACTAATGGGGCATTGGTAGCCATCTTAAGTACGAAGGGTTCCCACTTCCTCCAAGAAAAATTGCTTGTGTTAACCAACAATTCAGGGAGTTTTATTATTCCCTATGTTTTAATAGTTTGTCATTAAAAAGAGCACTAATGGAATCCATTGGTGTTACTAATCTAATTATAATCAATTATGTCCTTATGATTATCTTGTAATAGGTGGCTTACTTATAGGCTACAAAACCATTATGTGGAGAAACGGGTGGAAGCAAGCTACTAATCATAGACCTAGAATGATGAGAATATGCAGGATATGTTGAGCTAACAATGTTAAACAAACCCTAAATAGGAAGTAACCTAGATTAGTTTGTTTAATTTCGTATTGTTTTGTTATTGCTTTCATGTTAGCATAGGTTTTTAATTGAGTTTTTATATGTTTTAGGATAGGAAATCAAACTTCCCAATGATGAGAATGTTCATAATTGATATTTAAGGTATGTGTGTATATGTGTTATAATGGTTAATGTAAAAAAATTTACGTTTAAGCATATAATTTTCAAGTTGCACACATTTACAAAATGTTACAAGCCCTCTAGACACGTTGATGTAGTTTTCACAGTTTGATACATGACTATGTATGAAACCATGTAAATATGTGAATAACTGTGATTTAGTGACACATATGGTTAGATACATGGTTGTTTATCATACCATGAAAGTCTATAACTCTTTTTAAAAGTCTTAACACTTTCATTTTCTCATATTTCTCTCTTCTTACTCACTCCCGCCATCGCACTTCATTCTCTTATCCTAATCATTGCATTTTTTTTGCTAAATTAACAAGTTTTCTAGTTGTTTTCACTTGTTTAGCATAATTCATTGGGTGTTTTGTGTGATTTAAGGATTGTTTAATCAAAAATGTTGAGTTCACTATTTAGGGATTTTTGGAGAATTTGTGTGATTTTATAATTCATTGTGGTTTAATAGTTGAATTTAAGTCCTGTTGTGCCAAAATAAGTTCTAAAAATACCTAAGCTATCCTACTCATAAGTATATGAGGTAGTTGTCATTGATTACCTAGGGTCATCTCCTACGGAGGTGAAATTGGTATACTAAAATTAATCTTGAATGAAAATAAAAACAAATGCAGACTTAAACATTCTATCTTGATTTGTTGAGTAAAGGCTTTAAAGAAAATTACACAATTAGTCTGACAATGAACTTATTTAACTGGAAGCAAAAGCGAATTGATTAATCGATGTGGAAACTCTTGAGAATTAACTTCACTAAATTATGTATGACTGAGGGGAAATAATGGATAACTGTCTTACTAAAATTAACAGCTGGATTTTAGAATCAATTCAAATAACAAACTAATCTATCTTTCATATTTGACAAGTTTATCATCCAAATTAATTATTAAACTCAACTAATAATTGCCCACTGAAGTTATTATATTTTTAATTCATAACTTAAACGTCTATAGTTTCTCATTCCATATTAAACTTCTTCTTTTGATCCTTCATTTAATACCAAAATGATGTAAAGTTTGATCATGCTATTACATTCAGTAAACTCAGAAACTATAGCAATTAATAAGACAATAAAACAGTCCCTTCATCATGCATAATCGACTAAACTGGCTACATTAATTCTAAAGAAAAAGAATCAGCCCATTAAGGAATAAACCACATTCATCATCTTCTTATACCTCACTCCCATCTTTTTCAGTACAAGAGAAGTATTAAAGCAATAAACTGAGTGAATAACCAAAATGAACTATCAAAAGCTAACAGAGTAGTGAGTCCACTAAAGCAACAAAAAATAATACAACAGATAAAGAATAGAATTAGTAAACAAAGTGTTCAGATGAGGGAGTTGCGGTGCTGTCCTGCCACTCTCAAGCTTTCTGCATTGACTCTTGCCTTCTGCTTCTGGTTGATTCTCACCTAGATAATTGAATGCTCACACTGCTTTCACCTCTTTACTGTTCTTCTTTTTTACCCATTTGCTCTCTGTTCTCTCCTTTTTTCTCCACCTTCTTTCTCTCTTTTTGTGTGTGTTCGTATGAGTCCAGTAAATCCCCCCAAATGTAAGTGTGCCACCATCCTCTCTCTTCTTTCTATTTTTAATTCTAGTTTTAGGTTTTCGAGCCCTCAACCCTACAGGGCACGTAATATTTAGGAAAATTAAAGAAAATATAATAACAGGTGTGACTCCTATTGCCACTCCCGTGACTTCCATAATCATGAGTATGACTCCATGCATGCTTAAACTAATTAATTATATGCATTGTTCACGTCCCATTTCATTCTTTCATGCATAATTCTTCTAACTTTTCATGCAACATTCATAAGACACCCATTCACATTCTTGCAACATCCATGACATTTTCACTCAATTCATATCAAATTTGAAGTAAATCGCAAGAATTTGTAACGAAAATGAAGATATGAATGCAAGGAGAATTCAATAGAATTAGAAGCAACAAGACCTACCCAATTAATTTTATGATTCAATTTGTGTGATAGCATACTAATTGGGTTAGAATTCAATTTCAGTTGTGTAAACTTGCAATTTTGCTTACTAAGTGTTCAATTATGATATTTTTGCTTTCAATTAGGTTAATTAGTTGTTTTCAACTTTAATTAATATTGGGTTTGTGTTCAATTGCATAAATTTGATGTTTAATTTTGTCAATTTTGTGTAATCGTTAATTTAGGGTTAGAATGGTAATTTAACAATTATGTTAGTTGAACTTGTTAATTACAAGATTTATTTTTTTAACTTTGAGATTAATTATATTTGTTAGTAGGTTTTCTAATTAAATTTGTTTAATTTTTATTTATTTATTTATTTATGTAAGTTAATTTATTAATTATTTTTATACATTCATTTTTCATTGTTAATTTGTTTTTGCAGTTAATACTTTAATGAGTACAATCAATTTTAAGTATGGAGAAAAGTGTGTTCCCATAAATCTTCTCACACTTATTCAAAGTTGTAGACATAATGACAAGATTACAGCGAGAAAAGGAAACCCCTAGGAAGAACAATAAAGAGAAGGATCTTCAACCACAGCACAGCCACGGATCTTACTATTCAACACCGGGGCCTAGAAGGAATAGTATCAGTGGATGAAGGATAAAAAGTTCAATATAAGCAGATTCATTGATTAGGAGGTACTGGCGTAAGTTGGCTTAGCCTAAAAAGTTCGGGATCTTTATCTTGTGACATCGGCACTTGGCCATCGTTCTTCGACATTGTAGAACCTTCTTATAAGGAGCTTAAACTAAAGGTCTTATCCACATTCTTCATGGAGAGAGGTTGCTTTGATGAGGACCGTCCTAATATGATCCAGTTTTAGATTATGGGAGAAATGTTCATGATAAGCTACACATAATTCTCTATCACAATATGCCTTTATAACCAATAGTTCGTGGGGACACTGGAGTACCTTACACTACAGAAAGACTTTCCTTATGGATTGTCCCCTTGACACTTCTGGATATATGAAATTTGTGAAATTTTAAATTTATCGTCTCTAAATATAAAGTATAATAGAAATGATAACATAATGTTATCATTTTGGAGATGAAAACATCAAGTATAATCCAAAATATATATATAAAGTATAATCTATGGCTATCGATTTAACACAATGTATAATCCAAAATAAAGATCATGGCTTAACATGTTTAACTATTTGGAAAGTTATCTTTGTTACTACTCCTAGTTACTGCTCTCCTTTAATTGCTATAGCTTTTAACTGTCTTAATGTAATGCTAAATTTACCTTTGAACCTAAGATTTCTATGCTCAAATGACAATTTGAAAGATCTTTATGTCCAAAATTTTGCATAGAATTGGCAACCTGTGGATCAACCAGTTAAACACATGTTACTATGAACATGTTCACAATTTTAATAGTAATAATAAATTTAAGAAATTAATATGCATAATGTTAAACTACATTCATGCTTTGTTGGCTAGGTATACATTCCTAATTAATTGACATACTATTTTTAATATTAGTTTGCTTAATGCATAATGATTAGTATAAATCATAAAACCATATTTATTTAATTAATTATTGCCAAGTCATCCGAGCTTACCTGAGAATATGTCTTTATTGAAATAGGTGTATCTAATCCTTTTCTACAAGTTTTTCTCTAGAAGTTTTTGAGACCTACAACATAATATGCATAATGTTATTGATGGAAACCAAATAAAACAAATAATGTTAAACTACTTATTATTTACATTGAAAGGTTGTTCATTTGGCATTATTATATTGCACCTTCCCCTATTATACCTAGAAGTTATACATTTCCTACATTTCTGCGCTTAAACCTTTTATGACATCTAAGAACTTTTTTTGGTTCATTCTTATCTCTCCTTCTTGCCCTTTTCATTCTTCCCAGCATCACCCTTTTAATTGGTGGATGAACATGCTCATAATCATTTTCTGGCTAGAAGCTTATCCCCTAATAGGCTGCAACGCCTTATCATATACCATTAGAAACATGTTCTTCATGTAACAATCATTGACAAGTGCCTCAATTCTTCTTGTAGAGTCATTGATTGCATTGATAGCATGTTTACATGGATAACTATATAAGTCCCATGCTCTATAACTACAATAGTTGTCTCTTCCTAGCTTAACAACATGTTTTCCATCTCTTATGCTCACCTTATAAGCTTCATCCCCATTCCATATACTTCATTGCATTGCCTGCTTTTTTTTTACATTTTAACAATTGTGGGTGCAATATCAAACTTCCATCTATATGTAAATGCCCTAATTTTAGAATGTCTCTTCATAATCATTATCCTAATGCTCTCCAACATACTAATAACAAGCCTATCGCTTACTAGTTGAATCCTATCCCTTACTAGTTGAATCCATCCGTTAAATCGTTCATGTTATTATCGACAATAGGACACTTTGACTTGAATGATTGATGTAACATAGCCTAAGTCTCCTTTAGATATTCAAGCAATGTAACAACACATCTAGGTCTAATTTGAGTCTCTTAAGTTGCTTATTGAAATCCTCAACATATGTTGACCAAACTGTCTCGTTAAGTCCCCACTACGCATGCTAATTATGATAAATTCGTCTGACACACATTTAATGCATGTATTTAGTAGTATGGTCTCAACAACTCTTACTAAGCCCTATATATAAAAATCAATCAAAGCATGAATGAGAAACATATCACAAGACAATATTTTAATCATATAATAAACCAAAAATGCATGTACCTTTTACATATCATATATTACGGTGACTCCATCTTCATGATCTAAATCTAAATTAACTCTTGCAAATGATATAAACCAACTCCAATAATCTGTATTTTCCACTTTAAAAATAGCTTATGCTGTAGGATATATACCTCTATCCCTATCCCTTCCAATTGTACTAATTAGTTGCCTTTAGAATTTAGTCTTCAAGAAGCAACCATCCATCTCAATTATGGGCCTTAAAATTTTCCAACCATCTTTCATTATTGCAAAAAAATAACCTTTTAAATTGCAACAATGAAGTGTCTTCATTGATATAACCTTGAAGCATAGAATATTCATAAGCATAGTCTAATGCTCTCTCCTTCCTTAACTTCCTCTTGGCAACTCTTCACTTACTTTCATTCATAAAAATATTCAACTTCTCACTAAGTTCTTTAATCATCTTACTTGTTATGTTAGGCTTCTCCAAGATAGATCTTTAAAGTGCTTAGCTAAAAACTTCATTGATACCTTTTTAGGCATATTGGTTTTGAACAAGTACACTCCATTTTATATGTTCTAATTTGAATGACTTATCATTATCATCATATGTTGTATAAAAATCCCACTTACATTCTTCCATATATCCTACTCTAATCTATTTAGACTCGGGTTTTTTTCCATCTTACATTAAATCCTATAATTATTGAATAATCAAAAACAACATATTTGATTTGTGTTTTAGTGCCAAATTCAATACCAAAATCCTATTATGATCTTTTTACCTTCTTCATGTCTACCCTAGGCCTTCTAATGGCCTCCCCAAGCTCCTATGCACTAGGGTACTCATCATTATCAAGGAAACTCCCACAATTAGTTAAATCAATCTCCATTATTTGGTGACCATTTAGAATTAAAATGTCAAATAAATAATCTTCACCAATTACATCATACTGATTATCCTCATCAAATTCATCCTCATTAAGTACAACATATTCATCAAATTAAACATCCTTATTAGCCCCTACAACATCTTCATCAACCACAACATCTTTCCTAGGCTAAACATCCCTATCAGGCCCCATAACATCTTCATCAATGATAACCTTGTCATAAGGTTGAA
>JANVCQ010000006.1:12326314-12339367 GCA_025531925.1 Erythroxylum plowmanianum | reverse complement strand
CCTTTCATGCAAGGTAGAATCGAAAATACCAATTGAAAGAGTTTCATTTTTGGTTCTTCTTCTTATAAGAAAATCTCTTCCAAACATTTCTTCTCCTTTCCCACCAAAGGATTTTGTTAATCTAATTGTCCTTGAAGAACAAGTGGTAAATCTAATTGGTTGAGGATACAACAGCAAGGAGAAAGTAGATTGCTAAAGGAAAAGATTCAAAGGCAAAGGATTTGGATACAAGAAAAAGGAGAGGATAGCGCAGCGAGGATTTAAAGTTGTAGCAAAGGAGTCGGTAATACTCCTGATCTTGTTTATGTTTTATTATTCTTATACCATATCATGTATGGATTAGCATGATGGTTTGGATTTGTTACTTCCGCTGCAAGTAATGATTTCTTAAAAGTTTTGAAATCTACTGTTTCTCCAAATATAGCATGCTTTGTTTTTCCGATCCAACAGACTATGCTTGGGATTCTAGGAGCACCTGTCTTGTATACTACTACATTTTATCGTTAACTTAAGGCCTACGTTTTTACCCCCTAACATTAAATGATTTGCAAATTTAACTGTCTTGTGTACCACTTTTCTCCGTTACGAGAAAATTATGCCTCCTTCAAGATCCAATTTTGATTATACCAAGGAGAACATGCTTCGAGACTCATTTTCTTTGTATTATTTGAATACATCCATTACAAGATCAAATTCTCTCTTTCGGCTGAAAAGTTATATTTAATCATAATAGTTAATTGTATTGTCTATATAACTTATGATATAAATGTGTTGCAACTTTTTAATAATTAAGTACAATTTTTTACAAAATATTTAGATAAAAATTGATAATACAAAAGTAAATATTAGAATGTGTAATAATTATGTGAATTTAAAATGTGTACTTACAATTAGTTTCATTCACTTATATATATATATATATATATATATATATATATATTGATTTTAAAATAAATTTAAGTCTTTTTAAGAGTAAATTTGTAAGAATACTAATTTTTTGGTTTTAAATTATAAATTAAAATTTATAACTTATAGTTAAAGAGCGTTTGTATTCGTAATCATATTTCTTGATTCCAATAAAATGCTCACTGGTAACTTTCTATGCCTTCATCTTCCCCGTTGGATATAGCTAAGCCAGCAAATATCGAGCTTGTTCATAAGCCTCGTGTCACTTATTGGCCCTCAAGAAAGCACGGAAGCATTAAGAGCATGTGCATTTTTACATTGAAACGTTGCCTTGATAAGACTCTAGACCCTGTTTCCATGGAATTGCCATAAGTTAACCAAGCAAAATTTCCAATTTTCTCATTTCAATACATAGAAGCTTATTGTATCTCCTTTAAGAAGAACCAAAAGCTTTTTACTTCATTTATGTCCATCCGAACCCTTTCACGTGGTAAGCAAATGACGAATGATGGAATGGAAGAGGCGTCCTTTACATACTGTAAGCCATTGATTAAGTAGCCTTTCCTTTGTCCATTTCTCTCTTCAGGGAAGGAACAATTTCGTCCGATTTTTAAGTGGGTTGCTAATTTTGATTTCAAGGGTCAATTTAGGATGTTTCGAATATAAAGTCCAAAGGATGTCAAAACCAAACCAGAATTCGGGTAATTTGTGTAGCAGCAGACATGGCAGACATGCAGAGGACAAACTGTTTTGACCTGCACCGATCTCGAGAACAATAGGACAACAGTGAGCTTGTTCGTGACGCAGAAGCACGTGCGTTGCAGATTGTGGACCTTACCTTACCGCCATTTGGTTAATAAAATTCGACACAAGCAAATGGCTGCAGTGAGATTGTTAAAAAAAAAAAAAAGGGCAGGTAGCTTCTTCCCTTCCCCGTAATGATACGTATGTTACAGTTTTGTCCTTTTTAGTACGTTATAAACGAAGGAGCGTAAATGGCGGATCAAGAGCAGCAGTTGTACAACATGAGTGACGTACATAAATTTAGTGTTTAAAAGACATTTCATCGCATAGGACCGAGTCAAACAAGGAGATTGCATTTTGTTTTCTGTTTGTTTATTTATTATCTTATTAATTGAGTTAATTAAAATTTAAAACCCAAAAACTAAAATAAACAAAAAAAAGTAAGCTTTCAAAAGGTCTTTATTTAAAACGGAAAAATTACGAAGTTGAAAAAAAGAATACTAAATAAAATAGTGTAGTTATTTGATTATTTTGTGTTGATATAGTAAGGAAGGGATTTTCAGTTGAGAATAAAAGAAAAAACTAGCTAAAATACATAATAATTTCTTGTTTCAATCTTCTAGTTTTGGCAGGAAAGTTGAGGATGAGGTTTTGTTTGTTAGGTAGAATAATGGAAGAAAAATAAAAATTGCATAATAAAAATTGCATGACAAACTGAAAAAGCGGGAACATTTATGCATAGTTTATATGCTTCTATAACAAATAGGCAAATTTAGGTAGACTTTGATAAAGCGTCCCTTAGACTATGTTTGATTAGATGCAAAATTTTTAATAAAATAGAATGATTTAGAATATAATAAAACGTAAATAGATATAATATTAGAAAATTATTGTTTGGAAGAAAGAAAATGATTCATAATATTATATAGTAAAATATTATTTGAATGAAAGGTTTATAATCTAATATAGTGTAAATTTGTTTATCATTTTATATTCCATCCTAAATTTTTCAAGTTGGAGATTTTTTTATTTTTATTGTTTATAATGGAATGAGATGTAATATAAACCCCCCTTTTCTGTCTCATTCTACTCTATTATATTATAAAACATCATCCCATGGAACATTATTATATTAAATTTTATTATAAAACTTCCAATCTTAGACAAGGTATTATAAGAGAGCAACTTTATGGTTTTGTTCAACCTAATTAATTAGTAACGCAGGTACAGGTAAGAAAGAAGAATTGTAGTAGTAAGCATTACACCTTGGATAAGTAGTGTAACTTATGTGGCATTTAGGGGGATCCTTGAGCTAGAAAAATTACATGATGTGTCGAATGTTCACATTTATAAAAACTTCCAAGAAAATGAGGAGAGAAAAGAAAAGGAATCCCAAGAAGACAGGCTGAGAATATTTGACTCTCCCCAGCCCCAAGCCAAAGCCGACAATCCCTCTCCCCCAATGGTAAATTTATCTTTATTTACAAAAATACAAACTTAATTTAGAAAACCCCTTTACATATGAAATGAAATGAAAAGCCAAAGCAGGAAAACAAAAGAAACTAAAAAGACCATCACCATCATCACACTCCTTCCCACTTTCTCTCTCTTCTGTGCATCTCCATTTACGACCATCACATTCTCCTTCCGTTAAGCTCTCTCTCGCTTCTCAATTTCCAGATGCGTTCTCCTTTTTAACATTATCTTTTTCTGCGCATTCTATACGTATGAATGTACACTTCCAGCTCTACAGTAAGTTTCTTTTTTTTTGGATGCAAAATGCCAGGAAAATGACCTTTTTCTTGCCCTAGATTCTGCTGCTGCCACAACTACGATCCGATCTCCGTACTCTCACTGACCTTTTTCTTCTTTTTTGCATAAATTGCTTTTGTTTGTTTTGCATTTTAATTACTGAATTCCACCTCTCACTCACTTTCATGTCCGATTGCTCCTCTCTCTCTCTCTCTCTCTCTATACATATGCGTATGAACAACTGCATGTATCTAGCCATCGTTTTCTATTAGGCGTTACTTGTGCATGAAGGATCTCGTTTATTGTCGTTGTAGAGTGTGTTTGGGTGGTTATGCGAGGGGCTATAGTATTGGGTGAGAGCTGGCGCCGTGCAATTCATTTGTTTGTGTATTGAGGACGGAGAGGTGAGGATTGTGGCTGCGGAGGTCGGAGGATGGTGTTTTTGGATTGCTGCCCATGATCCTACTCATTTTCAGCTAGCTACAAGGAGGGAGTTCTCTGGCATCTGCATTTTCAGCGAGGTTTTTTGTTTCTATTTTTAATAATTCCTTGTTATTTGATTGGCTTTTTTAGATTTTCAGTCCTCAAGTTTTAGGGGGTGCCTTCTGGTAAATGGACGTAGCTATGTCATACTTCTTCTTCTACTACTTTTTTTCTTGTTATGCTGGAAATTTTAACTATGGGTGCTAAGCAAGGCTTTGAATTTTGGAAATTACCACACTGGTGTATTCTTTTCCTCTTAGCTGCTTGTTTTTATTTTTTAATTTTGTTTGAGATGGTCTCCTCGAGATTGGCTAGTGACATTAGGTTACTTGGGTCTGATTATTTGAATTTTGATCTGCTTATTGAAAACAAAATTGCCTGTTCTGATTACTGACTAGTTCACAGTTTTACTCCATTACTGCAAGTGAACTCTTACCTCATGTACTGGTTTTTCTCATCTCCTGTTTGGCTTCTACCTGTTATTTCAATCTACTGAGAGTTGGTTACTTCGCAACAGGTCAATTGGAGTTGCAGTGTATTCATAAGTTGGTGCAGATGTCAAAGTCTCCCTCCTGTAACCTTCAAGAATTGAAGCCCTCATCTACTTCTTTGGCTTGGTTAGTGTCCTTCAAGTTGGCGTTAATTATTTGCTGTTGCAAATTAAATTTCTGTAACACCTTGTATTTTAATCAGGGGAAAGGAAACAATGAGGGGAAATGCACTGGAATGGACTTTCTTTGGTCTTAATAGACTTAAAGAGTGCATAATAATTTAATAAAAACTTCAGTCTGAGTTAAAAGTGATAATGGATTTAAAGGTCCAT
The DNA here is from genome assembly GCA_025531925.1 of Erythroxylum plowmanianum. Classification (NCBI taxonomy): domain Eukaryota; kingdom Viridiplantae; phylum Streptophyta; class Magnoliopsida; order Malpighiales; family Erythroxylaceae; genus Erythroxylum; species Erythroxylum plowmanianum. The sequence goes on along the minus strand of JANVCQ010000006.1, from coordinate 12,334,659 downwards.
CTATTACTTATCGTGTATGAAATGTTGCTACTTTCAGGGAGTTGAATGGGAAACCAACAAATGACAGCCAAGAAAAAACAATGACTACGGTTTCTGGCTTTGTCGAAAAGCTACATGCCAAAATATCTCCATCACATGCAAAGGAACTTACAACTACTTCTCAGGCTAGGTTAGTGACATTCTCAAAAATAAAAAGTTACTGAATATTATATCTTTGCAGTGGGTTATTTATTTTCTTTAATTGCCTGCATGAAAATAGGGGCATTAAAGCATAGCATAGAAAAATACGCTAGACCAATCACTGAATTGCAAAACCATTTAATCTGAACTTGAATGAGTGCCTGACTTTTTTTAGTGCTTTAGCTTGTAAGATTTGTTGTTAATTTTGGGAAATTGTGTTCACGTTACATTCAGGGAATCAAATGGAGAAACAGAAGTTGACAACCCTGAAAATACAATGGTTACAGTTGCTGGCTTTATTGAGAAGCTTCATGCCAAAGTATCCTCAGCACATGAGAAAGAACTTATCACAGCACGATTGCTTGGTCTTGTCAGAGGAAGAAAAGAAGCTAGGGCAGTCATTGGATCCCATTCACAAGCAATGCCTTTGTTCATATCAATTTTAAGGAATGGTACTACTGGAGCAAAAGTAAATGTTGCCGCAACTCTAAGTCTCCTATGCCAAGATGACGAATTACGAGTAAAGGTACTTCTTGGGGGGTGCATCCCACCTTTACTCTCTCTTCTGAAGTCTGAATTTATTGAGGCTAGGAAGGCAGCAGCAGAGGCAATATATGAAGTTTCTTCTGGTGGGCTGTCCGATGACCATGTTGGTAAGAAAATATTTGTTACAGAAAGTGTAGTACAAACTCTATGGGATCAGCTCAATCGAAAGAGCAAGCAGGACAAAGTTGTGCAGGGATTTGTCACTGGGGCATTGAGAAATCTTTGTGATAGTAAGGACAATTTTTGGCAAGCAACACTTGTGGCTGGAGGAGTGGAGATCATTGTGGGCCTTTTGTCTTCTGATAATGCTGCTACGCAGTCGAATGCAGCTTCTCTCTTGGCCCGTCTGATGCTTGCTTTCAGTGATAGCATTCCCAAAGTAATTGATTCTGGAGCCATCAAAGTTTTGCTTCTACTACTTGGTCAGAAAAATGATATCTTCGTTCGCGCCAGTGCTGCTGATGCATTGGAAGCTCTTTCCTTCAAGTCAGTAAGTGCAAAGAAAGCTATTATAAATGCAGATGGCATTTATATTCTCATTGGGGCTGTTGTTGCTCCTTCTAAAGAGGGTATGCAAGGAGAGGCTGCCCAGGCTCTGCAGGCTCATGCATCACAAGTGTTGGCAAATATATCTGGTGGCATGTCCGCTTTGATTCTACATCTTGGAGAGCTGTCGTGTGCCCCTCGCTTATCAGCACCAGTTGCTGATATAATAGGAGCACTTGCTTATGTTTTGATGATCTTTGAACAAAAGTCTAGTGTGGATAGTGAACCTTTTGATGCTTCAAAGATAGAGAACATACTGGTAAAGCTATTGAAACCTCGTGATAACAAACTAATTCAAGAGCGTGTTCTTGAGGCTATGGCAAGTCTTTATAGCAATAGCTACCTGTCAAGATGTATTGATCATGCAGAAGCTAAGAAGGTTCTTATTGGACTCGTAACGATGGCTTTTGGGGATGCTCAAGAGGGTCTAATACTTTCTGTAACCAGCTTATGCCGTGATGGAGTAGGCATTTGGGAAGCCATTAGAAAGAGAGAAGGAATTCAGTTACTGATATCATTGTTGGGCTTATCCAGTGAACAGCATCAAGAGTATGCTGTTTGGTTCCTGGCAATCTTGACAGACCAGGTTGATGATAGCAAGTGGGCAATTACTGCTGCTGGAGGCATTCCTCCACTGGTGCAACTATTAGAGATTGGGTCTCAGAAAGCAAGGGAAGATGCTGCACATGTTCTTTGGAATCTGTCTTGTCATAGTGAAGATATCCGAGCATGTGTTGACAGTGCAGGTGCTGTTCCAGCATTTTTATGGCTTTTAAAAAGTGGTGGACCTAAAGGTCAAGAAAGTTCAGCTATGACATTGATGAAGCTTATCCAAACATCTGATTCTGCAACAATTAATCAGTTATTAGCTCTGCTCCTAGGAGACACACCTAGCTCAAAGGCCCATGTAATAAAAGTTATTGGTCATGTGCTTACAATGGCATCATATGAGGATCTTTTGCACAGGGGATCTGCAGCAAATGAGGCATTAAGTTCTCTTGTCCAGGTTCTGAGCTCAAATAATGAAGAGACACAAGAGTCTGCAGCTTCTGTCCTTGCTGATTTATTAAGCACACGGCAAGATATCTGTGATAGTCTTGCAACTGATGAGATTTTGCAACCTTGCATGAAGCTTTTGAACAGTAATAATACTCAAGTTGTTGCCACACAGTTAGCTCGAGCTTTGAGTGCTTTGTCACGTCCACTGAAGACTAAAACTACTAACAAGATGCATTATATTGCAGAAGGTGATGTCAAGCCTTTGATTAGGTTGGCTAAAACATCTTCCATTCAAGCTGCTGAAACTGCGGTTGCCGCTCTGGCCAATCTTCTTTCTGATTCCCAGATTGCTGCTGAAGCCCTTGCTGAAGATGTTGTAGCTGCTTTGACAAGAGTCCTGGGTGAAGGGACTTTACAGGGAAGAAAACATGCTTCACGGGCTATTTATCAATTGCTGAAGCATTTCCCAGTGGGTGATGTTCTTAGGGGAAATGCACAGTGTCGATTTGTTGTACTTGCAATTCTTGATTCATTAAATGCAATGGATTTACATGGTGCAGATACTGCAGATGCTTTAGAAGTGATTGCAGCACTGGCCAGGATGAAACAAGGTGTCAACCATACTCCCCCAACTTGGTCTGCCCTTGCTGAAGCACCTTCAAGTTTGGCATCCCTAGTGTACTGCCTAGCTGAAGGGCCACCTTATCTGCAGGATAAAGCCATAGAGATCTTGTCTAGACTTTGTGGGGATCAACCAGCCATGCTTGGTGACCTATTGATTACAAAATCAACAATAATAGGTTCTCTAGCAAACAGAATAATGAACTCCTCAAGTTTAGAAGTGAGAGTTGGGGGAACTGCATTACTTATATGTGCAGCCAAAGAGAACCGACAGCAGTCAATGGAAGCACTTGATGCATCTGGCTACTCAAAGCCCTTGATATATGCTTTAGTGGATATGATGAAGAAAAATTGTAGCTATTCATCTTTGGAAATAGAGGTGAGAAGTCCGAGAGTATATTTTGAAAGATCAGTATTTCAGGAGGTTGATGAGTTTGATCTTGTTGATCCAGCCACTGTTTTAGCTGGTACTGTTGCCTTGTGGTTGTTATCTATCACCTCTTCTTATCAAGTAAAGAACAAACTCATCATAATGGAAGCTGGTGGACTTGAGGTCCTTTCTGACAAACTTTTGAGTTATACTTCAAATTCGCAGGTATGGTTTATAGCTTTATGAAATTGTTTGCAATCTGCTAATGCTGCAGTCATTTGGATGGGTTTCTACATTGGTATCCTTGATATTATGAGATTAACACTGATTACTCATAGCTTTCATGAAGGAATTACTTTTGCCTTAAGTAGATTAATGAAGCATTTTAAGGCAGATAATCCAATAGGAAACTGTACTTGTAATGGAGCTCAGCTTGGGTATGTAAAAGTATCAGGAGGGTCTTAAATTTCTGAAGATGTGAACAGTGATAATGGCAGTTCAGTTTGGCCAGTCTATGCATTCATAAGTTAGTTCAACCATATCTTATTATGAAAGGTAAAAGGATTTGTTGAATTTTTTTTTGGTTGGAGTGTATAATTTACAATATTAACTTCTTTAATTTTCTTTCATAACTGAAAAATGTTAGCTCCTGATTATAGCAATTCTTTAATTTTTGCTTCTGTGCCATGGGTTATTATACACTTTTGGCATTCAAATATCTCATCAAAATTTGATTTCTAAGGGAAAGCTTGTCTTTCTTTTTCAGGCAGAATTTGGGGATACAGAGGGTATATGGATTAGTGCATTGCTTCTGGCCATCTTATTCCAAGATGCAAATGTTTTGCTGTCTCCCACAACAATGCGCATTATACCTTCACTTGTTCAATTACTGAAATCTGACGAAATAATTGATAGATACTTTGCTGCCCAGGCAATGGCTAGTCTTGTCTGCAGTGGAAGTAAGGGGATAAGTCTCACAATTGCAAATTCCGGTGCTGTTGCTGGGTTAATATCATTGATTGGTCATATAGAGTCAGACATGCCAAACCTTGTGGCTTTATCAAAAGAATTTTCTCTGCTGCAAAATCCTGGTCAAGTTACTCTGGAACAACTTTTTGGAATTGAAGATGTTAGACTAGGTTCTGTTGCACGCAAATCTATTCCTCTGTTAGTGGATCTGTTGAAGCCTTTGCCTGATAGGCCACGTGCCCCTCCAATTTCTGTTCGACTGCTAAGTCATATTGCTGATGGAAGTGATTCAAATAAGCTAACCGTTGCTGAAGCTGGAGGTCTAGATGCTTTGACTAAGTATCTATCTTTGAGTCCCCAGGACTCTACAGAGGCCTCTATAGCTGAGCTATTGAGAATCCTATTTAGCAATCCTGATATTATTCGGTATGAAACATCATTGAGTTCATTAAATCAACTAATAGCTGTTCTACGTCTGGGATCAAGGGATGCTAGGTTTAGTGCTGCAAGGGCTCTTCATGAACTTTTTGATGCCGACAACATCAGAGACTGTGAATTAGCCAGGCAGGCTATTCAACCTCTTTGTGACATGCTTAACACTGCTTCAGAGAGTGAGCAAGAGGTTGCTCTTGCTGCCTTGGTCAAGCTTGCTTCAAGAAATACTTCAAAGGCAGCTTTTTTCGTTGATGTGGAAGGTTATCCACTTGATAGTCTGTACAAAATATTGTCTTCTGCATCATCCTTAGAATTGAAGAGAGATGCTGCAGAGCTATGCATTATTCTATTTAGCACTGCAAAATTTAGAGAAGATTCGATTGCCTCTGAATATATACCTCCTCTTGTATCTCTGTTTCAGTCAGATTCAATTTCAGCTACAGAGTCAGCAGTCTGTGCTTTAGATAAATTACTGGACAATGAAAGACTGGTAGAGCTTGCAGCAGCTTGTGATGCTGTTGTCGATAATCTACCTAGCTTCGTTTGTGGGACAAATTATCGACTTATTGAGGGTAGCATTTGTGCTATGACAAAGTTGGGAAAAGACAGGGCTCAGCGAAAAATGGATATGGTCAAAGGAGGAATTATAGATAAATGTATTGAGTTGCTTCCTGTTGCACCCATCTCCTTGTGCTCTGCAATTGCAGAACTGTTTCGCATTTTGACAAACAGTGGTGCAATTGCTAGAAGTTCAGACGCTGCAAAAATTGTGGAACCCCTTTTTATGGTTTTACTTCGTCCAGATTTCAGTTTGTGGGGACAGCATAGTGCCTTGCAAGCACTTGTAAATATACTGGAGAAACCACAGAGCCTTGCAACATTGAAACTCAGTCCCAGTGATGTCATTGAACCTCTAATTTCTTTTCTTGAATCCCCATCTCAAGCCATTCAGCAGCTGGGCACAGAACTTTTATCTCATCTTCTTGCACAAGAGCATTTTCAACAGGATATTAATACAAAAACTGCTGTTGTTCCACTAGTGCGGCTAGCAGGAATTGGAATAGTGAACCTTCAGCAGACTGCCATAAAGGCATTGGAAAAGATATCCATAAGCTGGCCAAAGGCAGTCGCCAATTCTGGTGGTATATTTGAGTTGGCAAAGATAATCAATCAAGAGGATCCTCAACCACCACTTGAACTGTGGGAAACTGCTGCTTCAGTTCTCTCAAATGTCCTGCACTTCAAAGCAGACTATTACTTTAAAGCACCTCTGGTGGTTCTTGTCAAAATGTTGCTTTCTAATGTTGAAAGCACTATCAACACTGCTCTAAATGCCCTACTTGTTCATGAAAGAACTGATGCTTCTAGTGCAGTGCAGATCGCTGAAGCTGGTGCGATAGATGCCTTGTTGGACCTATTAAGATCCCATCAATGTGAAGAATTATCCGCAAGATTACTGGAAGCCTTATTTAACAACCTTAGAGTGCGAGAGATGAAGGTTTCCAAATATGCAATTGCACCTTTAGCACAATATCTGTTAGATCCACAAACCAGATCAGAGACCTGTAGACTTCTTGCAGCTTTGGCTCTTGGAGACCTCTCCCAACAGGAAGGACTTGCTAGGGCTAGTGATTCTGTTTCAGCATGTCGTGCTCTTGTAAGCTTGCTTGAAGATCAGCCATCTGAAGAAATGACTATGGTAGCAATTTGTGCATTGCAGAACTTTGTCATACACAGCCGGACTAATAGGCGAGCTGTTGCTGAAGCAGGTGGTATATTAGTGGTGCAGGAACTTCTGCTGTCTTCTACTTCCGAAGTTGCTAACCAGGCTGCAACAATGATCAAATTTTTATTTTCTAACCACACCCTCCAAGAGTATGTATCAAATGAGCTCATTAGATCTTTGACAGGTAAGTTAAATGGAAGTTTTCGCCAATCCATCCTCATTTTCTCCTTGTTCAGCTTTGTTGACCATTTCATGTATCTGATTTAATATACCATTAAATCTCCAATTTTTTAGACTATAGCTTGAAAACTAAAAGTAGGGAAAATTTCAAAAAAGGGGCCCATCACTGGAAATAGTTATTAAGAGTAGCCACCAACTTCTAAACTTATCAAACTTATTTATGAAAAGGAGCAATCATCAACTTTTATACATACCAACTCATGATAATAGTATCGTGGTGTTTTAGTGTAAATTGTCTGATCTCTGCACCTAGCTGATAATGAATATCACTAAATTGAAAACAATTAAAGATATTCCTTTGTAAAATATTTTCTACATATACTTTATAGGAATGCCGTCTGAAGAGGTCAATAATTTGGATTTGTTTCTATCAAATAATTGACTTGCTTCTTGTTGGGGGTATAATGGTAAGTCAGGTGCCTCTAAGGGCTTTAATAATATTGAAGATCAATAGCCTCTCTTAGCATATATTTTAGTATGTAGCCTCATTTAAAGCTGTCCCAAATAATTACTTGATGTGTTGACTGTATCGGAGATGGGATATGAGGCTAATTTATGCATAGATAGTGGGGGAAAAAAATTTAATCCTCTAAATTGACCTAAATTCCTACTTTAGTCCTCCTAATTTAAGACCTACATACAAAAAATTTTCAATTTAGTTTTTATGTCATAAAACGTTACCAAGTATAAATTTATTTATTTGAATTATGCCTATAGGTAGTGAACAGTAACAATTACTTCAAATTATCACACAAATCTTTAAGGTTATTACTCAGTGTAGGTCTTGGCGGTAGATTGCAACTCTTATTAAGTATTTATGTGATAATTGAATTACTATTTGGTACATATACCATGAATAAACGTATTGTTGCATATTAATTTTACGTTTGACATTGTCTATTAGACAAAATTGCAGTTGTGTTGATACTATGGCTTGAAATTTTTTTTTTTATATACGAGAATTCAGATAAAATTTAAGTAGAAGAATTGAAATGGAAATTGAAATAAATAGGACTGGAAGTTCGTTTATTCTATAGTTGATGTCACCATAGCTAGCTCTAAACAGTGACACATAAAACTTGATTTAATGCTGGTAGCTTTTTTCATTTCTTACTCATTATTTCGATTGTAGTTTACTTTAGATCTGAATATAAAGCATGTTGTTTTCGGCAGCTGCACTAGAGAGGGAGTTGTGGTCTGCAGCAACTATCAATGTACAGGTCTTGAAAACCTTAAATGTCATATTCACCAACTTCCCTAAGCTCCATGTTTCTGAAGCAGCTACGTTGTGTATCCCACATTTGGTAAATGCACTAAAGTCTGGTTGTGAGGCTGCTCAGGAGTCTGCATTGGAGACCCTATGTTTGTTGAAACAGTCTTGGTCCACCATGCCAATAGATATTGCAAAATCTCAGGCAATGGTAGCTGCTGAAGCCATTCCCATTCTGCAAACACTGATGAAGACCTGTCCACCAAGTTTCCATGATAGAGCAGATTCATTGTTGCACTGTTTGCCTGGTTGTTTGACTGTCACAGTTAATCGTGGAAACAATCTAAGGCAGGCGTTGGGAGCCATAAATGCTTTTTGCCGATTGACAATAGGCAATGGACCTGCACGACAAACTAAGGTACATTTCATAGTAGTTAATAGCGGATAGCGGCGCGGAGCGGCCGACCCCGAAAACGCTATAGCGGAATAGCGGATAGCGGAGC
>JANVCQ010000006.1:12315998-12326214 GCA_025531925.1 Erythroxylum plowmanianum | reverse complement strand
CAGGCGTTGGGAGCCATAAATGCTTTTTGCCGATTGACAATAGGCAATGGACCTGCACGACAAACTAAGGTACATTTTATACATTTTTATATTTTTTGGGTGTCCATAACTTAGCCATTAACTAGTGGCTGACGTCAATTGATCTTCTTATTCGGATATACTTGGAGAGTTAAAATTTGCTTTTCCCACCAATGATTGACCTGCTACTAGTGTGTGCAAAACTTGTCATATTGTTGGAATCGCAAGAAAATGTCTTCAAGCTTGTTTGTACCAAGGAAGAAGTGCTTGGACCTAGTGGATTCATGATGATTGGCATTATATTTGGATTTATATTTTAAATTAAGAAAAACTTCTCTGCCAAAGTTCAAGATTTTCAAAAAAGAATTATGTTGTACAACTACTAGAAGCAAACCAAAATACTGATTATACATGCAATTTCTTATCGTCAATATGTAGCTACATCTCACACTTAAGGATGCCAATGTTTTCAGGTTGTGAGCCATTCTAACTGTCCTGAATGGCAAGAAGGATTCACTTGGGCCTTTGATGTACCTCCAAGGGGGCAAAAGCTTCACATTTTATGCAAAAACAGGAGTACTTTTGGAAAGGTAACCAAGGTTCAATGTAGATGATTTTAGTATGTTGGTCAATAGTGGACTCAATTGCTGGAGTTGTCACTGGTGCCTGTCTGTAACTTCTTTTTGGTTGAAGTTTACTTTTATACCAGATTTGAATTATGATTTTTTTCTTTTTTCAGTCAACCCTGGGAAGAGTGACCATCCAAATCGACAAAGTTGTGACAGAAGGAGTATACAGTGGGATATTTAGTCTCAACCACGAAAGCACCAAGGACGAATCATCCAGATCTCTTGAAATCGAGATTATCTGGTCCAACAGGACACAAGATTAATGGTGTTTAAACAGAAACAAGGTACTTGTGGAGTAGCTGCGTTGATGATATTAGATACGGCAAGCTTGCATTAATAATAGGTGCCGAATGCCGTTCAAAGGCTGTGGGGAGAACAACTAATGTTCATTCATCTTTTATCATATGGAGATGCAATAGTCTACTTGTAAGTATTTGGGTCATTCGAGGTGCATTTTTGTAGTATAAAAATTGGCATAAGAAAACCATGTAAATTTTAAAAGACGAGATAATTTGTAGGTTGAAAACTGACAACGGGTTGTTCACATACACACTTAGTAGGGAAACGTAAAATCTATTACAGAATTTTGTTGTACAGGTCACTCCTTAGGCTCAAAACATGATAGAGAACAATTAGCATTGGAAAACATCACATCAAGGCTTTTTTTTAACTTGAAATGGTAGGACTGAAATGTCTTACTTGTAATGAGTTGTTATTTGCATGCCTAGTACAGAGTGGTTATCGGCAAATTGAATGCCATTATTGTTAGCTTGATTTGCACATTTAAATCTGCCAATGATTAAACTACTAATTTTCCGTATGCAATCTTTAAAGCCATTATAGGCTTGACAGAAGTGAGAAAAATGAAGCAGGGACTCATCTGCTGGTAACCGAGGGCATGAACAAAATAATAACAAAATACACCTTGATTAACAAGATCAAGAGCTCCTAGTTCTACAAAATAACAGTTTAATAGACTTGACTGATACCCTTAAACACTTTGAATTACAGAGTCGAGATTTTACATACTCCAAATATTCAAGACCCAAAGCTAATGTATATGGTTTAAACCAGAAAACGCAGGAAAGATAAAACCATATATTTACTACTTTGCAGCAGCAATAAGTGCAGATCGAGCCCGCGTAAAAGAAGAAACGAGTGATCCAAGTTGTAGCTTATCATTACACCCAAAGCTTAATCGGTACCTGAAGATTTTTAAAAAAGTCATAATTCAACCTATGCAAGATTTTAGGGTCATGATGAATTCAACATTTTGAATATTGTCAAACAACATCATTTTGTCCTTGTTTACATGTTTTCCAAGCATGTGATGACACATACACTATCACAAATGTCAATTAGAAAGAAGACGCATTGTGAGCAGGCATTTGCAAAACCAATCAATAAAGACAAAGATTAAATGACGGGTAAATACATACTCTATGTCAGCCAAATCATTAATCAACTGAACTCGAACATCTGATGGCATCTTAATCTTGAAAACAAACCTGATAGAATGGAATGAAATGGGATCAACTGATTGAAGTTTAAAGAAGTTAATAGCTAAAGCATTTCATTTACATTGTCACTTCTCTAACAATATCCACCAAGGCCAATCCTTTTGTTGTCTTCATCTTAGAAATTCCTAGGAAGCATGAGAAATTATTAGTAGCAATCACAATCATTGTTTGCACAAAATAACATATATGAAAACAAATGGCAGTGTATGGGGAAACAGATCAATGAATACTTTTGTAACTTTCCACAAAGGTTTCATTCAGAAGCCAGTAACATATTTGCTCAATGTCTTTGGGCAATGGATTTCCAGTACATAGGTAAACAGCTTCTTCTGTAATTTGTTGAGAAGCCATGTATGTTGACTGCATTTATCAGGAAACAAGATTTCACAAAGCAAATTTGTTGTTACAAACAAAATTGACCAACAGAAGATAGAGTGCACGTGACATCAATTTAAGGGATATAGATATAGTTTAAATGCAGTCAATCTATTAGAAGACACTGAATAATTTCTATTAACGACCAAAAACAAAATGAAAAGCATAATAAAAAGCTCTATTTGCATTAAAGACGCATCCATATAAAGAGAATATGAAGAATAAAGTCAAGGGCCATAACAAGTTCCATGCATACTGACCAAGTTACAAGACTATCAGCATTCAAACTGGCAGTCCAGAAGAATTTGGTGGTGGTTGGGACCACACACGGCAAACAGTTGTTTATAGATCTCATGATATAGAATACAGGACAATGATCAGATAAACCATTCATTTTGAAGTCTCAAGGCAAATGGCTTTCCTTTCCATCAACAGAATGAGAAACTTAAGCTCGTATTAGCATTTAAGGCATTTGTTATGCTAGATGGACAGAAAGTCATGACAAGAACAATACTAAGACGGGACCACTAAAACATATGTGGAAAAAGAATACCAGTTTACAGTGACAAAATGATGACACGGTACATTCACACATTTAACAGGGGAATACAATCTGAACAAAAGATATTTTACATTCTTGAATTATGAGTTATTGGCTTTGAGTCACATCAAAATACAAATGCATATACCCAATATGCGAAAAGCCTAAAACGCAATTACAACACCAAAATGATTCCTTTTGTTGAAAACATGAAATTAAACATATCTCAGAACCTGTAGTATGTTTAAAGCCTTTCTCATGTCACCATTGCTAAGCCGCACAAGTGCCTCTAAACCACTCTCAGTTACATCAAGCCTGATTCAAGGTAAAAATGTTAAGCAATGAAATAAGGCAGGTAGATGGTCCAAGAAGCAAAAGGTTTTCTTTCAAATTTCCTGGCCAAATTAAGACCATTTATGATCTCAAATTTCTGAAACCCAGAAAGATGATCAGTTATTAGAAGAAACTTATATGGCATGCACTGGGGTTTATCAACCTTGTAGAAACATAAGCAGTCTTTACAGCCCCCGATAGATGAGACTTCAAAGGAGCAATGACTTCAGAGGAAAATATTACTTACCCTTCAACCTTTATAACATATCTAAGTCGCTCAACAACATGAACAGGATCAAGAGGAGCAAACCGAAATCGAGTGCATCTAGACTGTAGGGCTGGAATAATCTTGTTCACTTGATTACAAATAAGTGCAAAGCGAGTACTCTTAGTGTATTTCTCAATCACTGCAGGGTGAAGAAACATATAAATATTGTTTATGACAAATAGTGAACTGATTTTGGGACTGACGAGAATTGACCATTCACACTTTTTACCTCTACGCAAGGCAAATTGTGCATCCTTTGTCATGGCATCTGTCTCATCTAGTAGGACCAGCTTTACAGATGACTTAGAGCTGAAAGCATCAAACCATTTAGCAATCAGTTAAAAGATACTGCCCAGAGCAAACATTTTCAAACCAAAAGGGCTGCACAGGATCTTCTTGGGAAAAAAAAAGTAAAACTGTAACATAATATGTTGCCACGAAAGTGTGTAGCAATAACAGAAAAGAGAAAACAAAAATGCACTGTGAGTCTGTGTGTAAGTGAAAAGGTCAGTGATCAATCAGATCCAAATGTAGTCAGCTTAGAGTATGGAACTACCAATTTACATAATACAAACATTAAAATCAAACTAAAGGGAAGTACCCAAATGAGAAGCTCTGCGTACTAGCAAAGTCTTGTATCTGTTGGCGCACGACGTCAATTCCCCTGTCATCGGATGCATTAAGCTCCAAAATCATGTTGTGGTACTGTGCTCCGTATAGTTTGCGTGCCACAGCAAGAATGGTGGACGTTTTACCCGTCCCAGGAGGGCCATAGAGTAAGAGATGGGGCAATCTGTTCTCACTGGTGAGCCTATCAACTATTCCCAACAAAAAAAAAAGGTCAAAAATTTACAAAAGACACAGACAGACGTCAAGTACGATATACACGAGATGAAAATTTTATTACACAATAAAGATTAGTATTTGAATATTCCCTAATTTGAGACACTTCCTGCAATTTCTATGTATAAAACTGTCCGAAATTGCATTACTAAAAATCCTACAGAAGATTGGCATTCCTACACTATACGAACTTCTGAATATGCACAAAAGCTAAACCCTAGATAGTGAGAGACAGAGAAGACTCATAACTGGTGTCGACAATGTCGCGGTGAGCGGCGACATCGGAGAGAGACTGAGGGCGATACTTCTCGACCCAGGGAGTGGGTTTAGAGTCCAAGGCTGCGACGATGCTTTTGCCCTTGTTGTTGGCTTTCAAGAAGCTGTCTTTCTTCTGGTTCTCGTCTCCATCGATAAGCATTGGAGATGGCACGTCATTCATGTTTTCTGCTTTCACCTATGGGCTCGATTCGATCGATCGCTCTGCCTCTGATATAGTGATGGTTTCTGTATGTCTGAAATGGTGGGGGGTTTATTCATCTGTGAGCAATATGGCGCCAACCAAACATTTTGAGGCGGGTTGGGTGCCGGATCATGGATACGGTTTGGTCCACCCTGACAGCATTGGACCCGGTTTAATTAATTTGATTAAACCCGAGCTTTAATTTAATTAATTAGATTAAAAAATACGTTTTTAATTTATGTACTATAGTACAAATTTATTAGGTGTATTAATTATGATATATTATATAATATGATATATAATAATCAGACTCAATTAATTTAAAATAAGCAACATATATTACTTTAATCGCATGATTTCGTTAAGACCAAGAAGTGATTTGAACTAATAAATAGAATGTCATTAAATTAATATAAAATTAAAAGAAAAGTTCAAATTTTCAAAATAAACAATATTTGGAAGCACAAAGTGAAACGGACGGAGGGCGCCAAAGCCAAACAAATGTCCGCATCAAGCAATAGTACTACTACTACTACTAAGCAGCGGCTGCCGGCGCTTTTTCAACAACACCTCACACTTCTTTCACTCTTTGTCTCTCTCTCTACCTTCAACCGTCACTCTTCTCTATGTCTTCTGCTTCTGCTAGATCTCACCGCCCCTCCATTTCTCCCTTCCGATCACGAAAATCCCCAGCGCAACCGCCACCGCCTTTGCCCGCTAAGTCCGCTGTAAGACCTTTAACGCCTCCCTCGGCCACTTCTTCGAGGCATTCAAGCTCTCCGGTCAGCTCCGGTCCAAGTCCGAATACTGGCCCCACTTTTGACCGGTCGGGGACTAGTAAGGCTAAGGAAAATGTCACTGTCACCGTGAGGTTCCGTCCTCTCAGGTAGTTTATTGCTTTGACTTTTATTTAGCTGTTGACTTGCAGTTACTGATCTGTCTGTCATTCTATGTTTCGGTGACCGTTTTGTTGCCCGTCTAGCTCTGGGGAGATCAACAGAGGAGACGAGATAGCATGGTATGCAGATGGGGGTTATACAGTAAGGAACGAGTACAATTCTTCAATTGCTTACGGTTTTGGTTAGTGCTTATTTTTATTTAATGTATGCACATTTTCATGTTATTTTTCTCCATTCTCAAGTTTTTGGACTTAGGCAGTTGAAACGAAACCGTTCTTTGTCCTTTGTCTTATTAATAAATGAAGTTGATTTTCTATATTATTCTTAACTGGCAGATAGAGTGTTTGGTCCGGCGACAACAACTCGCCATGTTTATGACGTTGCTGCCCAGCATGTTGTTAGCGGTGTTATGCAGGGGATAAACGGTAATTACCCCTTGTTCTTTTAAATTGATAATTTTTAAACAAGGTGATAATGAATTGGCTTTCTAAATTTCGTTGATAGTTGAATATAGTAATTTAACATTTTCGAGCATGTTATATGTTATCTACCTTATTGAAATACATTATCTGGTATATTTTGATTAATTTCTTCCTAAGTTGGTTTTTGGTTCATGACTGAAGAAACGCTGTCTGGAACTCGTTTTCTTCTTCTAGGAAACTTGCAGCTGGATTTATATAGTAATTTTCATGTATACTTCTGCTACTATCTCTGGCAATTTACTAATCACTCCACTTGTTTATTTGAGAATATAAACACATTACCACCTTTTCTTTGTCTTGCCGATGTCTGGACTCGCATATTGGATTGTAAAACAGTATGATATCTTGTATACGGAAACTCACAAGTTATATTTGCAGCTTTGAGCTACTTAAAATGAATCTGAGTCTCCATATTCTATGTTTGTGTATAACATTTAAATTTTGTTCTCTTCTAGTTCTGCTCACGCTAGACTTTCTATAATATTGGATAAAATTCATTTTTATACTGGAACTGCATATTAATGAATGTTAATAGTTGAATATTAATATTCAAATGTTTATGAATCGAAGTATAATAACAGCAACGGAGCAAACATACGCCCCAGTTACGAGATTAGAGGATGCTTAACATGTGATAGAATTTCATAAAGGGCACATCTGTTTTGTATTCACCTTTTTGGAGGACTATTGATCGGTTATGTCACCTAGGCCCGAGTCGGACATCCAATTGCTTTGATTTGAATTATCCAGAAGATACCTTAGATATTATTATATCAAAATTATATCAAAAAATGGACAATCAAACCCATTTCTTGATTCAATAGAAGCCCAAAGAGGTAAATAGAATAAGGTCTCAAATAAGGAGATATATATGTAAAAAAACAGGTCCGATTACGCCTATTCTTAATCCTAAGTTTACTTGTAGTAACTAAAAAAATTTGCAGTGGATGACTACTCTCTTTTGGAACAGGCACTGTATTTGCATATGGTGTTACTAGTAGTGGGAAGACGCATACAATGCATGTAAGTTTCTAAATGAATACCAATATATTGGAATATATAACCATTTCTTTCCATGCATTCTTGTTCTACTTTAGTGACTAATTATTTGTGCTTATAAAGCTAGATAATATTGATAAGTGGCGACTATGAGAACCAAATTATGTTAGCTATTTAGATGGCAAATACAATATCAAACATGGATTTATTTTATTGTACTCATGCTAGACATCAAAAATGGTGATTAACAGAGGAAAATGGGGCAGATAACTATCCCTTATAGAGAACAACAAGAAGCCCTTTTGTTTATGTCAAGGACTTGGTTGGTTGTTAATTTCATCTGCTACTAGAATTTTGATGTATTATTTGCCATGTCTCAAATTTTCAAACATGATACTCATCATTCCTATATGTTTTTATGTTTTGCCTTTAAATTTTAGGGAGAACAAAAGTCACCTGGAGTTATTCCATTGGCTGTAAAGGATGTTTTTGGAATAATACAAGAGGTAGGATTGTTTTGCCTACCATTATGTATTTGAGACTTGTATCGTGGAATTGGCTAAATATGCTATCAATATGTCCCTAAAACTAATATTAACATGTCAGACACCAGTGCGGGAATTTCTTCTTCGTGTTTCTTATTTGGAGATATACAACGAGGTCAGTTAATCTCATTTAAAACCAAGCGTCTTTGATTGTTTCACTAGTAGATGTAGTAATTGAAAATTTAGAAAATTCAACTTTATGGGAAGCACTTTTCACCCTTTCCATGGAACATTGTGCTTGACATGACCACACACAATAATTGTTATATGCTAGATTTAGTTCTTGCTTCCATCAATTCATTGTTTATTACACATGTTCTTTCTTTTTTGCTTTTCTACAAACTAGGGTGCTTGTTTTCTTACTTCTTTCTTCATTTAGTTGCCAATTTACAAGATTCAATGCAAACATGCATTATTGCTTGTTGTAACAATGCTTCTAACTTTTTGTTGTACTTGTTTAGTTTCTCTACAAATTTACTTTGATTAAGCATTGTTAGTATTGCCCACTTATCCTTTGTTC
This sequence comes from Erythroxylum plowmanianum, assembly GCA_025531925.1. Lineage (NCBI taxonomy): Eukaryota > Viridiplantae > Streptophyta > Magnoliopsida > Malpighiales > Erythroxylaceae > Erythroxylum > Erythroxylum plowmanianum. The sequence goes on along the minus strand of JANVCQ010000006.1, from coordinate 12,317,782 downwards.
ATCATCCCTTGTGGTGGCAGGGCATAATCTCTTGTAATTCTTTTCCCAAGTTCTTAGTTAGATATTGTTTATCCATATGAGCTTATCTTTTGTTATAAATCAGATAGCCATTCTTGAAATATGCTAAACGAATTCAGTTTTTAGATGAAATACATGCTTGAAGTTTCCATACAAGTAAATATTATCTCCTTATGAACTAGTTGTTTACGTATCTTTTAATTTCTCTCTTTAGGTCATCAATGATTTGCTTAATCCAACTGGGCAAAACCTGAGAATAAGAGAGGATTCACAGGTAACTATATATACATGTATGTATATATGTATGTATGAGAGTCACTGTTTTGTTCTCTGATTGTGGAAGCCTTCAAATGTTGGTTTCTTTGAGAAATATGCTTGAAGCCATAAAATCCATCAAGATAGGAGTAGACCTTCATCAAGTTTGAATGGCTTGGTTTCAACCTTTGAAATATATGGTTCTACATGTCTACATCATAAGTTGCAATTAGCAGTTGCCTGGAAAGTATCCCTTATCTTTTCCAACAATAACATAGCACTTTCTTGGTATATTTAAATAGTAAATTGTTGTGTTGTGTACAAAGTTGGTATGTATTTTTCAATATTAACATTATTAGTGGAGTTGAGGTTAGAATCCCTTAATATGGGGCTTATAGTTAAACCATGAAATTTTGCTAGGTGCTAACATTTTTGCTCTCTAGATACTATGGTATCCAAGTTAAGGACTTCAACTTGAGATTAGGATCAATTGCATAGGCTTGTGTTTGTTGATTCATAATTTTGTAAGTATCAGATGGTGTATAATATGTGTTTTTGTCTAGCATCTAGTTACAGGACGATTCATAGGAAAATCCTTTTTTCCTTTGTTGGAGTTCTTCCCCTTCCTAGGCCCTATGGTTGCTGCTCTTACAAGCTTTCTATCATCTATGTTTTCTAAGAAAATTTTGACTACTTTCCTATTCATCCAATGACCTTTAAAGAGACTGAATACATAAGAGTGTTTAAGGACTAAAACAGAGTAGATATATGCTAACTTATTTTCCTACTAAAAATAGACTTATGAAAATAATAGTCTTCCTAAAGAAGATAACTACTATCTAAATATGATAATTATTATAGAAACATAAGATAACTATTGCATAAGTGTAAGATAATTTCTTAATCAACTGCTGTTATTAGCTCCTACTTGTGCTTCGCTCCCTGCATATTTCTTCCTTAAGAATGCATCTTCCATATCATTACTCCCCTCCTGGACAAGGAGTTTGTCCTCAAGCTTGAACTGAGATATGTCTTCTTAAAATCTTCTTGAAACTCCCTAGAAACCTCCTCCCTTATCCTTTTCTTCAGATTTCGCCAATTTTACCTTATATATCTTATCGCATCTATGCCCATTGAAGCATGTTTCCTCGCAATTGAAGCAAAGCTGCTTTTCTTTTTATTTCTCTATCTCTTCTTTGTTAACTTCTTTAAAAGGCATATTTATGCTCCTAATATTGAATGTTGCCCCAAAATTTCGTTCCTTGCAAGTTTCTCTTTAGTGGTTATTTTTGTATTACTCCAAAGCAGGTTTTGCCCTTGAGTTTTTCCTAAGGCAACCCAAATACTCTGCTTCTTTTCACAAGGTGCGGGTTAGATTCATAGCAGCTCCTAAGCTGTTTGGTTGTTTGATAGAATCCACCTGTTCTATCAGTGAAACCACCCAAACAATATGAACCAGCACTAAGAAAATATCAACACACAACACCCAATCAACAAGATGCACAGCACAC
>JANVCQ010000006.1:12283455-12303819 GCA_025531925.1 Erythroxylum plowmanianum | reverse complement strand
TACCCCGTTAGGCAACGGGCGTATAGCAACCGCTTGTAAGTGAGAAAAGAGGTCGGGATCAGTTCGCGTCTGCATTAGTGTCTGATAAAATTGTATTTTCTAAATTTTTGTATTAATGATTAGGTCATGTTGTAAAGGCAACAAACTGAATGAAAATGTATTTATAGAATGGGCCCCCGTGGTCATTGAAATTTTTGATGATTGTTTATGCAAATTGTTTTCCGCATTGTGCATGTTTGTGATTCAAAAAAAAATATTGAGTTTTGACTGAGTGGCATAGCACGCCACCCTCACGGGGCACGGACTCGGATATCACCATCGATGTCAGACTCGGGTCATGCGAGAGTGGGGTGTTACAGAATAGTTGAGGAAGGTGGTGCATTATGATCAGATAACTGAGACAATTCAAGTGATGCAGTCAATACATCAGTAGACAAGGGTGGCATTGAGACAGCATCGTTCGTGATATGATGGGAAAGATTATAGTCCCTTTTCGGAGGAGCAGTTGGTATTTGCATAAGATCTAGGTTATTAGAAGTTGATGGTGTAATGGATGATGAGACAGGATGAGGCAGACGTGAACTGGGGAGGTAAAGACAGACTCAAGTCAAAAAGTGGAAGGACTACTCGATGAGAGGCAAAGGAAGAATCAATGGTGGATGTGGGCTGAGGAGGGAAGTGACAAAGATGATCATAAGGAAAAGAATTATCATAGAATGTGACATGTCGAGATATGTAGGTTTTATAGAGATAGGGTCATAACAGAGATAAGCATATTGTGAAGTTGAATATCCTATAAAAATGCAAGGTGTAGAATGTTGTTGTAATTTGTGCTGGGTGTAAGGCCTAAACCAAGGAAAACACAAGCAACCAAATGAATGAAGATGATGATAATTAGGTGGAGATTTATGTAGTATTTCATATGGAGAAGTCATCTGGAGAATTGGTGTAGGTAATTTATTGATCAGGTATACATTCATTTGAAAAGCATGAGACCAGAAGGATGGTGGTAGTGTGGATTGATGAAGAAGGGCTCGACCAGTTTCAATGACATGTCGATGGTGCCTTTTAGCTGTGCCAATTAACTCAGGTGTATGAAGAGGATTAGTAAAATGTGGATTCCATGATAACCCAACATATTCTTAAGAGCAATATATTCACCACCATTGTCAGTATAAACAGGTGATTTTAGTTTTAAAGAAGTTTTCAACAAGAGATTTAAACCGTGTGAAAATGGAAAGCACTTTAGATTTATGTTGAATGGGGTATAACCAAATATATTTGGAAAAATGATCAACAAACATTACATAATATTGAAAACCATCAACAGATGGAACTAGAGTTGGACCCCAAACATCACTAGATAACAACTAAAGGGGATGAGTACTAGACAGATGCTTGTTGGAAAAAACCAATTTATGACTCTTGGCACAAGCACAAGACACACAAGGATTCAGAAGACTACGACAATTATGAAGAGAAAAATGTTTGTTGAGATGCTGACGAACTGGTGCAGATGGGTGGCCTAAGATGTGATGCCAGTCCCAAACAGAGCAATGGGTAGTAACTTAGGAAGGATGGAGCTTCTTCAGAAAGGAAGTGTAATATAAATCATCAACACAGTGACCCTGCATTAGTACCTCCTTGGTTGTGACATCCTTGATCTGAAAATGAGAGGAGAAGAATTCAACAAAACATTATTACTAGCACAATGCTTAAAGACAGAAAGCAAATTATGTTTGAGGGTGGGAACATGGAGGACATCAGATAAGGATAAAGACTTAGTTGAAGTAGGAACAATGGTGGTACCAATGTTGGTGATTGGTAATTCAGTACCATTACCAACTACCAGATGATTAGAACCATCATAAGAAGTTACAAGTGACAGATTATGAAGGTCGGTGGTGATGTGATGGGAAGCACCAGAATCAACAATCCACTTATCAGAAGCCTGCTCTGCGGGCTTATGAATATGATAGGTCGAAGGTTGTTTGTTGCGAGGACATCCATGAAGCTTAAAACAACGGTGAGTTATATGACCTAGCTTCTCACAATATTGGCAGATGATGGAAGAATAACCATCGCTACCACCGCAAGTTTTTACTGGTGACACCTGACCATCAGGTCCAGAAGTTAAACTTAAGGAACTAAGTCGTCGTCGTTATTGAGAAGTAGTACTGGGTAGTGACCCATGCTACATTGGGCAGCAACAATTTCTATTCTAGTGTAATTTATAACCAATTAACGCAGTAGCAGTAGTGGAATCGGTTCGTCCTAGCCATGACAAGTAAGTCTCATGATCAAGAAGCTTTTCATGAAATTCTTCAAACAAAATTGAGCCGTCTTGTGCCCGTATGGCCGCTGCAATCTCCTTAAAATCAAAACCAATACCGTTAAGAATATGTATAATAAGATCTGTGTCATCAACCGAGCAGCCAATGATAGCTAATTCATTGGCAATATTTTTGAGTTGCTGGAGATAAACAGCCATAATTTGCTCTCCTTTTTCAAGACAAGTAAATTGTTCTTTCAAGGAAAACATTTTGGAGCGAGAACTACACGCATAAGTTTTTCCAAGCACCTCCCAGGCCTGTTTAGAAGAGGTAACCAAACTAAGTAAGGCAACAATGTTGTCTGCTACAGAGGAAATAATAGCAGCAATCAGAAGCTGGTCCTGTCTAACCCAAGGAGGATAACCAAGATCAGTAATCAAAGGACACGGGAAAGAGCCATCCGTGTATCCCTATAAGCCATAACCAATGAGGAGTGTCGTCATCTGCACTCTCCAGGCTAAAAAGTTGGTCCCATTGAGTTCAATGGATGTAGTATTTAAAATAACCAAAGACGAGTTGTTGAATGGTATCGTATTTGCAGGACTTGTAATGCCTGAGTTATCTTTTGGAGTAGTCATATCGTGTAGATGGATAGGCCAAAGAAAAAATGTAGACAGATACAAGAACAATGCAAACGACAGATAAGAGAGAGAAAAAATGAGAGAGAGACCGTCGTTAAGCTTTGAGAGTCTCCAATATCATGAAGAGAAAAATTGCAGAAATGAAAAATGATATGAGTCTGTCGCTCTGTCCTATTAATTGCAGTCTGTACAAAGAGTTTTAAATATAGAAAAATATGTACATGTAGTAAGATACGTAACAATAAGTTGTTATGGTTGAACAGTGATTAGTTGCAATGAAAAGGATGTAGATTAAGATTAGTACTTAATAAAAGCATAGGCAGAAGCTTGATGGAGGAAAAAAGATTAAAACAAACACTACTCATGGAAGATGGTAACATCCTTTTCAAGGTTTATATAGAACATCAACTAATGGATATTATGGAATCTGGTCCATGGCATATGGAAAGGCAACCGATGTTTTTACAGAAATGGAAACCAGGGCCAGATTGTAACAAAGAGCATATAGAGGCTCTTCCTATCTGAGTTCAATTCTATAACATTCCTCTAGAATTATCAAAAATTGAAGGGCTAAGCTACATAACCAGCTCCTTGGGGACCCATTTGTATGGACTCTCAAATTGCCTATAAGGAGAGAATATGTTACACCAAGATATGTATTGAGGTAAAATGCTAAGATGAACTGCCAGATAAACTACCTATCCATAAGTTGAATGAAGCTGGTGAATTTGAACAAGAAAAATTTTCCCTATCCTACCCATGGAGACCCTCTGTTAATGCCAAACAGTGGAGAGCAACTAGTAGACTTTTTAAAAGAAGATGGTTAGAGGAATTACTTGATACTAACAACAGGATGGTTAGAGGAATCACTTGATAATAACCATTCACCATAGGATCATGCAACTTTAGGCCTATAGTACTAGAAGGAAAGGAGAACCCCCCATTAGTTGATATGAATGCAAATTACTCTGTAGATAGTAAAGAGCTTGAACTAATCAATAAACAGCTAGGAGATGTAGGGGGTGATGTTGAACATGTAGGAAACGGCACAATTGAGGAGCCCCCTAATTAGAGATTATGGTAGAGCGGTCCAGTCCAGCAGATGGTGAACCTGTAGATATAACAGAAAGTTCAACAGATGCAATTCCTAGTCATAACAAGGAGGATATCAACTCTTCTGATATAACAAAAATTCCACATGCCATAAGGATCAAGTAGAATCAAAGGCTACTACGATACAGATAAATAGTAAATCTAGAAGGAGAACAACCCAAAGACTAAATAAAAATCCCAAAGGGGATCTCTCCCCCTGATGATTCTTGTCTGGAATGTCTGAGGGCTAAATACCCCCTAAAAACAAGCTATGATAAGAGACTTAATCCTGGAATATAAGCTGTGTATAGTAGGGATTCTTGAAAAAAAAACAGAGCTTCATAACTTTCTAAAGTTTCTCAATTTTTAGGCAAAGACTGGGCTGTCAATACCAACCTATCTTCCCACTACAATGGCTGCATATTATGCTTTTATCATATCAAAAAGTTTCAGCTCAATTGCAAGGTGAAAGTGACCAACATCTCCATTTATCTTGCCAACTATATGGTGCTAGTATAAGGTTTGAAATCTCCCTTCTTTATACTTCAAGCTTCCAATTTTAACAAACTGATTCTAATTGGAACTCTTTGCAACTTCTGCAAAATACTACATAAATCCTTGGATAATCATTGGTGATTCTAATTGTATTCATAAGAACAAAGAATTGGAAGGAGGAAGGGGACTCCAACCTGTCTCTAACAGGGAGCTTAAAGAATTTCTGCAACAAGTACCATTAATTGATTTGAGCTACAATGGAAGATTCCTTGCTTGGAATAACAAGTAGCAAGGGCGGTACTTGATTAGAAAGAAGTTAGATAGAGCCATGGTAAACTCGGACTGGTTGCATACCTTTTCTCACTCCTATGCATATTTTGGAGATAATCTACTTTCAAATCAATCCTATATCCTAATATATATCCTATATAACCCTGTTTTTCGAGGAGCTACTTTCAAGTTCTTCAATGGGCTATCCAAGCAAGATGGGTTTTTGGACCTAGTTAGAGAATGCTAGCAACAACATATAAAGGGGTATAAATCATATCAGTTAATGCAAAAGCTTAAAAAGGTCAAATAAGCTCTCAAACAACTTTTTGCTCACAGCTCCAGAAGGGTTCAAGAATGCAAAATACGATTACAAGTATCTAAGACTGACTGTTATCAGTTCCCACACAGTTTCCAAAAGTGAGATATAGAAATTCAGAGAATAAATGAATATCAACAAGCTTTTTCCTTGCAATAATCTGTCCTACACCAGAAAGTTAGAAACACCTAGTTGAAAGATGGAGACTAGAACACTGCCTTCTTTCATGCTTCTATATTAGCTAGGAGAAACACCAACTGAATTATGCAACTCCCTGATTCCTCTTGAAATTATCACTTTAACTAATCATCACTCTTGGAAATTATAAGAGCTTATTTTGATAAGTTGATGGGTAAATCATACCAAACCAGCCAAACAATTTCCATACACAGATTTATCGACAGCCCCATAAACCTTACCATTAAGGACCTCTTAATAGCACTGATCCATGACTCCGAAATTAAAGAAATCCTCTTCTCTCTAAACCCCTCAAAGACTCTTGGTCTGGATGGCTTCACTGCCTATTGATTTCAATACACATGGAGTATTACGAGAGTTCTTTTCACCCAAGCCATTTAAGAAACACTGTCATTATGTAAAATGTTGAGAGAAATAAACCAGACATTCATCTTTCTCATTCTTGAAAAACCAAATCCATCCTCTTTGACATATTATAGACCCATACCATATCGCAACATCATCTAAAAAGTGATTGCCAAGCTGTTGTCCATTTGACTTAAAAAAGCACTAAAGGAGATAATCAACCCTACACAAGGAGTTTTCATAGAAGGCAGAACCATTGGAGATAATATACTACTTATGTTAGAGCTACTTAGAAGTTATCAGTCTAGTAAGAATCTGAAAAGTTACCTCTGGAAAATAGATTTTTACAAAGCCTTTGATATAGTTAGTTAGGATTTTATTGAAGCATGTCTGTCAGCTATGGATTTTCCCTTGAAGTTTAGAGATTGGATAAGGCTATGTTTACACCTCCTTAGTAAGCATCCTAGTTAATGGAGTACCTACAAAGCCAGTGAAGTGTGCTTAAGGGATACGTTTTCAACTTGTTCATAGAAGGGCTATCGAGAATGCTTGATAAACTTATACTTCATAATGGACAATTATGTTTCCACTACAAATGCAAATCTCTAAAACTCACACATCTCATGTTCACTAGTGACCTGCTTCTTCTATCTGAAGCTGATACATTCTCAATTAACATCCTCAAAGACATACTGTAGAGGTTCTCCAACTGGTCAGGCTTCCAAGTCAATCTTCAGAAAAGCAACTTCTATTATTTAGTTGTTGTCAATGACAAAATTGAACTAGCACGGTCACTAGGTATGGAACTACATGCTTACTCCCTTTAAGTACTTGAGGGTCCCCATCTCTCACACTAAACTTACAAACAAAGGCTGCAGTCCAGTCCTAACGAAATACAAATCTAGAATCCTAGCTTGGCAAAACAAGTTCCTCTCTATGGTTGCTAGAGCCACGCTTATTCAGTCTATTCTAAATAATCTACAAATGCACTAGATCAATCACTTGATACTGCCAAGGAAGGTGATCAAGGAACTCGAACTCACTATAAAAGCTTTCCTATGGTTAGGATCTATAGAAAATGCAAGGAAAGATAAAGTTAAGTGGGAAGAACTCACGCTTCCCAAAAAGCAAGGAGGGTTAGGATTACTCTCAACCAACTTGTTGAAGAAAGTGCTACTTTACAAGAAAATATGGAGGCTTTATATATATAAGAATGCCATATGGATCAAATGGATACATCAAACTTACTTACCTTTTAACACTTTTAGCAAATAACAAACCTTACGGACTGCTCATAGGTATTCAAACAAATATTAAACATCAGACCGTGGATATACACTCTCATCTTTCACAAGCTAGGAAATGGATGCAATATCTCCATCTGGTTTGACAATTGAACTCAATTCACTCCATTAATCTAAAGGACATAACTAGACTGACTCGAAAATTGACTCTCACTCTAAGCCAAATGTTTAACTCTTATTGTCGATGGACAATGGTTCGGAAACTACAAAGGGTTCAGACTCTTAAGTCAATATCTCCCAAATATAACCAATAACAATAATGAGGATACGGTAATTTGGAAACCCAAAGGTCTCTTGAAAAATAACTCTTACTATAAAAGTCTCCAACCGAAATATCCAACAATCTCTTGGTTCAAGCTTCTTTGGAAGAAAAGTCTCAGCCCAAGAGCCTCCATGATAATGTGGTTAGTGATCAAGAATAGACTCAACACCAAAGATAGATGGTTTGGTATTTATGATCCTATATGCATCTTATGCCACCTCACAACAGAAGATAGGAATCACCTATTCTTTAATTGCACATACACTAAACTGGTATGGAGCCAAATATTTCACAAATTGGGATTTTTTTGTAGTTCGTATGACTGGATCCAAATGCTTCGCCAGGTCATCAATATCGTAAACCATCATAAAGAAGGTTCCATGCTGATCGATACAACTTTCACCATATCCATATACAATATCTGGCAAGAGAGGAATCGAAGTTCACACCAGAGAGAGCAAATCGCGTAATACCAACTAACAGCTAACATCATCAATGATATCCGAGGACTTATAATAGCCAAAGAGACAACGTAAAATCTGACAGACAATATGCGAATGAACTGGAACCTTTAACTTAGTAGCTTTGTATCCATTATGTACAAATTCGAATATAGGCCTAATACTTTTGTTTCCCTGGGGAAAAACCAATCTTCTTGTTGTATATAATTTTTACTATAGTTGAGGAAAATTCCTTTCAATTTTAAAAAAATACAAATAAAACTTTAACATTGAGAAAAATTTTTAAATATAACCCAATAATAACGGAAAAACTGATAGCTATATGATGCCAGGATCGTTCCTAGTATTTTATAGGCTCTAGGTAAAGTAAAAAAAATAGGCCCTTATTTTTGCCTATTTTTGGGCTCTTATAAAAAATAAAAAGAAGTAAAATATGAGTCTTTTGTTGTTCTTTACAAGGTTAAGAATGAGTCATATTTTATTTTATTTTATTTTTTATGAGTATAAAAATAGACCTTATTTTACTGTTTATAAGAATAGGCCTTGAGCGGACACCCAGGCTGTCTTTACCCAGGGCCGGCCTCATATGATACTATCTGTTTTTTGTCAAGTTACCGATCACGTGATGGTTTTTAATATTTAATTATTTCTTCTACAGGCCACACTGCTATGTCATATCTGACGTGCCGCTTTCTTAAAAAAAATTAAAAATGTTATTGCTTGCGAAGAGTGGAGAGAGAGAGAGAGAGATGCCTTTACATAGCATCACATCAGTCACTTGGTTGTGATTTGGGTGTAGAGCAAAATGTAGTTTTAGGCTTGAACTTGGAGTTTATAAGAGCTTTGACAGAAGAGTCCAGATCCTCTGTCCAATATTACCCTGTCTTATTCTATTCAATGAATCTCAACCATTTATTTATGTAGGTCCCGCGTGAGTCTCGCGTGGGTCTCTCATGGGTCCCACGAAATGAATGACTGAGATTTCATGGGACAGAATAAGACAGGATAATATTGGACAGAGGATCCCATCTATTGGCAAAATGGGCAATTATTTTGATCTTTGGTTACAAGAGAGCGTTTACAATTGAAGGGGTGGTAAATGCAGGCCAGGTATGGAGCTATCGGACAAAGCATATTGTTGTGGAGGAAGGCATGGCCTAAGGTTTCGCAACTCCTTAAAGTTTTCAAAGAGCAAGGTTTAGTTTCGGCTATCCTTCTGCGTTTGTCGGCGTTCTTCTTAATGGTTGAGACTTCCACAATTACCCTGTGGCCAAGGACGGTATGCTCTTCCAGTACGAGAGTTTGGTTTGGTTATAAGAATTATTTTGTGTGCAGTAGATTGTTAAACCTAGTGTAATTTGGGGATACAAATATTAGGAGTTCACAAACTTACCACAATGCAAAACAAAAATATAGGAGAAAAAGTGGAGGAGTTTTTGACATTGCTCTATGTCTTAACTCATTTTTGATGAACATAGATATTGGCGATCGTTCATTTTATTTTCTTAACAAAAGGAAAATTATTAAGCCTATGTATGTGATGTAATGAATAAATGAAATTTAGTTTTCATGCTACTTAGTGCACTAAGTAGTATTTGGTGAACTAAGGATCAAACTGGTCTTAAAAGAAGTTGTGGAGCTCATAAGTAATTTTGCATGTTGATTTTGACAATAAAATTACCAAAAAATATTGCACAAATGAGTTAATAAAGAATTACAACATTGAAGCTGTGATGTATGTTCCCCAGCTTTCTGGATCCCAACTAAGATAGACCCGTCATAGAAAAAACCACGTTATGTTTTTCTCTTATATCAGTAGACCTTATTGAATATTAATTGCGTGTAATTCCAATCCTTCTTTTCAATTTTGTGAGCGTCAAAATTTCATTGGCCTTATGATATAATTAAATCTGTCAGGTACGTGAATTGGTCAAGAAAGCGTTTGGCAATGGTGTCTTCAAAACGCTTCGCACTGATGTTCATTGTAACTGTTCCCATTTTTTCTCTTGAATGGTGATTTAGCTTTCATGTGGAATTCTATTTACGTACTCAGTATGGTCAATATTAGAGCAGCCACACCACATTAGTCACAGATGCAGCCGCAACAATTTTTGGTGAAGCTGGTGCTAGTGCAGCTAATGGAGTAATGACTGTATTCCTCTCTCTCTCTCTCTATGTGTGCACTCCTGCGCTCACGTCTTTGTGACATTTTTAAGAAAGTGTGTTCCCTATTGCCACGTTAGATATGGGATGACAGTGCGAAGTTCGCAAAATTAATAATTAAATATTAAAAACTACCAGCTCATTTCTGATTTGGTAAAAAATTGATGGCATCATGTATTCGTAAGTTTTTCCCTTATTATGAGGCTACATTTGAACGTTTTCGAAATGTTAGGGTCTTATTTGTAATTTTTGAAATTTTTGGGTTAAATTTGACGATTGATGTAAAAATTATGGTCAAAATCGACCTTTTGCCCAACTATTATAATGTGCATGTTTTGTCGATAACCGATAAGAGAATGCATGAGACTGTAGACTAGAACTGAAGAATGGATGTTAACAAGTTTATTTCCGAAGAGTGTTGCAAAATTATGAAAAAAGAGAATCTTAGAGCATGAGATTTAGTCTAATATAAGAATCCATGTATTTGCAAGAGTTCATATTACACTTAAAGGCAAGTCATGTTTTGCTTATATATTGCACCCTTGAAAAGTTTCCTTCATTACATCAATTATATATAGGTTTTGCTCTTCTTGATAATGTCATTTTTTGAATATGATTTCTTTAAAAATTGCAAATAAAACTTATGCATAATCTAAAGTTAAATTCATAATATGGGGTGAATGAAGTGCATGGCTTTATTTTGTTTTCATTATTACGTCTCCGTATTATGCTCTATCTTCAACTTAAGAAAAAGTGAAATTTGGATGTGAAAATAGAGTTAGAACAAAATTATATTTTTATTTTTAGGATATTTTTGTTTGAAGAAGATTATGTTTAAATTGGAAATTTTACAAATAAAACATCTTGGTAATTCTTTGAGTTGACAATGAGAGAGATAAAAGAAGAGAGTGGAAAGATTTTTTTTCTAGAAAATACTACAACCTTATACAAAAAACTCTTCCACCTTATACAAAATACTATTACTATTTACAAAAATTCCATAGTTTTGTTTGAAGAAGATTATGTTTAAATTGGAAATTTTACAAAGAAAACATCTTGGTAATTCTTTGAGTTGACAATGAGAGAGATAGAATAAGATAGTGGAAAGATTTTTTTGTAAAAAATAGTACAATCTTATGAAGAAAAACACTTCCACCTTTTACAAAATACCATTACTATTTACAAGATTGTCACAATTCTATTTAAAAAACACTTCATATGGAAGATATCTTTAGTCAATATTATACATACACTAGATGATATTGTAAATACCATAATTCCATATCAAAACTATCTTTATTTTAATATGTAAATATCATGTCTAACACTCCAGCAAAAAGAACTTTAAAAATTATAAAAAAGCATAACTATAAATACAATTATTGTTGTGTTTTTATTAAGACAACAAAATTCATACCGTTAACTAAAGTCATGCTATTTTAGGTGTAAGGTAACAAATTTTTTTTAATTAGGCAAATGAATAATGTTGCCTAAATTTTGACTAAGGCAACAAAACGGTTTCAAACTATAGTAACAATGTTAAATGGATATAACAATACTTTGAATTTTTGTAAGGCAATGAATTGGATTTTTAGGTAATAATATCTAATAACAAAAATAACAGTTTTTCCTTTCATTAGCAACAACGTTAATTTTTATTAAGAAAAAATAAAATATTGAAAACAACCATATATACATTAATGTATGTTCTAAAATATATATTACCAACTGTCAATCACCAATAAACTACATTTATAAATGTTACCATATAGTCCATATGGACTTAATGAAATTCAACCTTTAACATATTCCAAATACAATAATAAAAAATTATTAGTTGAAAATATGCACCTATATTCAAGATACAATGCCATGTAACTCTCTAAAACTTTTAAACTACTTATTTTGTATGCAACATGTCTATGTTGAAGTACACAATCAATAATATGGGTGTGTTGGTGTGTGTTTTTTCAACATCAAACTTGGCCAAAATAGCTCCAAATTGCAATAAACTTGTTCCAATACATTCTTTTTGCTCCAAATAAGTGAATTATGACCTAAAAATGAAATATAAATGAATTAAGTACTAAAAACATAAAAAAAAAACTCAAATAAAGAAAGGAAATGCACGAAATATAAACCTAAAAATATGAACAACTAAGCACTTATCAAACTCCTCAATACTTAAGCTTTTGTTTGTTCTCAAGAAAATCAATTTTATTACTCTCAACTTAATAAGAAACATCTCCATGAAAGCATTAAACATATTAAAGTTATCCATCAAGATTCTTCATTATTCATTCAATTGCAAAGTCTAATGAATTGTTAAGCATTTAGTTACTTGAGTCAAATTATGAATCAATCTAGTTTAATCCATAATTCTTTAAACTTCATCTTAATTCACACCATTTCACTCAGTGCATAAAGTGAACATACATGTGAAAAAAATGCTAAAACTTTTATGCATCCCTTTATTAAACACAAAACACTAAATTTAAACAACATATGAGCATTTAGAAGCTTGTTTGAAAATTAACCTAACTTTTGATGTGAGAGTAAACACCTTATCCTTGATTATTCAACTAGATCACTATCTTAAATGGCTACTAACACCAATCTTTAACTTCAAATTTTTTATTAGTACAAAACTAGTAGAGTAAAATTATTTATACTCATTTATTGAACAATTATCATTTTCTTTCTTATAATTTTTCTTTTTAAGTAGGATAATTAAAATGATAAAAAAGAACTCAAATTCTACATAATTTATATATAAATTATACAAAAAGTATCATAATGCAAATCAAGTATCCATTCTTAAAATTAATAAAACAAATTGAAATAAACTTTATCATCAAAACTCATAACTATTTGAATAAAAAGGTAAATCATAATTATAATAAAATGCATAATTAATCATCTTGATTAAGATCCCTAAAAAATTCTCAAATTATTCATTATTAAGCTACTTGTAATAAAATTGACAAGCTTGACTTCCAATCTCTTCCCCACACTTAGGTTGTACCTTGTTCTTAATGCACAACATAAGCAAGAATGATGAAAAATAATGGAGAAGGTGAGGATAACTAGTAGTCCCTTGATCGAAAAAGATTTTCAGTGTTATCTAATGTCATTAACAGCCATCTAGTGTCAATGAAATCTTCTCTACTCTAAAGCATACAATGATGTCGCCTTCATGTCCTATAGAAGTCTAACAAATTTCAAGTAACAAAGCTAAAGCAAAAAGACTAAAACTATGATAACAAACTAAACTTCTAATGAAAATCCTATAAACTAACCAATCAAAATAAAAAAAAACACCTAATTAATGAGGTTCCTCCTAACCAATGCTTCTTTATGACTCTTTTTATTGGACTTTTGCATAAGTCCTTCTTCAACTTGAATCTATAATCAATTGTTTGCTTATACCTATCTTCTCTAATTAAGCGTTTATTAGCTTGTAAATAAGTCACATTCTACAATATAATAAGGATCAAATTAATAAAACCAAGTACATTTTCTAATGCCCTTTCTAGTAACAAACTTTAAATATAAAATGGAATAATAAAACCCCTTAGATATAGATAGAAAGATTAAAGATAATTCCTCGACAATCTCCTTACTTGGATCCTCCTCTTCCTCTTTCTCTTCTTGTTTTTGCTCTTCCTTCTCTTTTTTCTTCTCTTTTTAAACAACAACTTCCTTATTTACTTTAATTTCTTGATCCACTTAACTCCTCAAAGTTTTCGTATTTTCTTATTTCCTAAAATTTGGCTCGATATATCTAGATAAAATTCCTAGTTACTTTGTGAAAACAAGATCAATAAACTTTCTAGTCATAAGTCCCATATTGTAGAAAGAGGAAAATGCTTAGTTTATTTTATAGATGGTAGCCTCAACTATAGCAATGGCTTTCACTAGGAGCTCCTCAAGATGTTGATCCTCCTCTTGTTACTATTTCTGTAGAAATCTAGGTGGATCTTGATCATTCCATGTAAAGTTATGATAGTTGCTCTACCTTGGACTATAAATATTCTTATATGGCTTATTTTGAGGCCATTTGTTTTTAAGAAAATTGGATTCTCCTACATGTAGTCCAATGTATGACATTCATGATTAGGGAGGCCGCTACCATAAATGTTATAACACATTATGGATACAGTTAAGCTTCCAAAGATATATTACCTTCCCTCTTATTCTAATAAGTGATGAAATGCCATAATCTCCTGGAGAATACTATCCTATCCATCGTTCCATTATGTTTAATGGCTATAATAATGATTATGCAAATATTGAAAATAAGCCACCAATATATGATCAAGATAAAGAGCTATAAGAGTAAACAAATAAAGCAAGGAAAAAGAAAAAGTGTGAAGGAAAAATAATGGCTAGATTAATAGAAATCAAGTGTTCCTAACATCCTAGTCTTTAGAAACAATGTTAGAAGCTTGATTGATTTGATTTATATTTTAATTGCAAGTGCATGGCTTACTCACTAAAAATAAGATAAAGAATATTCAAATGGTTGAAAAAACTTCAAAATATGTCTGCAAAAACACCCAAATGCTTTTTGGTGCAAAATTAATGAGAAAAAATATATTGGGTTTTAGGACCTAAACTAATGCTTCAAGCAAAAAGCTAATTACAATGGTTACTTGTAACACATTGATTTACTAATATGCTTCCAATGCATAAGATTCACTAATAGTGGGGTATTGGTTAACCAATGGGTCATATTTGTCGATCAATGTTGTATATTGGTTGACCAATATGTTAACCAATATTACAATAAGCTCTCGGCACATTAATTTTGACAAATTTAACCTACATTCATCAACCACCACTCCATATAGGTTAACCAATAAACTAAATTCGTGGTTGATGAGGGTTTTCATTGAAATAAAAATTTTAAATCTCTCTTAAGAATGAAAATACTAATACAATTAGTTAACATGATGATGTGTTTACACAGACTGAGCCTTTAATATTATCAAGCTGACTAAGTGAAAGTGTAATAAACATTACAAATTATTTATAACATTGGTATGCCTTAATCTTCTTTTCCCTTCAGTCTGATTTTCATTTATTTTGAGGAAAACTTCAATTTTTCCTTAGCAATTTAATAAAAATGTCTCTTAATTTATGCATGAATATAATTTGCTCTTTTATTACTTTCATAAAAAATAAAACTCATTAATATTACTTAAGTTTTGTTATCATCAAGACATTAACAGCAACCATCGTTTAGTCCAAATGAGGTTATTAAATTATTACTTGCATTTTCATTGCGTATGGATTTTAAATTATTTTAAATAGTATTTAAAAATAAAATTTTAAATGTTTTGCATAAGAAGAAGTGATTATCACCTTTTAATTTTTGAAATTCATAATGCACCTAACTATGTTTATAAACTTTTAAAAGCTTTATATAATTTAAAACTTTAGATCTTGGTATGATAGATTTAGTGTATTTCTTTATAAAATGGATTTGCTAAATGTAAGGATGATAAAATACTTGTCAATAAAAAATTATATTCATAACATTAAAATTGTTGAAATTTATAGTGATGATATTATTTTTGGAGCAACTAATAAAATCTTATGTAAGGAATTTTCTAAATGTATAAGTAGAAATTGTGAGATTAGCATGATTTACTCATTTATAAGGAAAAAAGAAAATTGTCAATAAAAATTTTGTGAAATTATATATTCTTAACTAGTATAAATCTTCTCAAAATGAGTCATATAGAAAAAAAATCAAGGGAGTAAACAAGAGCATGATGGGTGAGCTCAGTTTCTTTCTTAGACTTTAGATAATGCAAAACAAGGAGGATGTGTTCTCAATCAAGCCATGTACACCAAAGAATTCCTTAAAAACTTTTTGATAAATAAAACTAAGCTATTAGCAACACTTAGAAGTGTCATAATTAAGTTGAAAAAAGATGAAGAAAGTAAGTCAATTGATGTAAATCTCAATTGAGGTATGGTTTTTAGATTACTTTACTTTATAAGTAAGCCTAATATTTTGTTTAGTGTATGCTTTGATGCTATATTTCAATCAACTTTTATAAAGTCTCATCTTTTAGTCGTTAAGTGTAAACACTAATATATGTGGTATTATGTAGTTAGGATTTTAAACTTAAAAGTTCACTTTTAGCTATTTCAATATGGATTATGATAGTAGTCTTTGCAATAGAAAGAGCACATATTACTTTTCAATTTCGAGATGATACATTGGTTTCATGCTTTAGCAAGAAATAAAGTTCGATTACCTTATTAACCATAAAAGTTGACTATATGTCAGTTGTTTGACTCGAGTAATAACTTAGAGATTATGATATATGTAACTTTATAAATATACCTATTAAGTATAATAATACTAGTGCCATTTATCTTACGAAGAACACTTCTATAATCTAGAACTAAGCATGTAGAAATTAAGTATAATTTTAATAGAGATAATGTGTAAAATTAGGACATTGAACTCAAATTTATTGAAACATTACACTAATTGGTTGATAGTTAGGTTTTGAAAAAATTAGAAGGGAACTCAATATGATTTATATTCTTTATGATTAATTAATTTTTTCATATGTTCCTATACATATTTAATCATTTTAAAAAATTTAATTCAATTTAGTGTTATTTAAATTCAATATGGAGTGTTCTTGTTTATGAATTTACTTTCTACTTTATGCACCTTCGACTAACTTATTGGTTAGCATCAACTAACTAAAGGTTGACGATAAAAGTTACAAAATTCATTGTATGTAGCACCCCACTCTTGCAAGACACTTACCCGACATCCTGAGTGATGTCCGTGTGCATTTTCCACAAGGGTGGCATACTAGAACATTCAAACAGTTGAAACTCAGTACAAATTTTTCAAAAATATCACACACATACGTGGAAATCAATATTCAAATTTGGCCCATATTTTTATTTCATAAACATTGAAAACATAATTATTATTACACTTTGCTAAACCTCACTTGCAATACATTTCCAATTTCAAAAGTTATTACATACAGAATTATTCAAATATACATTGTACAAAAATTGTGGAATATATGATTTGATACAAAAATAAGAAAATAAATGCAAACGTCAACTGATCCTAACCTCTATCTCTTACTTAAATGTAGTGGCTATACTTTCGTTAACCTAACGAGGTAACTCTTTGGAGTCTAAAAAATATTGCAAAATTTCGATGAGTTTTTGCAAATACAATGAGTGACCATCCTAGATGGCTCACTCAATCACATAAGACATCATATCATATTTTCATATAATTCACATCACTTCATTTAACATATAGCATCACATTCAGAATAGTCAAATCAATCATTTCAATCATGTAAAAATACACGTATCACTTATAATGCAATGCGTATGAGACTCACTTTCATTTATTACTTTGTTGTGACCGAGTGCTTATTTACTAGCTCATATCTCTTAGTAGATACCGAGCTATATCAGATGTAACCCATTCCCATCTGACACATGCATGTGTGTGTATGCACGTGTCCCCTTTTTGGTAATACGTACACATGCCTGATAGAAATGGCTTGTTAACTATCTCACTTTCACTATATCACATGTCATCGTACTAAAATCATAAATCACATTTAGTAAAACCCAAAATTTCCTCATTTTATATCAAAAACCATAGTTACATTTTAGCATTCAGTTCAACATCATCAAAAGAGTATAAACAACTCAACCGATACAGTATGATACATATTTGAGGAATAATAAAAGATAATAACTACAATGTCTTTAATCCTAGCTAATAGACCTTTGAGTCATCTCTGATATTAAGCTGCACAAAATCTACTTCTATGAAGTCCTAAAAGCTAGGTCGTCTCGCTCTCAGACCTGTAAAAGTCAACGGTGCAATTTTGATGAGTTTTGCAAACTTAGTAGAGTAATCATCCTCGATGGTCACTCATGTAGCAAAACACAGTAATCATAAAATCACTCAGATCATACAGTCACACAGTTCATTTTGTTACATATATTAATACATAATACATAAAAATTGGAGACAAATGGATTGGAAGTTATGTATTAACATGTTTGTTGATCATGAACACTAATTACCTAAGTGTTAAGTGCTACAACTTCCTCCAAATTTGCTGCAAAACAAAACCAATGAGAAAACACATAAGAGAAGTGTCACATGTAGGACAAAATGGTGCATTTAGACGAACTTACTAACTGGAATAATTGAGAGAAAAGATGAAGAAGAAGATGATTTCTGTTGGCGTTTAATGCATTTCTAGGTGTCTTTTTGTACAGCTTAATAGTTATAAGATGGGCTAGGCCATTGTATTTGTTTTATTTTATGATGGGCTTTATATAAAGTTGTAAGGAGCTCAGTCTTGGGACTCTGACCATTACTTGTTTTGATATGAGAACTAGTCAAGACGTTCCCTTTCACTGGTAGCAACATATGAGGTTCGAGGAGTTTAATGGTGACTTCCAGTTCAAGCTTTAATCCTTTAAAAAAGAATCCGATGAAGAATTATTTGGGTAAGGCGATCTATTTAAAGCAATGATCAAACGTTGTGCAGCATTCTTGCACCAACTATTCATTTTAAAACTCTATAAAGTCCCTAATGGGGTCTTCAAAGACCTCTCATCAAATCTCTATTTAATCATATCCTTAAATTCTTCCTAACTCTATTGTTCCTCAAGGGTTTGCCTTCTAGTAGCTAACTGGTATCATTCCTAGGGCCCCCCCTCAAGGTGCATTGTAGCAATGGTTATCTTCTTTTACTTCAATGTATGGTCCAACACAAAGAATTGCTCACTCTTATATAACCAACTCCTCACGTCACTTCCTTCAAACACTGAAAAATTGATTTTGCTAGACCACGTTTGAGTGGTATTATTGGACCCCGTTTCTGGAGCCCAACATTCAGAGTCATCATAAGACGTGGGCGTGCGCGTTACCTTGAAGGGTTATTTCCATAGAACCCTCTTTGGTCGTCATCTCACAAGGGTGGTGTGCCCACACCAGTCAATCACCAAAAATCATAATTAACATCTTTAGAACAATTCTAGCTCCATATCTCTAGTTTAATTTAAAGCAAGAACTAACTCAATTGGAACTCTATAGAAGAAGTTAGGCTTAAAAAGCCAAAGTATGTTCATACCCCAATCGTGGTCTCCCAATCGACCCCTCAATTTCTCTCCATAAATGTAGAACCTCGGCCTCTTGGGCCTCGCGTCCACAGGACCTCAGTCGCTCGAGCCTCGCGTCCTCCAAAGGGCCTCGGCCTCTAGGGCCTCGCGCCCACCCGCTTGCAGATATTGTCCGCTTTGAGCCTCGGCCTCTAAGGCCTCACACCCGCACAGTTTTGCTTTTCCACAGGACTTCTCAGGAGGTCACCCATCCTGGTACTGCTCTGGCCCTAACACGTTTAACTTCGGAGTTCTGATGGGATCCGGTGCTTTAGGACATGAAAAACGCGTCTATAAGGGGAAGGTATCCACACCGTTATAAGGGGTGCTTTGTTCTCCTTCCCAACCGATGTGGGATCTTACAATCCACCCCCTTTAGGAGTCCTAGCGTCCTCGCTGGCACAACAACTCGGATCCTGTCTCTGATACCAATCTGTAAGACCTCAGCCTCTCGAGCCTCATGTCCACAAGACCTCAGCCTCTCGGGCCTCGCGTCCTCCAAAGGGCCTCGGCCTCTAGGGCCTCGCGCCCACTCGCTTGCAGACATTGTCCGCTTTGAACCTCGGCCTCTAGGGTCTCGCACCCGCACGATTTTGCTTTTTCACAAGACTTCCCAGGAGGTCACCCATCCTAGTACTGCTCTGGCCCTAGCACGTTTAACTTCGAAGTTCTGATGGGATCCGGTGCGTTAGAGCATGGAAAACGCGTCTGCAAATGGAAGGTATCCACACCCTTATAAGAGGTGCTTTGTTCTCCTTCCCAACTGATGTGGGATCTTACAATAAAACTTTCTT
The DNA here is from genome assembly GCA_025531925.1 of Erythroxylum plowmanianum. NCBI lineage: Eukaryota > Viridiplantae > Streptophyta > Magnoliopsida > Malpighiales > Erythroxylaceae > Erythroxylum > Erythroxylum plowmanianum. The sequence continues at coordinate 12,284,016 of JANVCQ010000006.1, read as the reverse complement.
AAATCAACTCCAAAAGATCCTAATTTTTATGGAGATATAGATACATTTATTAAGAAGCTATTGCTTCAAGAATCCTTACATTTGGAGGTTGGACTAAGAAGTTATTGCCAAAAGATTCAAACATATTTATATCCTCAATCTTATTGTACCTATCTTGGGATAATTAGCATAAATTTTTCTATAAAGCTTGGATTGAGGTTTTTATTGGACCATTTGAAAGAAACCTTCTAGATCTATAACTTTCATGAAGACCACAAAGCGAGAGTTTGCCTCTAAAAAGGTCAAAAATCACAATATACATGTCCGCCTAACAGACATAAACTGGCTGGGAAGCCATTTTTCTCGAGAAGGTCTGTTACCTAAAGTCTGTTAAATGGACATAGGCGATGCTAGGGGTCATTTTTGACCCGAGAAGGTCCATTAAACGGGCCTAAAGTCTGTCTAACGGACATGGGGGTTTCGTAAACCCCTCAAAAACTCCTCCAATGCTTCCTACATTCATTCTAACATCATATTCACTCATAATCTTCCCAATTTCACTTCTTCTAATGCAATAACACT
>JANVCQ010000006.1:12222360-12234646 GCA_025531925.1 Erythroxylum plowmanianum | reverse complement strand
GGATATCACCAATGATATCGGGTTCGGGTCACTCGGGAGTGGGGTGCTACATACAGTCATATTTATTAAATGAAATATTTATTTAAAATGTTTAAAAAGTTAAAATTGTTTAAATCACAATAGAAATTAAACATTACAAATGCTAAAACATTTCGATGAGATCGATATGATGAGATTTAAAAAATTTTAGTTATTTATAAGAAATGAGATTCTCTAGTGAACACTTTCACAGCCTAAATCCATAAGAGTAGGAATTTATGTAAGGAGGAATATAAAGTATGAGATATTTTATAATGCAATATTTATTTCTTCTATAAATATACCTAATATCATAAGTTATCTTTAGTAGTTTCAATTAAATCAATTAGCAAGATTTTATATTAGACATGGAATGTTAAGACTTTGAAAGAGTCAAAGTTAATGATTTAGGGATGTGATGCTTAGTTGAAGCATATATTATCCAATAAGTTTATAAATAAATTTGATAATAAAAAGTTATGAGATATTCAAAAGGTTAGATATAATCTACAAACCTCTTAAACAAAATGTTTGTTTCAATGAATAATTATAGGAGAATAGTTCTCAAGATAAGTAGTAGGAGTAAGATAAAATTTGAAAACTTCAAATCTCATGGCAATACATCCAATTGAAACTAGTGCCATTGTTGATACATTTCTTGTATAATTAAAAGGATATGAGACGTTGAAATTTTCACTTTTATGATGAATTCAAATAGTTTGTTTTGGATATGATTGTGATTTTATCATGTATGTAAGAAGGTTAATGGGAGTAAAGCTGTCATCTTTAGCGAGAGTATATAGATACATATTGCTAATAGAGAAAAATAATTCTAATTTTCAATTGTTTAAAATATAATTATCCAAGAACAACTCGTATTGGATATGAAAAGATAAAAACTTAATTCCAAGAATTAGTTATATAGAGATAGCTTGAAATTTGTTGACCTATTCTAAGTCAAAGTATATAGATAATGTACTAAAGATATTTAGTATTTGAGATATCAAATGCTTGTGAAGTACTAAAGATATCCATTATTCTATGCATAAGTTGATATTTGAGTTTAAGATTATATGGATATTAACTTTATAAGTAAATCCTAATTAAGGTCTATTTTACTTAAAACAATATCATTTTAAAATTGCAAAAGTTCTAATGTAGCAATGGTTGCTAATTAAGTCATAATACATTTTTCATTAGATGGAAAGGATTATTTTGATCAGTAAATTCCTTATTGAACTTGATATAGTTCCTTGTAATATTAAAGATAGTAATGTATTGTAGAACATTAAATCATTTGGGGATAAAAAAAAAGGAGTTAAGGTTTCATCAAAGATCCAACTATGTATTTAGGCAATTTCTCTTAATTATGATGATAATTAAGATGAATGTTATACGATTAAAGCAAGTGCTAATAGAGAATCTTGTAAAATTCTTTTATTAAGACACTGTCCCAATAGTAGCATATTCGTCATTTAGTGATATGGTATAAGATGCTTAAATGATTATCTTAGTGCAAGTAGGAGATTGTTAGTTTATGCTCTACAGCCAATCAGTTGGTTATAGTTTAGTGATAAAATAATTTAAAGGCATTATTTATCTTATACATATTCAGATGTATATAATGAAGTCCATGAGATAAATATATATTAAAATAAAATTATGATGAGATCATAATTACGATATTCGTATTGCATCCAGATCTTATCCCTAAATTATTCCTAGTCATTTTCTATTAATACCAAAAAAGCATAAAATGACTAGCACAAATTATCTTTTTCTTATGAAGGAATTAGTCAAATCTATGGGTTAAAGTATGACGATACTTAAACAAATGTGCGGGTCTTTATTAAAGAACAAGTTCACTGAACTAACCCCATATCAAAAATCTATTTGGAGCATTACTTGTATGTCTTTGAAAATTATCATTGTAATGATTGTATAAGTGATCATTTGACTTAAGATCTCTAAAGTTATCTTGTATAGAGATTATTATATTTTGATACTACTTATGACTTATTCTAGATAAGGGTAGCTCAGTTGGTAGTCATTGGATATAGTGTAAACTATACAGAGATAGTTGACTGATCAATATAAGATTTTATCACCATAAGGTAATTAGGAAGAATGTTTCAGTGTTCTTGATTAGAATTGATTTAGAAAATCCACGGCTATGGTGAATGACACTTTGTAAAGTAGTTTATAAATATCATTAATTAAATCAATTACTAAGGTGGAGAACTAATATAAATAGATTTAAAATAGAGTAGACATTAATTTCATGCTTTATATCTAATCGAAAGATTATTTGATGAAATGATTGAATTGTACAAAAAAATCATGCACAAAAGGTTAGTTAAAATCACTTTAACATTCCTAAATATTTGATGGTTATGATGTATTGCTAGATGCTAATCTTGATCTATAAAAATAAATTGTTTAATTAGAGAATTAAAGATAAATTGAATGAGTTTAATATTTTTAATCCTAAATATAATTGTAAAGTTTGAGAAACTTTATAATTAAATATGAAATATTTAATAAATAAGGATCAATATGAGATAATTAGATCTTAATTGGGCATAACTATTATTTATCATGATTTATGTGTTAATCATTTTATAGAATTTAAAGTGATTTTGGTTTTTGGAAAATTAAAACGTAATTATTTAGCTGCACATAAGATCGAATCCTGGCTCGATTTCTTTACATTGAGAACCTGAACCTTAAGCTTTATTTTATTAAGGAGTTTTTAAGCAAAAAGAAAATAGAACATTAATTTATATAAATATACAAGTCACAATGCAATAAGTTAGAAAGCAAATTTCATAGAGTAGAAGCTTGATAACCCTTTTAAATTACTTTCAATTTCACCCAAAAAAAAATTAATGATATCTTAATGTTTCTTTCTTGTAATGGAGTGTCCAAATCAATTTTCTTTCAGCAGCTTTTATTGATTTTTGCTACAACTGATATTCAAGATAAGACATAATTTGACATGAAAATATAAAATGAATAACTCCTAAAATAAAGAAATGGAGGGAAACTTATCTTTTGTTACTAATGCTTCACTCTCCTAAAACATATTCATCGTACAAAGAATGCTAGGTATTTATAGAAGACGTGACTTTGCCCCCTTCTGAATGCCTCGTTGGTTAATCATTCGTAAGGTAGACCTTCAGTCAAAATGGAATTAGAAATTTTAGTGGGTTTACGTTTTCTAGATATCATATAAGTCATTAAATCAATTGCATGATCAATTTAAATATGTTGCTTTATCTCTAAACTAAGATCTTTTCACTTGAATCTTCATTTTTTTAAAATTTGTTCTTATCATTGTTGCTGTCTTTAGGATAGTAAAAATTGCCACATACATGTCATGAATTTTCTAGTACAAGTATATGTTATCATAACAAGTAACATATATAATAATGAAAAGAGTGTCTCATCGACAATTGTGATTATTAATTACTAAAATTAATTTAACTATTAATTTCATCATCATCATCATACCCCGAAGTCCCGCATTGAAGCGAAGTTTGGAGGAGCCTGATAATACGTAGCCTTACTCTTACATAGTAGGGAGATTGTTTCCAGTAGGCCCACATATAGATGTGACAAAAAAAGAATGATGCAGGTCAAAGAATAAATAAGTAAAAACTAGCGTTCTAAATACTTATGGAAATAAAATACAATAAACACATAAATAAATAAAAATAAAATATAATCAAAGGATATATCTGATGGTATCCAGATATATCAATACCTAATAAGCTGATTCTCTTACAATATGATCCGTATGGATAAATGATTTTAGATCAATCAACATGGGAAAAAGCCCCATCAGAAACAAATACAACATTAGAATAAAAAAGGATTGTAATTGATTAAAAATATAATTTAAAAGCAAAGAATGTTAAAAAATAGAGTCAATATTAAATAATTCTAGGACTTTCAATTTCAATGAGATTGATCACCTATTTTAATCAATTAATTCATGTTTCCTATGTTATCAATAAAATTTGTAATGTGAATACTATTCATTTCAAGCATCAATTACTTAACGACGTCTTTGTGATAAATATGAACCTATGAAATTTATTAAGCATAAGAAATTCATATAATTTCATAAATATCTTTATCTTATGACAATCTTATGAAAGTTCAATAAACATCTAATTCAATTATTATTTCTTAATTTCACATTGCATAAATTCTACTTGTGAAATACTCTAAACTTAATATTTTGCTAGTCTATGTGCAAAAGACAAAATAAAGTAAGCAAATCAAATGATAAATAACTAGGACATAAAATATACATACAAAGTTTTGAACAAATTAATCAACATCCTAAAAGACTTCACAAAATCAATAGCTCACACAAAGCTTAAAATATCATAATTTTGTATATTTTCATCTTAATTGACAATTTCATCTCACCTAATTAAACCCTTTAGTGTTGTTTATGTCTAGTCTCTAGTTTTTAACCATTAACGCTCATATAAGTTTATGTCAACAAGTGATTTCAAATAGAATCTTTTAAGATTTCATATGCTTACTTCTCATGTAACTCTCCACTAATGTATTCAATTCATAGCATCAAGGATCATTTGGACTTTGTATTCTCTTGTAATGTAGCAAGATAATATATATCAATTCAACTAAATGCACTCATAATCATACAATTATTTTAGGTACCTTTTAACTTGTTGGCAAACTCCTCTAAATTTGTTATTGTTCACTTTGAACTTGCTAGCCTTCTATTTTTCATGTTCATATTGAAGCCCCACCCTTAAACTTGATTTTTTTAATTATTGAGTTAATGGGATGTAGCTAAAAATAAAAAGAATAAGGGCAATATATTACTTCATACAAAGAACATTTAAGAAAAAATCTCTAAGAACTAATGTATTAATGTGAGTACCAGGAAACAATAGACTTAGTTAAGTTCAATGGAATAACTAGAGGCATATAATTATCATAACTTGGCTTGAAAGGCTTTAATGATATAAAAAGATCTAAATCATGTCCCAAATGCTATTAGCATAGGATCTCCGCCTTAAATCACAATCAAACAAGTTCTAAACCACACTCAACTCTAAAATTCACATAAACATTCTCTGATCTAGTAAGTGAATGAGGGAACATAAGCAATGTTTCGAGGAATTGTCGCTTAAACAAAACTATAATCGAGTCAAACGCATTCACAAGCATAACATTTATATTTTTCATGAGTTATTTCTTACCATCAGACTTTATTTTTTTAATTTGACCAAATTTAAAGACTAAAAACAAACAAAGACTCCCAAACTTAATAGAAATATTATCTTCAATGATAAAGAAATAAAAAGCGAAAGCGGAGGACTTTCCTGAAGATAATGAGGTAAAGAAATGCTAAAATTGCTTTACAAAGGTTGAGAGAAACGAAAATCACCTCTTTTTCCATTTCTTTTGCTAACCCTTATATGCTGCTTTGTACCGCCAAGCATTTTCTGTTAGATAAACAAATCTTCTGCTGCTGAATAGGCTACCAATGCCCATGCACGCAGATTTGACAAACTCATTGCAATCAAATCCAGAACCAGTTATGATTGGATATACACACTGACTTAAAAGTGAAAAGAAAAGAATATAAATGATTCCATCCATAATTAATTGTACAGTATTTCTAGCATCAGAAAACTTGTTTGAATTATTATAGATGTGGCGTACAAGAATACAAAATGTATCAGAAGAACGGTTCATCTTGGAAGCATCCATAACCGACTTTTCAAGCAATACTTTGATGTTGTTGACGAGCCCACTCGTTGTAATTCTGGATTAGTTGTCGCTGGAAAACTGGTACAGCTCTATCCACTAGAGTTTGCATTAATCTGCACGTCACAAGGCTTCCATTAATCGAATTGGGACAACTTCCTATTTAGATCCATGTCTACGGCAAACGGAAATGATAACAAAACCTTTTCCACTTTGACATGAATCCGGTCTTACTTATCCTATCTTTAGACGAGGGTAGTGATCAAATAAATAACTTAACGTGTCAAACTATTCCCCAGATAAGTTCATTTCCAACAGGCTGGCTGCATTGGTGACTGATAATTTACCGATCGACTACATAGACTTGTGATCGGAATTTTGTTTTAAGTACTCACAAATTTCCAGGAACCTCCACAGTAGATATTGGAAGCAGAACAAACGGTATTGTGTCCACCTGCCCAATCAGTTCAGAAAAATGTAGATAAACGATATCAAAATCACTTTAAAAATACCGAAAAGTTTCTGCAATTTCATTTGCAGATAAAACTGACCAGAGTGTATGAAAAGAAGTTTTTATTTGTATTAAATAGTATGACAAAGTTTCTCGGATGACCAAAAACTAACATTGTAGAGGTCAAAACTCAATACTTTGCCAAGAGAATGAAGTAATTGAGGTCATTATGGAGCAGGATCTTAGCAGGCTATATCAGAAACATTCTGATCGTCCACCATTTTCATGTAAGGTGACCCATTTTAACAACTGATTTTGTTACTTTTTATAACTGAGAAGCCTACTATTGCTTGAAAAACAGCCAATCAAGAACCAAAAACTTCCAAACTTTTTCAATAGCAACCCGTAGACTCCTTAGCGATTTTTATTATCAATAACTGAAATATCAGTCACCTCAAGTGTAAGACTCAACATTAAATCGATCTCCACGAATTGTTCTATATCACTTGTGTTCCATGTGATGTGATTCTTCAAGGAAGCTGCCACGTGAAAGCCAAGTTCAAAAGGAATCAGATACATCAATATTACTGGCTGCAAGAATCCACAAAAATCTTGTATTTTCTGCATAAGACTTCCTAATCATAAGAGAAACTTATTGAATTCACTCTTTTATCACATCCTTTTGGCCATCACAAGTGAACAGTTTTACTTTTATCAGGAACATATTGCAATTGTTTATATTTTCAATTCTGTATAATATCATGATTGTTCTTTTCATTGCGTTAAAGCAACTCATTACAGTGTTACTATTACCATCTTGGTATAAGTAGCAGGATTTGCTGAGTACCTAAAATATCATCATCTTTGCGATCTGCAGGCTCTAAATATCGAAACTGCAAATGATATCAGAAGCCAGCATGTTAACAATTAGGCCTTTACTAGTGTTGATAACTCAAGAAGCTATGCATTCAAAATTAACATAATATATTAAGCTGTCATATATTAAGTATGGACAGCTCACTCGAGTTTTATTGAGATAGGAGAACATATGCTCCTTCAGTTCACTGGTTATACGTGGACTTTTATAGAATAAATTTATATTTCAAGAGGATGCCTCTCAGAGTCTGTCTAGGACTTGGAGCTTCCATTTCTATTACTGGCCTTTAGATATCTGACGATATGTGAATGTCAACAAAGTGAAATAAGCTAAACCAAGAGCAGGGCATAATCAACTTGTATTAACTCTAGTAATAGTCAAGAGAAAACCTGGCAAGAAAGCATTTCGACAATACAATCTTCACTGGTCGGGGTCACACGTAACTCCAGCACTGGAACCGTTTCAAAGTTAAGAAGTTGAAGTTTTGGCATAATGCATCTGTATGTGTGGGCATCAAGTGATTGGAAACTTTGAAAGCTTTTTGTGTTTAACACAGATTGAATTCCATAGGGATGACGCAGGAATTCACTGAGACGATAGGCATCGTCAGAGGGCGGCAGCTTAACTCTTTCCTTTTTTCTAGCAAATAAATGTGCTTGCTTTGAGTTGTTAACGGACATGTTCACTTGACTTGTCTTGAAAGTTCGGATTTCTTTCCTGAAGCAGGAAGTGTTTTGTGAGACAGCAGATGCCATTAGCAGAGATTCTTTCAACAACATAGCATTTGACGTTTAATGAATCAGAAAGGAACTGCAAAACCCAAGAAGAAAACCTGATGGGGCTGAGATGTGGCAAAGGAATGGATGGAGAAGCGGTGAAACCTTCTTTCATTCTCACTGCTCTCCATTCCTGAATAGGGAATGCGATCATCATCGTAGACACAGCGCCTTTCACACCTGGACTAAAACTACGCATATAACCAACAGAACAAGCTACAGCTTTGATGGTTTTGTTGGCTCTGGAGGAGTAGAGCTGAGAATATAATATATGTGTGTGTGTGCGTGTGTCTGTGAGAGAGAGGGTTAAGAGTGACGGAGGTTGAGGGTATTTCTGGTTGCGAAGAAATAAGCTTCGCATTGGGGTTCTCATGTAAGTGTCAACTTTCTACATTTCCCAAAACCAACCGAAAAGTGGCGTGACTCAAATGTGCTGAGAAATTCCACCTTTCTACTCCAACTACATCTCAAACTGGAAAATACCGAACCTTACTTTACGCTATAAAGTTTGGATGTCAGTGCACGTCCCAGTATCATTGCTTCAGTGTGACAAGTATCTTAAACTGGAAAATCAGAGTTCAGAAATTTTTTCTTATTTTGTCCCATAAATATTAGTTATTTATTTATGTAGGTTTTATATAAGTTTGGCATAAATAAACACAAAACTCGCATAAATAAATAGTTGAGATTTATAGACAAAATAAGACACTATAAAATAAGACAGAAGATTTTATCCCATACTGAGTTCAAATCTTCTGTCTAATTTTATGATGTCTTATTCTGTCTCATAAATTTTAGTCATTTATTTATGTAAGTCCTATATAAATTTAGCATAAATAAACGTAAAATTTGTATAAATAAATAACTGAAATTTATAAAACAAAATAAAACACTATAAAATTTGACATAAGATCCTGTCTCGTAGAGCCTTAAAGTTTGGATGCCACTGCATGTCCGGTTATCATTAATTGCTTTAGTGACAAGTGCGTTTCTGCTTTATAAGGAGATTTTTCAATTTTCTGTACAATAGCTTCATCTTAACCAATGCCTACTTTCCAATAGCGTCATCTCCTTGACGACAAGTGCATCTTCCTCAACACTTCCGTTGCCTACTCTCATTAGGGTTTGGTACATTTGGACAATTCTCCATCCAACAGAAATTTTATTTTATCCTAAATATTTTTAATTATTTAAAAATGATTTTAATATTTTACAAACATTTAATTTAAACTTTAATTTGGCATCTCTATCATTTTTGGGCTAAAAAATATTTACTTAATTTAACCCTTTATTAAATATCTATACTACAAATGGAATTTACAAAGTTTAAAAAGAGAGCCCATAACCATTGGTTCACCAAAGTCTTTTTTCATCTTTTCAACAACTTTCTCCTTTCCTTCTCTTCATTTCTTAGTCACTACAACAACTACCTCCTCGATCTTCAAAAACAACAAGAATTTTAGTAAAACAAGACATGGATTCATTCAAATTTGGCACAAACAGTAACCCCTTTTCTTATGAGACGAGTTAATTACTCCTTGTATCTCAATGATCTTTTTTGTGGCTTTTCACTTTTTCACATGGTCTCCTAATATTGTATTTTTGTTATTTAGAGTAAAACTTGTTCAGAAATGGGACAATAGAGAATGAAAAATGAAAAGAAGTTTTCTTATATTCCATCTTGGTTATTACAAAATGGATTATAACATTTATAGAGGTGTCTATTCTCTATTTACGAAAATACCAAAATACAAATATAAATTATTCAGTTAATACTAGAAGACTTTTGTAGTTACAAGAGTATTCTTAAATTTATTCACACTATTTTCAAACTAAATTATCATATGAGTCGCATTTTAATATTTTAAAATATTATTTTCAGCATTCATTATGCCAAGTCTTATTTCGAAATTTCAAACTTTAATGCCCTTGTGAGACTATTCATAACTTGATCTTGAGTTTTCAAATACTTAAACTCTACTTCCTTATTTGTAATGCATTCTTTAACGAAACGATACCTCGTATCTATACACTTTCTTTGATCATAAAATCCTAGATTTTTGGCAATTATTTGTCCAAACTTGTTACTAATGCAAATCTTTGTAACTTTTTCTTATAGCAAGTGAAGTTCCTTCAATAATTTTCTAAGCAAAATATCATGACAAGTATGTAAAGTTGTTGCCACAGATTCAGATTCATCAGTTGAAAGTGTGACAATAGATTATTTTTTTGAACTCCATAAAATAGCTCAGTTACCCATTTAAAAAAAAAGCAAAACCAATTATGCTTTTTCTACCATGAATATCTCCCACAAAATCTCTATCACAAAATCTTTACTATAAGAGACATAAAATGGTCTAAATTCAAGTGTACCTTTTAGACAGTGAAGAATCCTCTTAGCAACTTTTAGATGGGTGGCATTGAGAGCTTTCATAAACTAACTTACTACTCTAACTAAATAAAGAATATTGAGCCTTATACATATTAAATATATTAAACTTCTCAAAAGACATATGAGTGTTTACGAAATGAAACTAAAATATTTTTAAATTCTTTAAGACCTACTTTGTATAATCTTATTGAGAAATGAAATATTCCGTCCTCCATTCATCTCACCTCCAGGAATAAATAATATGACATAAGTCCTATGTTGGTCATTTCAAATTCAAATAATATAACCTTCTTAAATTCCTCAAAAAAGCTATCATCCACATAAATACAAACAAGCAAAATATCTATATTATTAGAATTTAGATGAAAAAGGTGTATTCATTAAAGTAATAAACAAACTCATTCTCATAAACAATGTTTGCCGATGTGGTTATTCGGTGCCCTTAGTGCTTACCTTAATCTATACAAAACTTTTTTCAATCTCAAAAATTTTTGATTATCTTCTTTGACCATATAAGTCAATGATTATTTAGTAAAGACTCCTTTAAGATAGCCCTTAAGGAAGGTTGACTTTACATCTTGATAAATTTTTTATTTCATCAGAGTTGCCAAAGAAATGAGAAAATGAATAGTTTCTATTTAAGCAACAAGTGCAAAAACATCATCATAATCAACTTTGTGCTTCTCTTGTATCATTTAACAACCAACATTGCTTTGTATTTTTCCACCTCTCTATTAGCAATCTTCTTCTCTTACTGTTCATTTGGCTTCGAAGGTTTCATGACTCTTAAGACAAATTGCTAATTTTTAATATTTTTTTCAATTGACTTGATTCCTCATCCATAGTTAATCTTTACGTTTTATCTTACATGGCTTCTTAAAAATCTAACAACTCACTATCTACAAGAAGATAGTACAATTCATCATTATCAAAAATAACTTCATTATATCTTGTATAAATGTCTCTTATATCTTTCATTTTCCTTGGTCTTTCACTTGGACTTTCTTTACGAGGTAAAAGAAGTAATGAAGGAGATGGAGTTGTTTCTTGTATAGGTATCAGGGTCTTTTCTTGTTATTTTCTAAAATATAGAGGAAAAATATAATTTTTCTCTTCTTCAGTTTCCCATTTCCATATAACTTTCTTATTAAATTTAACACCTTGATTTATCACCACTTTACCATGTTTGGATTATATAAATTGTAGCCTATACAATGTGAATCATATCCAATAAAGACATGTTTTTGATCATCAAGCTTGGATCCCGGTCCCCGAGCCTACTTCCTTAAAGCTTGTAGCGATATTCTCACTCCGATCGCCCCAATGAAAGGTAATCTCTTTCCCTTCTTATTGGATTCTTTCTTGGTATAGCACCTGAGCATACATAATGCTTATAAAAATTCACAAATGATAGACACTAAGCTTTACTACACTTTAGGATTTTTGAGAGTTTTGATCTTTTACATTTGATGTTAAAGAGTGGTTGGACAAATACTTTACACAAGAAATAGCTTCAACAGGCTTATTTTTAGCTTTCAACATGTATCTTGTCATATTAAGGATGATTTTATTCTTTCTCTTGGCCTTTTTATTTCTTTGTGATATTTAGGAACTACTAAAGGACAATAAACACTACAAGAAAAATGTTAAATAGCGATGGAAATATACCAACGGATTGTTAATCGTATGTAAATTGCGACGAGACTACCTAATCCGTCGGTGAAAAAAACGAAATTTGCGACGGTTAAGAAATCCGTTGTCAAAGTTGGAGGGAAAATTTCGCGATTACTTTTAGCGACGAAAATATGCCGATGAATGCAGTTCCGTCTGTAAATAGGGACGGACTATTAATTTTGGTCGGCAAAGTTGTCGGCTAGAAATGATTCAACGACGGTAATAATCTGTCGGTATTTTGCAAAAAGTCGTCGGGAAACTGGGGTAGGTAGCTTAAGACTGCGACGGATTTTTTAATTATTACGACGGATAAATTCCGTCGCCAAAATTAAATTAAATCA
>JANVCQ010000006.1:12199465-12222260 GCA_025531925.1 Erythroxylum plowmanianum | reverse complement strand
AATATCAACAAATATAGAAATTAAGTTCGTATGCAAAGATAAGGGAACTCTTGAGGATGAGCTAAGTTCCCATAACATCGACGGATAACACAATTCTGTCGGTATATGTAAACCTTCTCCGACGGAATGGAAAATTTCGTCTGTCAAAAACCTGAACTAAAATTGCCAACGTTCAATATTTCTGTCGTTAACGTTATTCATTACTTCCGATTTCGCTGTCAACGTAGCGACGGTGGTTCCGTCCCTAAACTATACCGACGGACATATTCTGTCGGTAACATTTGTTTTTCACCGACGCAATTTTTTTTCATTATCCGTCGCAACATAACAACAATGGATGATATTCCGTCGATTTTCCGTTGACAATATACCGACGGTAATTGTCCGTCGGTAAGTAATAATGACAGCAATGTTGACGACGGTTTCTTCATTCGTCGTGCTCCGTCGGTAAACATAATTTTCGACGGAAATATTCATTTCGCCGACGGAATATTCCGTCGGAGAACGTCAGTTTTCTTGTAATGAAATGCAATAAGTTGCACAAAAATTATTAAATTCTTTGAAAGTAAATTCATCTCCTTGATCAAATATCAAAACTTTGATTTTATAGTCATTCTCCTTCATATAAGCATCTTAAATTGTTAAAAGCAATAAAATATTTTGATTTTTTCTTAAGAAAATAAAGTCAACTATTCTTACTATAAAAATTAAGAGATATTCTTTCTTACCAAATGAAGGTAGATTGATTATTCCATACACATCAGCATGCACAAGTTGAAGAGGACTAATTGCTGTTGATATTGTTTCGATAGGAAAACTCTTCTTAACATGTTTTCTAAGAAAACAAATTTCACGTAATTGACTAGGATGGTTAATTAAGAGCATCCTTTTTACTAATTTCTTTTCTCCGAGAACCTTGTAAGCTCTAGAATTTAAGTGGTCAAGCCTCATGTGCCAAACCATGCTTCACCTTACAAATCAACTTCTAAAAATTTTTACTTTAATTGTTTTGATGTTTAATTTGAACATCCTATTTTTTGATGTAGCCAACTTAGCAATTAAAATAAGGTTTTGATCTCAAAGACAAAGAATTTTATTTCTCATGAGAATTTCATATCCCTTTTCAAGGAATTGACTTGAACTTAAAGTGTTACTTTTTAACTTAGTCACATAATAAACACCAGTGATTAATTTGTGACTACCATCTTTGAAAAGTTATTATAATTATATCTTTTCCTTCAATTTGTAATTTTGACAAGTCTCCAAAGTAAACATCATCTCTTATCTTCTCATCAACGTATTTGCCTTTGTGTTAATAAATATAATTGGTTACGCCATTATTAAAGTACGTATCAATATCGTTCTCTTCTTTATTGCTGTTTGTTAACAACAAAGTTGAGTTTTCAACTTTTTTATTGCTATTGATAAGGTTTTTCTTTTCTTCAATATTTTTAGTAACACTACGATATTTCCAAAAAAATGCCCAATGTTATGACAACTAAAACATTCAACTTTAGACTAGTCATGCCTCCCTCCATTTATATTTGAATAGTACTCTCGTCATCTTGCTCTTATTCTTTCATGCTCTCTTTGTGATGGTTAACTTCTCTCTTCATTATTTGTGTTGTCTCTATTCCCTCTTTCTCTTTTATATAAGTCATGACGACATCCTTTTCCTAGTCCATTTCCTTTAAATTGATTATTTCTCCTCTATCATTCTTTAAAATAGTCTTAACTTTGAGAACTTGCTCCAATAACTCTTTTTGTCTTCTCTTAATCTTTCTTTATAGGCTTATAAAGAGACTTCTAATTCTTTGATGGTTATTAAGACTCTTCAATGGGACACGTGAACACGTCACTTAATCAAATTTGGGAGTTAAAGAATGAAATTTTTTCCACTACATGAACATCTTTTATCTTATTTCTATATCTGTCTAATTCAATTACAGTTATTTTCACTCTTGTACAACAATCCAAAATTCGCTCAGATTCTTTCATTTTCAAAACTTCAAAATCACTTCTTCATGTTTAAAGTCTCACCTTCTTCTTTATCAACAGTCGGAAAAGACTTTTCTAAAATATTACATGCTTCCTTTGAACTAGTAGCATTGATTACCTTCTCAAATATTGAATTATCTAAACATTGATAGATAAGAGTAAAAGCTTGTTGATTCTTCTTTTTTATCTTGGACAAAGCTTCTTTATCATTTCGAGATAAGTTGTCTTCATTTTGAGACTTCTCATAACCTTTTTCTATAACTTCTCACTCATCTTTAAAGCCAATTGTTTCTTATGATTTTCCTTTGTGAGATGAGAAAAATTGGAAGGAAGTGAATCCATTATTTGCCATTTCTTACTTTTTTCGCAATACTCTTCTCTACACTTTAAGAAACATGGCTATGATATCACTTTGTTGATAAATGAGATAATAAAGAATGAAGAATGAAAAGAAACTTTTCTCTATTTCATTTTGACCATGAATTATGGCATTTATAGAGGTGTTTATCATCTATTTAAATACAAATATAAATAATTCACTTAATTCTAAAAGACTTTTGTGGTTAAAGAAAGACTCTTTAATTAATTCACACTATTTCCAACAAACTACCCTAAGAGTCACATTCTAGGAAAGGATGGGGAAGAAATAATCTACTTTATTTGCTTTCCCAACAAATGGAAGAAACTACAGGTGCCTACAAGCAACTACATGTGCAAGCAATTCATATATGTTAAGCCTGTAGGGTAAAGATCCAAGACAGCCCAACAATAAGGCCTAAGGGATTAAGTTAGTCTAACATCCAGCTTTCTCGATCACTCTGAGCTTCGCACTCCTACACCGACGGTTCAACCTTTCTTCCTCTTCAGATGGTGTTATTGGCCTCTTAGTGAGGATTGCTCCATTGGAGCCACGTATTGTCTGTCTGATCCAGGCTTCGTTAGCTTCAGTTTCATTTCTAAGTTTTCTTCGTTCTCTGCCAACTTCTTCACCCTCATTTTCATCTCTGTCATCACTCTCAACAATGTCGAGGAATGTCTTCTTCACAATCCTGTCCTCCAAACTGTGGAAGGAAATGACAGCAAGCCTTCCTCCAGGAGCAAGGCACTGAAAACAAGTACGCAGGGACTTTTCCAATACACCAAGTTCATCATTAACAGCGATCCTTAGAGCTTGAAACACCCTTGTAGCTGTCTTTATCCAACCTTGCCTTCCTCCTGTAGAAATTAAACAAAATTGGTTTATTCATTCAGCGTATTCCATGCATACATTTTCAACGAATCCTTGGCTTCTTCCAACGGAGCAATTTGTTACATTTTGGCAAACCTCAATTTAAGAAGTAATATGATACAGGTCTTATGGGAGAGCTCAATCCCAAAAGCTAGCTCAAAGGGTGGAAGAGCCCATAAGCCTATATAAACTCCACATCAACCCCTTATTTGACCAATATGAGACTCAAGTCCTATATTTTGCAATTAGACCGTAACATAATATAAGAAAACAACATAACAATTAACATGAAATGAATGAACAGATAATAAGCTGACCTCTTGTTCCACCACTTGAACTCCGAATAAGATCTGCTAGCTCACCAGTGGTATGCAACCCACCACAAAGGCGAGCCTGAACAATCTGTCTCTGAAGTAAGCGCCAGTTGCTTTCTTCTCCGTACTCCCGCAAAATCTTACCAACCTGAGAATCTGGCCAGGAATTCAGTATGTCTTCAGCTTTCAAACTTGCCTGTAATATGAGTGTTCCAGTCAGTTTGTGAAGACTTTTCTAACTCTGTCACAAATGACACAACATACATCCTAAGAGTTCTTCTTCTATTAACAAGAAAAGAGAAAATGGAGAGTCCAAACAAAAATTGGTGAGATGTTGATCCCTCCAATCAAAGAAACTGATACTATGATATGCCGTGAACATCAGCCAAAATATTCAAGATATGAAATAAGCAGCCTTGAAAAGCCAACAACATCACCAATATAACTAATTAAGGACAAAATACGAGATTTTATGTCCATGGCATGTACGAGTTGAAGATTAACACCCCATTGCTTAGATTGCCCACAAATAAATAAAAATGGGCAGCTATACACTCAGGAGGCAAGAACAATATGCCAAGAAAGAATGAGAAAGGAACAAAAATTTTGTTGAAAATATTGTCCTCTTCCAACCAGATTCAATTTCAATGATAGTAATTTCAGCTTATGAGCCATTGCAAATCTACTTTTGAAATTGAGTTTGAAAAAGTAACCAATTCTAAGTGACATGGAATGGTTAAAAGGACAAATAATACAGATGAAGACGAAGATGTATTCTTGATCCTCAAAACGGTACATGAGGGACATGAGAGATATACCCGAGGATCCATCCGCATATCAAGGGGTCCATCAGCAAGCACACTGAATCCTCTTTCAGGATCATTCACCTGAGGAAAAGGAAAAAGCAAGAGAAAACGTTGGAGTACACATTGCAAAAGGTAAGGACAAGATTAATACATAGAGAGAGTGGCACCAAACCTGCATCGATGAAATGCCAAGGTCCATCAAGATGGCATCAACTCCAGAGCTCAAGAGACTGGCATCCACCTCGCGGAGCACAGACTTGATATACCTAAAGTTGTTGAGGAAGGTATGCGTTTTCAACTTTGAATGAGCGGGAAAATCCAAACAACCATTAATTTGAGCTCTAGCTTTTGAATGCGCAACTGGGTCAACGTCCATTCCAATATAATACTCTAATTCAGGATGGGACTTGATTATCTGTCATCCCAAAAATCTAAACTTTAAACTCAAATTGTGGAATATCCAAACAAGGTTTAGAAGAGGAGAGAGGGAGAGAGTACAGACGGCGGAGGAATGGCCGGCAGCGCCAAGAGTGCAATCGACGAAGGAGAGAAGAGATAAAGAAGAGAAGACGTCGACAACTTCGCGGATCATAACAGGAACATGAGTTTGATTGGAAAGAAAATCGAAGTGGTTAAAAGTGTCGACCAGGTCATAAGTCTTGACTGAACGAGTTCTCCTCTTCTCTTTGTCTCTCTTCACCAACGCCGTATTAGGCTTGCTCTTCTGGTGGCTCCGAGCGGTAGCAATGCATCTGGCACAGAAAGAAGGGTTTAAAATGACATGACGACGCCGAAGGGGGGAGAAGGGCGACATAACTTGGTTGGCCACAGCCATAGCCATAGCCATAGCCAGGCTAGTACTCGCGGAATAAACGCAGCCTAGGCATTTGAAAAGGCCCAGATGTGTCTAAGAAAGACTAATAAATCTTATCTTAGCTCAAGTCCTTAACATGTTTATTTTACAAAATAAATTTCAATTAATTTGCTTATTGTTTTCTTCCAACATTATTCACATTGAAAGATATTTTGAACTGAACTTTGATGGTTTCTTTCCTATTCCTACTAACTTCAAATAAACATATATATATGTGTATTATTTATTACCTAACCTTTACCAACCTACTAACTATGTCGGCGTGGCCTAAGAAAGTTACTAGCGATGCTGTGCTGGGGCACGTCTATTGGTCAACTGTGTCAAATATATAAGAATCACTTTTGACCAGGTTCTCTAATCATCAATTCAACTTCAACAACTCCCTTTAATCCTCCTCTCTCTCTCTTTCGTGCTTCTTAGTTCCCTGTCGTGGATCAATGGAGGAGCAGCAGCAGCAACAATCGCTGAAGTCGACGCCACTGCCGTCTTCTCCCTCATCGCTTGTCAGGAAAATAGGGCCTAGCGCCTCCTTCGGCAAGCACCGGCTTGCTGCTGCCCTCTCCCAACTTCAAACCCAAATCAATCTCTTTCAGGTAGGTCTGTTATTATTTATTTATCATAATGATCCCTTCTGATAGATAATGCTTTGTATGCTATGCTAGGAGGAACTGGATCAGCTTGAGACCTTAGGCCAATCCTCAGTTGCCTGCAAACAGTAAGTTACATTACATTCCCATGCCTTTATGCTAGGTATAACCATCCAAATAATCGCATGATTTGGATCGCAGACTCTTATCCAGTGTTGACTCCGCTGCGGATCCGCTGCTTCCACTGTAAGATTGAGTTGGTTTGTATTCCTCCCTAGTTAGGTTAGATTTTGCCTGATCATCCGTTAAGGTAACTAAAATGCGTCCAGGACCAAAGGCCCAGTTGACGACAGTTGGGACAGGTGGTTCAGAGGAACAAACAACTCGCGGAGACGCTGGATTTGAATATTCATGGCAATACACGAAAGTACAATACAATCCTCCAACATTTTCAGAACCAGACAACATCAACTGCAGAGCAGAATCTGAAATCTCGATTGTTTGTTTTAAGTGTAACATTTTGCAATTCCAACCAAATCAACCATTACATTTACAACGCTGTCCATAAGCTGAGCTGCTAATGGAAACTGTTAATTGAGGTTTAGCTTAAGATATCAACAATTTTTACTTTCCAGCTGTCTCATTGTTCCAAGAATTAAGTATCCAACTCAAATAATTTACATTTCCTTGCATTGTTGTTTTCATCAATTATCCAAAAGAAAGAACACTTGAGGATCAGGCAGAATAAAAAGGCAGGGCGACAAGTACCCCATGGACATTCCCAACTCCCATCTACTCAAGATACAACATTTGGCGTAACTAAAGGGATCTTTTCAGTCCCAATTGCTGGCAACAATTTCCAAGAGGGAGTACAAAATGTTACAACTGTTTCTGGCATTGTACATTCGAATCAACCAGCGTTTACAAATGCAAGCCAAAATCCACCAGTTTGGGCCAATGGTTCTGCACAACAAGATTTCAGTAAGAAAAGAATTACTAACAAGGAAAATACTATATTGCAGAAACAACTAGATAGGCTTGTATTTACGGGTGTGAACTTGCAGTTAAGAGATCTAGAGATTCTTAACGACAACAGTAACATCACTGTACCAGTAACATAAATGAGGAAGATATCTCCACATACAATACACACAAAAGCCTACTTATAGTAGATGATTGTTTACAAGAATAAAAAGGAAAAGCCTTGGAACAAGAATATAGGTCATACCTCTACTATGCAGGTTGAAGATTAAGGAATTTTCCAAATTCGATATCTACAAGATCTTAAGCCAGTATGGACAAAAATATACAAACTAGACAACTTAAGACGAGATATTTGAAGTCAAAAGTGTTCCCCTAAACCCTTCCTCAGCATGCTGTTCATCCATCTTCTGGTCTGCAAGCTCATCTGATGAAATATTAGCATGGAGATAATTAGTGAACGTAATTGCTGCTTCTGTAGTGAGAAATTCCCAAGTTAAGAATACCCAAAATAACTTGCCCAGTACAATAAACTAAGGCATATAGTACACGGTGAAGCTGAATGTTCTAAATGCCTATCAACTGCACAATTGGAAGACATGCACACAGAAACTGTGTGAAGAGTCAGATGAAGAGAATTCAGGATCAAAACTCGTGCAGTTTCCATATTGGATCCCTGTAAATTACTCATACATTTAGTCCATACAAATATATTGCTTATAAGCATAAGCATATATCATAATGTCCCATCTACAATTCTGAACAACCAAAACTTACCCCAACAAGTCAATGACTTTGTAACTACAGAAAAGAAAAATAGAAACATTGCTTTACTTTATTCATAGTTTGACCAACGATTTACCCCAATCCCTTCTACAATAATTATTATGCCATTGTTTGAAGCAAATCTCAGTAATATTTTTTGACTTAAATTGTACATCCACAGCAGCTCTTTTGTAACCACTCAGCAATAGTTTCAGTAGCTTACCAGCAATATCTCGATGCTCATGGATCTCCGAGTCTTGCACCCAGAGTTTATCTCCAGGAAATATATTCAAGTCAGCAAGAGTAGCACATTCGTGATCAATTATTCTAGAACCTTTGTGGAGTATCTGGTTCTCTTTGACTACCTGCATGAATTTGAGTATTGCAATATCAAAAAAATTTGATCACATTAGAAAATTTTAACAGTGTGTGACATTTAGTTCAAACAAATAGAAAAGAATGGAAACAAGACAGAATTTTGCATCCATATGGGGAAGTTACCAATGTAAATATTTTACAAGTTATGTTTCCATCTTTTAATATGTAAACCATGTTGCATCCTTCTCTAGATTCATTATCAAAGAAATTGATCTATCCTAAAACCCAATACGTCAATTCTCCTGGAACGTATTTCTATCTTCAAGATCAAATCTAGAAGAAACCGTGATATCTGACTAGTCAAACAAATCAAGAATAAAAGACAAGAATTGGAGCTTTACGATGGAAATTCATAGGTAGACATCAAAACCTAACAACCTAGTAAGAAAACATGGAAGCATACAAATTCTACCAAGCCTGTCAGATTCCCTTTATGGGTTAATTCACTAAGTTTTATTCCACCTTTAATAGTACCACAAAATTTGGAGAAAAAATAACCTATCTCTAAGCTTGAAACCTGTCATCAAGAGGGTTATATCAGCAGAATTTTCATTGTAGCACGAACTGTAAATTGTGCCAAAATAGAAATTGCATATAAAGAATGTAATCTTTTCCATTATTAGCCTATCAAGATATAAGATTAAATAAACCCTCAAATTTATTTTCAAATAAAAATTAAATTAAAAAAAACACTGTAAGTGAACAATAAATGAGTAGTTTTTCCATTCTTGAATCCGCTCTTTGCAACTTACCCCAAGTGACTCCCATATCATCATTTTCAATTGGTATATTGATGTGGAACCAGAAACTTTTAAATTTACTGCATTCCCATAATTGGTCCTTCGAGAGCGCTTAGAGGCCCTTCGATCTGGTTCACAAGTTGTTTCAGATGCTTCCAGAATCGATCTTGGAGCTTCTTTACCACGAACCAGAGAGACATGAATATCCTCATTGTAGTAGTTAAGCTTCTGCATCAACTCACAACTTTCTCTTTCACCAATGCAATCAGCACAGATCTAGCAGAATGATTCACATCATGTAAGAATAGTATAAATTTAAAATAAAAAAGATATATCTCAATTACTGCTATCCTAATTAAACATATATCAGCATTGAAAGCTTGATAAGGTAAATTTCCATTACCTCAGGAAAAGTCTTAATGACAGGGCTTTTTGTCTCGTGCCCATTATTTACTTCATCTTGAGGACTAACATTTGCATCAGACACTGGATTACTTTCACAGGATCCAGCCAAATTATTTTCCAAAACATTACCTGTCTCAATTATTGCAGATATGCCTTTCTCCTTGTTACCACCCCACTCGTCACAGAAGTTGTTCCAGTCATTCTCGGTGATGATTGCTAACCTATCTGTCTACAATACAAAGGAGGACGGTACAAAGAAAAGAAAAGTGTTGTATTAGACAACTCAGAACAGTTACTGCAATTCTATTAACAGCATCAAACACAAACTAATTTCCTTGAAGTAAGAGGAGGCTTAAAGGCACTTTTCCTGAACAAATGAAGCAACTTTTTTGCGACAAATACCAGTCACATGAACAAATGGCCCTTCAGGACTCTTTACAGTCACATGTGTTACGAAGTATTGCAATAGGAATCAAAAGACCGTTATCTCCTACAAGCAAATTTGTGCATATTGATGAAAGGAAGGCCCAAACTAGAATCACTGAATCTCTGGAGAACTATTCCATCCTACTTCTATGAGCCTCAGTTCTACTGAGGCTCATGCAGGAGAAACAAAAATTGCATGCAGACACATGCACTATATCCATGTGATGTAGAACGGCCAACACTTTGATGAAAACATGTATAAGCTGTAAATTTGATCTGCTGCACTTTAAATAGATGGTTGCTAGAATTCAGGGTTGAGAAATGAAAAAAAAAAGAGATAAGTTTACGAATTACTTCTAGGGTTTGTAACAAGAACTAGGAATCACTCCAAGGAAAGTACTATTATCATACCAATAAATTCCCAGAAACCACTCATGGGCTTTACAAATCTATCCTAAAAGAACGCATCACATTTTTCCAAAGCTGAACTTGCACAAAACTTTCTTATTTCCTTCCATAAACCAGAAATACGATCAAAATATATAAAAGTATTAATTGACATCAAAGTACGCTGAAATTTGGATTGTGTTAGGATTCCTTATTAGATTTGAAGAAGTAGTATATGTTATTCTATTTTAGATATGTCATCCTACTTGTATAGGACTTATAGAATTTCTATTGTAATAGGATTCAAATTAAGATCCTTTTCCCATATGTGTATTCAACTCTTCATCAAGAATAAGCAATCTGGAATTTTTTTACAAACTTGAGTTTTCAACTAGAAGGTGTGATGCTTTCTTCTAAGAGTGATTCTTAAATCTTAGGAGTGATTCCTAGTTTCCTGCCTTTCATTCTTTGTGTTCACCACAAAATTCCAGCAACCAAAATCCCAACTTCCACTATATTAAAGCCAAAATTTCCAGTAATCAAATCTTAAAATTCCAGCTATACAAAATCTAAAATTTCAGCATTCCTAGCCAAAATCCAACCTTGAAACTTGATATTCCAACGGCCTAATATCAGTCATATTTCCTAATTTTGTTATTTTTAGCTACTAGTTAATAATACTTCTATTTGTCCTACATCAATACTAATCCAGCTCCTATTAAGGAGACCAACAAACACATAAAATAGAATAGAACTCACTATTAAATAAAACAACCCCAAAATCATTATGGAAATTAACAAAGACAGATAACTACTACCCATAAATACGTAAACTAATCTCATTCTCCATCACCAAATGTATTAACTCAGTAATAACACTCACCAGAGAATTCTTCTGGAAAAGCATGCCACGCTTGTAAACCAGATCTGGAGGCCTCTCTAGGAGCTGAAGATGCTGATCCAAGAAATAAAATAAGCAACAAAAGAACAGAAAATTTAAAATCAGTTACTAGGATCAAGAAATGGTGAAAATTTTTTTCAAAAAACAGAATAAACACCCAGAAAAGGTATTATATCCTGATTAGGATGATCATAGGATAAATCTAGAGGCATGAGTCCTTTGCCTTGTACTTGGAGCCAGCTTATGTCATTCTTACAAATTTCATCAAACCTTGCACAAAAAGCCTAGTTTCAAAAGAGACTATCGACAAATATCACATGAAACTTTGAGAATGAATATCAAACCCACCTATTCTACGCTCAAACAACTTGCTGCCTTTCAGTCAAAAAATAAATAAAAAAGAGTTTTCAGAATTATTACGATTGTGGTGGAAGAACGTTCCAGAAGTTGCAATTCACCTTTTCACATTTCAGTGAGTCAATTATCATATCTAGTGTTTCAGGCTGCAATGATGAAGAAACATTCTTGCCACTGGCATTTACGTAATTTCTCCATATCGTGAGCCATGAAGAAGGAACCAAGTAATACTTGCAGTCCAAAGACAAGGGAATGTTTTTCCCTGTAGCCAATTTTTCATGATTCTGCCGATGTTTTAGCTTTACTGCTCTGCAATGTGGAGAAAGGAATAAACAACTTTTTTCCTCTAGATAAGTTAAAACTCAATATCTTAATAGGTTCTGCAACTTCTAACAAAAATGCAAATGACCTTAAAGAATCCTCTAATGATGCAACTTCAGAAAGTTCATCGCTGCATTGGGGACACTGATCAAAATCTGAACGAAAAGTTGTACAACCCAAAGGTTCATCAGGCTTCACAGCAATGGCATCCTCATAAAAGAAGAGCCAGAGGTTTTCAGGAACAAGCACTCGCTTTGCACCAGGTGCTTGCTCAGGCAGCAGCTGCCCATGAGGACACCTAATTGAAGCTGTTGGTCCAGCATCAGCTTCACTTGGAGCGTCAATGCTTTTTCTTCTAACCCACTGTTGTAACCTACAATAAGAACATAGTATAATTAGCCTCCCACAAAAAACAAAAAAGTTCCTTCAAATACAAAGGAACATCCAAATACAAATTATTTCACAACTTCAGGCCTTGAATATATTCTCAAACAAAAGCAAATCAACAGATACATATGCAAGATGGACACTGGATAAAAGATGGAAGCATAATGGAAACCTGTGAGCTCAAACCAAAGCACAAAGAACAACACCATTAAAAGCAGTTCATCTAAAAAAATATGTTCTTCTCATTATCACTTAACTTCCAAGCAAAGCTTATTATTAGAATTTTTAATATGGGTTGAGTGTAGAGCTCATTAACAAGAATTGGGTTTGGGTCAACCATTACTGAAATGACTAGAACTAGTCCCCTTTAACATTTTCATGTTTAATCAATATAAGATACTCTAACACTCCCCCTCAAGTGCAACTGGGTCTAGATATCTAGTTATCACTTGAAATAAATGCAATAGTAAATGGACCGGGCCGTTAGGACTTGACATTCAAACCAACAATCGGGAAATTAATAATCCAAACCAAACACAGAGGAGGATGGTTTCATTTGGGACGATAGGAGTGTGGCATGTCGAGTCGGGGGAAAATTTTGCCACTGGCTCGTCAAGCAACGCTCCACTAAGATCAAACCTAGAAACGTTAAACACCATTATCGGCACAGGAAACTCGTCCTCTTCTCAGAACAACATTGACACATAGCATTCGGTGGTAACTAATCATCGGTTGAATGTGAACAACTATTTACAGTGGTCCCACAGCCTGCTTATGTTCGTAAGAAGGAAAGGAAAGGAGAAATATCTGACAACCGTATGAGGCGTGGATGACCAAAAACAACCAGGTAACAAGCTTGTTGGTTAATTCCATGACTCTCGAAGTTGGTAAGCAGTTTGTCCTTGCAACCTCTACAAAAGAGATATGAGAGAATGCCAAAATGGCATATGCCACTATAGAAAATACCACTGCTTTGTTTCAGATCAAAGGAATTTTGAGGGAAACTAAGCAAAGTGAGAAATCAGTCACTGGTTATCACACCACATTGGTAAAATTGTGGCAACAATTGGACCTCTATGACCCACACCAATGGGCTTGTAGTGAAGATATGGCGTGCTCCAAGAAAATTGTGGAAAGACAACGAGTGTATGAATTTCTTTTGGGACTAAACTCTATTTACGAGGAGGTTGGCGGAAGAATCATGGCAACCTGACCACTACCAACCATTATGGAGGCAACCAATTTGGCAAAATGTGAAGAGAGTAGAAGGCTATTGATGCAAGGCACTCCAAGCAATAAAAATCCCTCTGAATTTTCAGTCATGGCTATCAAAGGAACAAATGGGCTAGAATCTAAGAGCAAACAGGGTAAGTCTTGGTATGAACATTGTCAAAAAGGTGGACATACCAAGGACACATACTGGAAGATTCATGGGAAACCTCCAAATTAGAAAAGCCACTAGTGGTGACAAGACCGAGGGATATAGCATACCAGTGAGCAAAGAAGAAGTTGAATTGCTGAGGAAAATTCTTAGCAATTATGATTTGAAGGCTGAAAAGGTTGTGTACACAAGTAACATGGTCCAAACAGGTAACACTGGTACTGCTTTAGGGGTTCAAACCCCAAATTGTGGTCTTTGGATTGTTGATTTAGCAGCTAATGATCATATGACTTGTGATAAGTCATTGCTAGTTGATGTACAATCTAGTCCTATTCATAGTATTATTAAGGTAGCTCATGGACAGGTTCTAAAAATTCAAAGGATTTGGGACTGTTATAATTGCTAATAAATCAATCTTAAGTGGTGTTCTTTATGTGCCTAGCTTGGATTGTAATATGTTATCTATGAAAAGGATTACTAAAGAACATAATTGCACAACTAATTTTGGTGCTGAAGGTTGTGTTTTCCAGGATTTGGAGTCAGGGAAGAGGATTAGTAGTGCTAGGGAGTTTGATGGATTATATTACATTTGCAACTCAAGAAGGAATAAAGCTCATGCTATTTTATCTTCCAATGAAGATATTGCACTTCGGCACTATAGGTTAAGCAACCCTAGTTTATCTTACATGATGCAATTATATCCAACTTTTTTCAATAAAAAGGAAATTTCTTTTCAGTATGAATTATGTCAACTCTCTAAACACACCAAAAATTCTTATACATCCCGAGCCTATGAACCCACTAAGCCTTTTTCCATCATTCATAGTAATGTTTGGGGAACATCAAGGGTCAAAACCAAAAACAATGTTAAATGATTTATAACCTTATTGATGATCATACAAGATTCACTTGGGTATATCTTTTGAAAGAAAAAACAGAAGTTTTTCTAGTATTTAAGTAATTTTATTCCTTTATACTAAACCAATTTCAAACAAAAATCCAGATTTTACAAAGTGATAATGGTAAAGAATATCTAAGTCAATCCTTAAGTCAATTTTTAACCAGCAATGGTATTATACATCAAACCTCATATGCTAATACACCACAACAGAATGGTGTTTCAGAAAGAAAAAATAGACACTTACTTGAGGTTGCTAGATCTATTATGCTCACAACAAATGTTCCAAATCAATTTTTGGGGGGATGCTATTCTCACTTCTATTTATTTAATAAATATAATGCCATCAAAAGTTTTACGGTTTCATACACCTTTACAAAAATTCCTTGAGATTATCCCTCGGTTCCCTTTGTTAATACTCTATCTCAAAAGATTTTTGGATGTGTTGTCTTTGTGCATAATTACCATTGTGGCAAACTTGAACCTAGGGCCCATAAGTGTATTTTCTTGGGTTATTCTTCTACTCAAAAAGGTTGCAAGTGTTTCTCTCTTACTCTAAAGCTTTATTTTGTTACTTTAGATGTGACCTTCTTTGAAACGCAAGCCTATTATCCAAAAATACTAATTCGGGGGGAGAGTAGTGTTAGGATGGCCAATAGCTCTAAAGGAGGGAGTAAGAGCTTGTACAAAGCATCTGTTTCTTATAACAGGTTATAACCACATTTTAAGGCTTTTATGACATAATTATCTACTGAAAAATTACCAGAAAATTTCCAGGAAGCAATGAAAGATCCTAAGTGGAGAGAAGCTATAGATGATGAGCTGAATGCACTCAAGAAGAACCAAACTCGAGTAGTAACAGATTTACCACAGGGAAAAACAGAGGTTGGCTGTAAATGGGTGTTCACCATCAAATATATCAATTAGATGTAAAAAATGCCTTCCTCAATGGTGATCTTGAAGAAAAGGTATAAATGAAAATGCCATCAGGACTAAAAGAAGCTACATATGCTCATAGAGTATGCAAGCTCAGAAAATCACTCTACTGCTTGAAACAATCACCTCGGGCCTCGTTTGATAGATTTGCAAAGGCAATGAAGAACCTTGGCTACTACCAATGTCAAACTGATCACACCTTGTTTGTTCGACGGCTAACTAAAATGACTATTCTTATAGTTTATGTTGATAATATTGTTATTATAGGTGATGATTGGGAAGGCATGAAGGAGCTAAAAGGTGCTTTGGCTCGCGAATTCAAAGTTAAGGATATGGGCTATTTGAGATACTTTTTGGGGATAGACGTGGGCAGATCAAGTAAGGGCATTTCAATGTCCCAAAGGAAGTATACACTTGACCTTTTACAGGAAACTGGAATGATGGGGTCAAAGCCTGCTAAGACACCCATGGAATCAACTAATAAATTGAGTCCTAAAGAAAAAGGCACACCAGTAGATACAGGGAGATAACAAAGATTAGTTGAAAAACTAATCTATTTGTCTTACACTCGACCAGACATTAGTTTTCCTGTGAGTGTGGTTAGTTAGTTTATGAGCAACCTTCGACAAGAACATATGGATGCAGTACTCTTAATCTTGAAGTATTTGAAAATGACTCCTAAAAAAGGATTATTCTTTAAGAAAAGTGAGACAAGGAGTATTGAAGTATTCACAGATGTTGATGGGGTTGGATCATTGACTAATAGGAGGTCTACAACAAATTATTTTACCTTTGTGTGGGGTAAATTAGTAACTTGAAGAAGTAAAAAACAACCAGTGGTTGCTTGAAGCAGTGAAGAGGCTAACTATAGAGCACTAGCATTGGGAATTTGTAGAAGAATATGGCTGAAAAGACTCATGGAAAAACTTTGGATCAAAGTGGAGCCTCAGATGAGGGTGTGGTGTGACAATCTAGCAACTATTAGGATTGCAAAGAATCCTATCTATCATGATAGAACTAAACATGTGGAGATAGATCGTCATTTCATAAACGAGAAAGTAGATTCTGGTTTGATTGATCTAGCTCACATTCCCACTAGCAAACAAGTTGCAGATGTTTTCACAAAAGCACTGACTAGAGTCAAATTTGAAGAGTTAAGTAGCAAGCTGAGAATGATCAACATCTATTCACCAGCTTGAGGGGGAGTGTTTGAAGAGTTAAGTAGCAAGCTGAGAATTATCAACATCTATTCACCAGCTTGAGGGGGAGTGTTGGAAGAATATTTTCAGTTTTATTACTTTATTTGTTTCCTTATTTGCTCAATAGTTTATTTCCTAAAAATATCATTTTATCATTTCCATTTCTAGTCCCTATTTTCATGGAATCTTATTTACTTCTTTCTAGACAATAATCAAGATTGAATAGCATAACTATTGCTTATCTTTCCTATATGTATTTATGTCATTTATGAGAAATAATATACAGAAATTATCCCTATGTGTATTCATTCCCAATTGTCTGTCAGAATATCCAATCCCAGCGACCTGATCGGGTTACCGCTGCGTTTATTTTAAGTGACAACTGGAGAATTTTAATATGGGTAGAGTGTAGAGCCCTTTAACAATAATTAGGCTTAGGTCAACCATTGCCAAAATGAATAGAACTAGTCTCCTTTAACATTTTCATGTTTAGTCAATATGGGATATTCTAACACTTATAAACCATCTATAACAACCAAGAAAGTAACAAGGGAGAAATCATGAAAGGAGAAGGGTTTGCATTCATACCATGTCTTAGATACATAGTATGATCCATCTGAACAGTTACCCAAAAGCACATCACTTGCAAGATCTCTCATCAAATTTCTCCGATCCCGATAGCTATCAGCACAAACCACATATTTTGCACGATCAATGAGGCAAGCCATACAGCAGTCATCATTGCTTAATATTGGCCCTCCATTATGCTGAAAATTATTACCAATATTTGACACAAGATATTAAAAAATTATAGCAAAGCAGCACAATTGAAATTCTTAGGGGTTTCAATGACAAGGGAAGAAAGAAACTACAACTAGAAAAACATTATCCTATTAGGGGAACAGAGAGAAGACGACAAGAGAAGGAAGATGATGAAAAAACAACTGAACTAAAAAAGGTAAAATAAAATACTATAAGTGGATTCTTTAACAGTGTCACTCAATGAAACAGTTGTTGCACTAATGATCTCACAACAGTTATACTAGAATGTACTAGATTCCTTAAACAATTGGGATCATGAACCCTAAGCAAGTGACACAAGTTAGCCATGAAGATACCTTGGATATCAATTTTGTCCAGGCTTCAGCAGACAAACGCTTCATAAACCCAACCTTCGATATGGGGACTTTTCCATGAATGCATTGAATAGGAGAATTGTCTAGGATACTGCATCAAATTAAATAAACTAAATGTAGCTTTGGAAGCTATTCACTAGCCTTAAACTAGTAAAGCAAAAATGCAAGTAACAGTTGCAGACTAAGATCAAAATGAAAAGGATCTACAAATGTTGACTCCAGATGTGTTTTAGTAAAATGAAGTTGCAGACAAAGATCAAAATGAAAAGGATCTACAAATGTTGACTCTAGATGTGTTTTAGCAAAATGAAGCAGACTATTGAAATAATTCATAAACAAGCCAAGCATATAATTGATTTCATACACATGACTGCTTCGTATAAAATTTATCTTACGGCGGGGTAATGTTGTCAGCCCACTCACGAAGCCAGTCCATAGAAACCCAATAAAATGGTTCATCATCCAATCGAATTGGCGCTTCTGAAAGAATTGATCGCACTTCTTGTTTCCGCTCTATAATCTGATTCATCTGACTCTCCTTCTTCAATTTGTACTGTTCACAAGCACTAAGATATGATGCATTCAACTCTTTTATGTCCCCAAATATATGTGGTGGGAGAGAAATGCCATTACTTGAACAACCATCATGCCCTTCAACACTGTCTACGGCACCATCAATATGTCTATTCTCATCATTCTTCCTATTACACCTAAGATTATACATTAACATGTATGCATCAACGGATGAAAATCGAGCTCCATGTCCACCAACACTAGACTCTGAAGGATGAGGTTGAACACAATTGGCATATGCTCCTTCTACACCAGTTTGTAATGGACTAGTCTCGCTTGGCACATCTTTAGCAGAAGAGCCTTCTCCAAATGGGTGATAACCTAAATTTGAGACATGCTCATCATCAAATTCCCACCACTGCCTTGTATTCTCATCCTTAATATGAGCAATGTAATGCCCACTGTTTACAGCAGTTCCCTTGTGAATTAACACAGCTGACAAGTCATATATCCAGTCTGCCTGTGATGGTTCAGATAGCCTGTGCCCCATGTCCAGTTCTCCAGGGAAACAAAAGGAGGACGTGATTTTCTTCTTTGTTGTAGTCTACTAACAGATGAACAAACAAACATATCCTTAAAAATTTGACCACCAATTGCAGAAATATTTTTGCATTATAGTTAGTCTAACCATTGGACTAGAAAAGAATTAGTTTTGGCATCTAAATCCAAAAAAAATAAAAACAATAAAATTACTCTCAAGCATGGAAACACATTTTAGCACAAAACCTAGTTATTTGCATTTTAATAGATCATCCACAAGAAGAAATAATGTATGCTTTTGCAAGAACTTGCCAATCAGAAAAACTAAACACACCGGTCAACCATCATTATCTTCTCCAGCATCCCCAATAATTTAACATAAGACTAAAGCACTTTGTATCCAATCACAGAAAATGAAACAAATAGCTGAACTGATCACTATAGACACTCCCTACATTCATATGCTTCACTAATAAATAAGTTTGATAATTAAACAACTCCAATTAAGTGCAAGAGTACAGGGATGCAAAAAACAGTTTTGCTATAACAAACAGAAGATATGCCCCCTAAGCACAAGATAGTGTACCTTTGGAAGGAAAACACAACGCTTCAGTTGAAAAGTAAGGACAACAGGCAGAGTCCGGAGTTTAATACTGCGATTAGCATCAACCCTGGTTTTACAGGATTCACATAAATACTGATTCTCTCCATGAAGTTCTTCCACACTAAAGTAATCATCCAAACTCTCTTCTAATGTTTTGAAGCCTTTGACATTCAATTCCAATTCATAGAAGTCTTCCATCTTTGAAGATGCTTCAGAATCTCTTCCACATTTTGAACAACTGCATGCACAACATAAAGTAAATGGTCAAATAAGACTTTCAATACATTATAAACAATAGAGACAAAGAAACAAATGAAAATACTTATCGACTATAAGTAATCAGTTACATACAATATCCAAATTTACACTGGTGAACTATGAAACAAATGAATAAGTGAATGTGCAGCAAACTAACACAAAGTAACAACAGTGTGGGGAGTTCTTAAGCCTATGACAAAACCATAAGCAGTTTCAAATTGTGGAGATGAAAATTTACAGAAAAAAGAAGCAAATTTTTATAGAGAGAAAGTTTGTTCACTGAATAGACAAGCATATATATTCAATAGCTAAAATAAAAATTCTGTCAGCAAATAACAATAATATAAAGAGAGAATTTGCATAAATTTACAGAAAGAAATTTAGGTAAATAAACAGACATATTTGAATCCATAAATGGTTGATACACCTAAGTAACATGCAACTACAAGATTAGCAGCTTGAAAAGATGGATTATGAAACATAATTACAATTGTTTCCCCCTGTCCAATAGATACATTTCATGCTCAGAATTTAATCACAGTGCAATTATGTGCTTCCCCATTCACTGAGAAGGAACACAGACCTAATTACTGCATCAATAAAAAGTAACAAACAGCACTTTGAAGGGAGTGCAGAGTTTTTAAAAAAAAACATAGGAGACAACAACAATCCAATGCAAAATAATGAAAACACAAAATCAGAGGTCAGCCTTCATCTTACGTAGTTACATGCGATACGTTTCCACGGAAAAGATCCTGAACAATTCTTCTAGCTTTTGGTATGGTAGAATGGCTCAAACAGTGTTCAAGCAATGAAAGAAGTAAGGTTAGGAACTCATGACTATCCTGCTGAACACCATTATCTAACTCAAGTGTTTTTATAAATGGAGCTGAATCAATAAAAGCCAATTTACTAGCGTGCAACTGTGCAAAAAGTCGTGCAAGCTGATCCAAAACAGGTTGTTGCTTTAAGACACCAGGTTCAACAGAAAAAACACCTTCTCGGAATGATCTATTCATGTATAGAAATTGGAGTATACTGTTAGCATAACAAGTTGCTCCAAGGTTTGTGAGGCCTGCAGGTGAGTCAACAGAAGCTCGAAGATCCTTTGATGGGTCTGGACCAAATGACTGTAGAATATCTGACATTTTCTGCCATAATCCAGATTTACGACTCCCATTGGGTGGTGGTACCAACCCACAAAAACAGTTGGGATTATCTTTAGTATTCACACGGCAACCTTGACAAACAGGTTTTGAGATCATGTATAGCTGATTTATATCTTCTTTAGTTATTTCACCGGATGCATGAATTTTCCTATACAAAGGTCAATCCAAAAGAAAAAGAATTAGGAAAGAAGAAGTAACATCTCATGAAACCAAATACGCCAATATCACAACCTACAGAATGACAAGTTCCTAGTACCTCAGTATTTCAGAAGTGGTATCGACATCATCTGCTTGCTTCCTTTTATTTTTGCTGCGAGTAGCTGGTCGGCTCATTTTGATCACCGACCTTCTCTGCAAGCATCAATACAATGGTGTTCCAAAATCAATCATTTCCATAATGCGACAAGTTGCTAAATGAAACAATCCTTCAAAAATTCCTAAGAGTTTGAAACCAAAATTAGCCATTTCACAATCAAGAGAATGGAAAAACACCAAACTTCCACTTGTTCCTGGAAGCTTCATCTCGAGCTAACCAGAAATTTAAGATGAATTAACTGAGGCCACACCCTGCAATTTACAACACTTAAATGCCTAAAACCCACAACTACATTATAAACGAAGGGAAGTCGCAGCTGAAAAAACCTAAGCAAAAAACTAGTTCCAGTTGCATCAAAGATTACATTGGTTTCCAATGCAGGTCCTATTCATGATAAAGGGAGATTAGAAGGTCAAAAGTAATCTCCAAACAAGGCAACAACGAATGGCTGAAAGAGGGATAAAGAGCTGGAAACAATTTTAGAAGAAAATAAGACCCCTAGAGAAAGATACAAGTAAAATCCAAATGGAAATTAGAAACTAAATAGCACAAGAAAGAAGCAAGAAGACGAGATCATTTATATACAAAATATATATCAAATCGGAAAATAATTAAAAAAAGAAAGCAACAGTAACGGAGTTACCTGATCCTCAAACGGAGAAGCGTCAAGAGAAGAAGAACACGAGACGCCTGACTTTGGGACAGAGATGTTGAAGTCCCACCGAGAGAAAAGGGGAAAATTACATGAAGAGAAAAAAGAAAAAAAAAAGAACTCACCCTCTGTTCAAAACCAAAAATGATGTGATTGTTTGATAAGATCTAACTTTTTTGTGTTGGCTAGGGATAAAATGTGAAGAGGGAAAAAGATCACTGCTCACGCGACGGGGTTTAGAGCTGTGGAGGGAATATTTTTTCGTATAAAACTAATAAAAATTGAAAAGAAAATGGATCTCGGGTGACCCTTTTCTTGTTTGTTTGGAGTTTGGACAGGTTGAAGAGTCACTGCAACTTCTATTGTGGAATTAAATTCTTTATAGATCTGCTTTGTTGATATTTATGTGACACATATCTAGTGATTCAACATATTATTAATTACCCAAAATTATAATTCAAATTTTAAATTTGAATAATGAGTTAAACTTCCTAATAAAGTTTGAATTTACAAAAAATAAAAATTTAGAATTACCCAAAAAGTGTTTTTGAATTATAATAGTAAAAAAAATAACAAAAATCATTTTAATAATTTTTTGTGATTATATATAGAGTTTGTATTAGGAATACCTAATTCATCCAATGTAAATTTATGTCTCACCAAAATTATTAAGGCAAGTCAAATATGAAATGTAGTTAGGTGTATTTATTTACTAGTCTTATAATCTAACTATATGTTAAAAGAGGACTTTAACCATAACATTTATATTAGAATACAACTTGAACCTTATCGTGACACGTTTAAAATAAACCTTAATGTTTACAAACTTTCTAAATAGACAGAAAATTTGGCAGAAGTAACTTCCTATAAGTTAAATATTGTGTAATTTTTTAAAATTCTTTATCTTAAATATGAGTCTCTCGGTACGTGATAAGGGAATTCATTATATGAAATATATAATAGTAGGTCCCATTATCACTTGACATATAAGACCTATTTCTTTGTTATTTTATAAATTGTATTTGTATATTAAATTAATTAAATTATTATTAAGCTAATTAAGAATTGAATAATTAAATTAGTTAATTTGTTATTAAGTGTTAATAACTTATATCGAAACAATTGAAATCTTATTTGTTGCCGCCACCATCTTCATTTGTGTTGTTACTTATGTTTTAAAATTCGGACCGGTCATCGAACCGGTGGCCTTACTGGTCACTGGTTTAATCGGTTCGACCGGTTCAACCACCGGTCGAACCGATGTGACGTAATAATTATGCAATAATTATATTTAATTATATATAATATAAAAAAATTTAAAAAAATTCAAAAAATAAA
>JANVCQ010000006.1:12136928-12164363 GCA_025531925.1 Erythroxylum plowmanianum | reverse complement strand
TTTATGGTGAATGAGTTGATTGAAATGGAGTAGAAAAACTAGAAATAAAAATTTGAAATGTTGGTTTTTGAAAATTGAAAGTCTGAAAATAATGGGAATGAATAGTAGGAGAGAGTTGAATTTTCAATCTGAACTTACATGAAATTTCTGCGTTGATCTAGGAAGATTTTGAAAAAATTTTCTTCATTAAATTTGTAGATATTTGTTTTACCTTTCCATTGATATAAAGTTTGCAAACTTGGGAGTTCTAGATTAAAAGTTATGGAGTTTTGAAGTTGAGATGTCGATGGAGAAGAAGAAGTGGAATTGCACCGTCGTGCATACTTTTGAGTAAGTGGAAAGCACCGTCGTGTAAAAGCACGATGGTGACTTTTGAGATCTTAGGCAAAAGGCATCATCGTGCAAAAACACAATAGTGACTTTGGGGTATAGTTAATTTGCACCCTCGTGCGTAAGCACGATCGTGCATTTAAGATTTCCTCTTTTACTGAACAGTCTTGCTTCTTTTAACCATAACTTTTTCTCTAGACATCCAAATGACTTGATTCTTGAACCAATAGATTCCTAACACATTTTTATACCTCTTAATAAAATTTGGTAACATTATGAATTTAACTACAAAAGATCAATCCAATCAAATTGTGAAATCTGTTGGAACAGTGAAATAGGATTTTCTTACTGAGCACCCTTCAATATTTTAATTATATCTGGATCTATAGGATTCCAAATGAGATGATTTTTGATTTTGAGTAGCCTATAAATATAGGCCTAAAAATTTTCTCAAGAAGTAGAATTATCATTCAGTCTCTAAGATGTTGAATTTCTGGATGGAAGTTGTGCATAGTACACTATTTTTGAATATGAACAACCCGATAATGTTTGAGGCATATCTTCCAAATTACTGTACCAAATTGAGTGAATTTGGTATCAATGGAAAGATAAGACATAGAGGAACACTTTTCTAGAAGAGAGTGTGGAAAAATTACATCAGTTTCACTTTCTAATTGAATGTGAACAATAAACCTGAAAGTGTGACTTGGAAAAATCTGAAGTAAGTCAATGAGAAAGGAATAGAGATTTCATTGATTTTAGTGAGGCATAAACCTAAGTATACTTTATAATTAGATAAGTTTTTATATGAGATTGATTTTGTGATGAAATTAATGGATAAATACCCAGGATTATCATGAACATGCATAGTACATATTTCATTTCATACATGTGCATTATTGAATACTTATGATTGTACAAATTTTGAAATTGTGCATATTATTTGTTATACAGGAGCAACTAGAACGTCAACCTCCAGACGTTGCCAGATCTTCTAGGCATTAGCTTCAGGAGCAACTTGTGAGTAATTTAGATGGTCTCACTTAATTACTTGTTTGTTTAATTTATGTTTTGAATGATAATTGAATGTGTTTAATTGTGGATTCCGGGCAGAAAGTTTGATGAATGTGAATGTGGGTTGAGATATTGAAGTGCTACTTGAATGTGAATGTGAATACCTAAGTGCTTTATAATGTGAGTGATTATGGTACATGCATTCCGCACATGAATGCATAATCAGATAATGACAGTTGTGACCAGAGTAACCATTGATCAAACTTTAAAACTCAACGAGTGAAAACGAGCCTCAAGCTTAAAAGTGATTAAGAGCCTAAGGCTCACTATGTAAAATAAGCCCAGTATCCCCCAAGCGAATAAGGGATAGTTATTAATCAGCTAGGTATCTAAAATAGATACGGGACAGTTCAGGCATTCGATCACAATAATGTAATAATTGAAAAGTGTCTCATGAGCATTTCATATGCATAATGTTAAGTATGTTTGCTGAAATGAAATGCCAAATTTGCCTATGTTTAAGTGAAAATGTGATACTTATGTAAAGTGTAGTATGTGATTATATGTTATGTGAAATGATGTGTTGTATGAATTGAGTGAACCATCGATGATGATTACCTCGTTGAGTTCACAAAACTCACCAAAATTACAACGTTGTCTTTTCAGGATCTAGAGATGACTCTAGCTACTAAGAGGCTCTACCAGCCGTGTAGATTGTGATTGGCAAGAGAAGTCATGGCTCAAAGGTCGGTCAGCTAGGAGTTTTGGATAGGTTAGTTAGATTGTGTATATTTTCCTCTTTCATATAGTACTTTTGTATTAGGTTTTGATGATGTATATATAGAAAATGTTGAAAGACACAATGTAGACATTCGGGTTTTATAAAATGAAATGAGGAAAAAGTTGGACTTAAAATATTGTGGTTTTTCTATTGATGCTTTATAACTGAATATTGATATGATGCCATGTGAAGTGAATGTGGTGATTGAACGTAGCTCACCCTTATCATAGGTATGTACTGGATTGACCTCCGGGCGTCCCGGTGTGTACCCTACGATAAGGGAGCGCTACAGGGAGAGAATAGGTAAATGGAATCTCACATTTTTTAGTAACTCCTCTTATTGAAAGTCTCTTCTTCTTCTTCTTCACTTTCTTCTTTCTTTTCATTTTCTCTTTCTTCTTCTTCTGAATCAGAAGCATATTCTTTTTCGATTTTTTCTTCTTTGTCATCTGAAGAGGAATTAGGATAATCTAGAGACAACATAGTAATAATCTTCCTTTTCCTATCTTTTGGGGTATCCTCATTGGGTATTTATGAAGTTTGGATGTTTGAGGGGACATAAACAGGTTCAGTAGTAATGTCCACAAAACCTACAATGGGAGACAAAGATGTATAATCAAAAGTAAAGGTTTGCTCATGACGAGGTGCTTTGTTATGCCTAGAAGTTGAGCCCAAAAATTTCTTCTATCCCTTTGATTTAGTTCTTGCCATTGTAAGTAAGCTTGGTGAAGTTTGAGAGAGAAAAATAAGAGGTAATGCAGAGAATGGGCATAGAGAGAATAAGAATGACAAAGATGAGAAAGCGAGGGAAGTTTGCTCAGGGTATACTAAGTAAGAGGATGAGTAGATGTATAGGCTAAAAGAGGAAGCATAATTAGTTATGTATCTTCTAACAGACGCGTACTTAGATTTGCCAGTCTACACGTGCATTTTTGAAAGAGTTGAGATGTCACCATTAATGACTCCCTATGTTTTAGGACACTTGTAATCTTGCTCCTTTACATTAAGAGGAGGCTTCTAAAATGATGAGGCCTTCTAAAATAGAAGAGGCCTACTATACTAAGATAGAGTTTCTAAGGAATTAGAATAGGAGTCTACAAAGACAAATAGTAGAGAATATTCATGCAGAAATAATATTAGAGAGTTAGCACATTCAAAACTCTTTTCTTAATACGCAAAATCTATCTTTAGAGAATGGCTTGGTGAAAATGGGATGTTATAGTAATCACATTCACTTATTAAGGCATCATATGTAACACAAGTATTTAAGAAGATCAAAACTTCCCATTTTATTGATAGACATGAACATACATTGTTGCATTACAGTATATAATCCACATATATATATTACTAGTAACATCTAAGAGTTTGCTACTATTTACAAGACATTTTACATGAAGTGGAATGTTAAACGAAAATATCCTATATAACTCTTTAATGTGAGCCATTTCTTGTTCCAAAATTGACAATACTAGAATGCCACTAGATTGTCTTAGAAGCTAGGTCTCCTCAGTACCTAAAAATCAACATTTACAATTTTGATGAGTTTTGCAAACTCAATAAGCGAACCATCATCGATGCGCTCACTCAAACAGAATATAAACATCTCATGTATTAAACATAGTTCATTTATCTCAATTCTTTATATCATCAACATGTACACAAGCATTACAAATCATTATATCAATAAATTCAATATTTATTTGCAATCAATCTTATGAACATATGTAAAGATATAGACGCAAATTCAAATTAAACTCACTTCCATTTTTATTTTGATATGACCGAGCGTCTATTTGACTATCGTGTATCTATTGCAGATACCAAGCTCATTTTATATACTGTCCCGTACCTATTATGGATACTGGGCTTATTGATAACTGAGCTTGTGGCTCATTGTGCACATTTTTGAGCTTTAAGCTCTTTTTCACTTGAGTCACTCCGGTCACAACTCCTTTATCTTTTCATGTATTTCAACGTAGTGAGATGCAACAATTCACATATGATGCATTCATTATTTCACATTCGATATATTCCAATCATATATCACATTCTTAGGATCTAAGTCCGGCATTCAATATTCAGTTGAGAACACATATTTCCATATTCATATACATTTACAAAACACTTCCAATACATTCCTGAATATCATTCTGCTTGGACAATTGACGATCCAAAATTATCACAATCATATGAGTAACAATTCAATAACTAAAATTTAAACAAAACAACTAGATTATGGTGAGAGAACATCTAGGTTGACTCACAGTAAACTCCAAATACGATTCGGCAATGTCTGGATGTGGTCGGTTAATTTGTGTTTCTATATCATGTAATATACCCACATATGTATAAATTACTATCTTGTTTAATCAAATGAATACTCAATCGTATACTCAATCAAATGAATACTCAATAAAATGAATACTTAATCGATTTTCCCCGGGTATGTATCCTTATTCACAAATCTTGCTCATTCATTCATTATATTTTGTATATAACTTATTGGTGAATAGATCAATGCCTTAAGTCATCTTGATTACTTTAAATTCATTCAATTAAACATCTATCCATCACTTCCTAACATTCCATAATAACACAACTTCCCAATTCTCATTTAATCATACCTAATTCATGACTTATATCCCTTGCATCACATTTGCATTTATAAGAACACCTTCATTTCTCTAACAACTCATACTTCCCAAATTCATATGGATTGATATCAAACAATCCATCCCTAAATTCTAACATCATTTATCAACTTAAATTTATCAAACCCTTAATCAATCAAACAAACAACCTTCTAGGTTCATTTCAAACCTTAATCAAATCGAAATATACTAAAGTAAAGTAACTTATCCTTTGTTGATTCAATAATCACACAAAATAGAGTTGTTCACTTCCCAAGCATTTCCCATGATCGTGACTACCTTTCCACAATCATGGAAAGACAAAATAGAAACTTTGCTTCTCTAGGGCATTTCCCACTATCATGGGTAGAAGCTCCTGCTGCTTCCACAATCGTGGAATGGGTGAACAGACTGTTCACCATCCCTTTCATTCAATCTTTTTCCAAATTTTAGCATCATCATACTAATCTATTGATCATACCTCAATTATACCTAAATTATAGTTCATTTCCTATTCAATTTCTATCACCAATTCCAACTCAAAATCATTCAATTGATAACTTATAAATCATAGTATTTCATACATTATGATCAAAACAGAATTATCATTCACCTTCATATATATAACCCTAACTTATCAATTTCTGGAACACTCCCAATATATCCATTTTTCTACATAGTTACATCATCATTTACACTTATAGTTTCAACCTAAACCATCCATATAATCCACTATTTTTAAGCATAAAAAACAAAACAGAAACCATACATTCATTCATCAAATTCCACCACATCTCATCTTTAACCTTGCATGCAATTCATCTTAATTCATCCCTAACCAATCTTTATGGATGTTATGCTTACATATAACTCAATAAGGTAATCAAATACTTACTTGTTTGTCCTAAAATTTCCTCAATCAACAAGCTATGTAAGTCTCCCAAGCGTCAAACATACATTAAGAACAAGACGAGATTAAAGGGTTTCAATTTACAAGATGAAGGCTATAGAAATTTTAACAAAATTCAAGGTTATGGAGGTTGTGTAAGGGTGTCGATGGTGAGGAGAAGAGGAAGAGAGCATCTAACTAAAAACATGAAAGAGGGTGGTCTTTCAAGTGTGAAAATCATAGGTGTAGGTGTTTGGAGGAGAAGGTAGACATATGTCATACCACTTGTCAAATGGAGAGCCATATTATGTGTCTTCCTCTTACTACCAAATGTCATTCCATAACTAGTCTACTTGTCAATTAATCATTAGGCCACGTGTCATTCAACTATACCACCATTTGTCACTCATGGATTCAAGCCATTTGTCACTCTATTATTAATGCCACGTTTCACTATTTTATAAGTCTAGTCAGCTTAAATTTCCATGTATCAATTTATCTTACTGTTCAACATTTTTCCTATACTAGATGCATATATCACTTCATTAATCACCCAATTGTGACAATAAATTCTAATTCACTAATTTAATCCATTAAACTAGAATTCAAGACATGATCAATTCATAATCACTCAATCACAACATAAACATTTAAAATCTTTTATATCCCAGAATAAATCAATTGAGTTTATAAACTATCTTTGCAATGTGTACTAAATTATAATTCATATATGTATGTGAATATGATGCATGTAAATGAAATGCACTTCATGTATTCTCATATGATATGACTTATATGACTTTATATAGTATATAAATTCCTAAGTGTAGGAATATGCTATTATAATTTGAGTACAACAGTTGGTAGCTGCTGTGCATTTCGTTTCAATCATTGAAAACATTATGCAAATTTGTTTTTTTAAGCTAATAGACATCCTGCAAAAATTGATACTGATCACTTATGCTTTTTGGATTGATTTATCACCTGTATAATCTGCATCACAATAGGCCACTATGTCAAATGAATCAATTTTTGGATATCATAGTATAAAGTCCATAGTTCTGTGGAAATCTCAAAAGATTCTTTTGACTGCTTGAAGTGGCTTTCTTTTGGATTTGATTGAAAGCGTGCATAAAGAAACACAATAAGTATAATGTCTAGTCTTGAGCTTGTAAGATATAATAATGATCCAATCATTCCTCTATACTTTGTCTCATTTGTAGCTTTGCCTTCTTCGTCTTTATCAAATTTAGTTCCAGTGTCCCATTGATTTGACATTCTCAAAATGATATTTCTTGTTGAGATTTTTGTGTATTTATCTTGCTGATGAAGATTCCATTTTCTGTTTGTCTGGTTTGTAATTCGAAAAAGAATGATAATTCTCCTATGATGCTCATTTTAAACTCCCCTTTCATTAATGCTAAGAAATCTTTACAGAAGGGTGGATTAGTAGCACCAAATGTTAGGTCATCAACATATATTTGCACTATGAGTAAATCATTCTCCTTTCTCTTGATAAATAAGGTTTTATCGACCTTTCCTCTTTCAAAGTTATTCTCAAGAATAAAGTTACTTAACCTCTTATATATGCTCATGGATCCTGTTTTAAACTATATAGAGCTTTGGTTAACTTCATCGCATAATCCAGATGATTTTCATCTTCAAAACTTGAGTTGCTTAACAAATACTTCTTCGTTAATGTGACCATTTAAGAATGCACTTTTAACATCCATTTGGAACAACTTGAAGTTTCTATAGCATGCAAAGGCAAGTAAAATTATAATTGATTTCAATCTAGCAACAGGTGCATAAGTTCATCAAAATCAATACCTTCTTGTTGATTGTAACATTGAGCTACAAGTCTAGCTTTGTTTCTTGCCACCTTACCATTTTCTTCAAGTTTGTTTCGAAATACCCACCGTTCCTACATATTGACTTGTTTTAAGGAAGGGCTACTAGATTCCATACTTTGTTTTTATCAAATTGATTTAGTTCGACTTTTATGGCTGAAACCCAGTTTTTGTCGATAAGGGCTTCTTCAATGGTCTTTAGTTCTATTTGTGAGATGAGAGCCACAAAGTTTTTCTTGAATGATGATCATGTTCTTAGACTTTCAAAGTGATCTCTAAAAATATATTGATGTGCATCAAAACCTCTCCATTCTCTCGGTATTTTTCATTGTATAAGCTCCTGCTGAGATGAAGGAGTCTGCTATGTTCTAGCTTCAGAGGGGCCTTCTTGATTTTGTAATTTTGAGGGTATTATTAATGTAGTTTGATTATCTAATGTATTTTTTGGAATCAAAAGATGCTCTTCATCATCTAAATCAGTTGACGTTGTCGATAGTTCTTCATCAAATACCACATGTATCAATTCTTCTATATTCTTTGTTCTTTTATTATTCATGTTGAATCCTTTATTGGCTGTACTGTAGCCTAGAAAAATAACTTCATCTGATCTCGCATCAAACTTTCCAAAATTGTTTTTTCTATTGTTCAGAACCAATCACTTGCAGGCAAAAACTTGGAAGTAAGTAACAAT
Organism: Erythroxylum plowmanianum; assembly: GCA_025531925.1. NCBI lineage: Eukaryota > Viridiplantae > Streptophyta > Magnoliopsida > Malpighiales > Erythroxylaceae > Erythroxylum > Erythroxylum plowmanianum. The sequence goes on along the minus strand of JANVCQ010000006.1, from coordinate 12,156,175 downwards.
TGGTTGTCTTCCTTTCCACAACTCATAAGGGGTCTTTTTTAGAATAGGTCACATAAGACATCTGTTGAGTACATAACAGGCCTTAGATATTGCTTCTGCCCAGTATCCATGAGGTAGTTCACTTTCACATAACATGGATGATATGTGCTTAAATGTTGATTTATTTGATATACTACACTTAGTGATTAATGCCTTAGAAATGCTTAGGATACTCACTTTAGCTCATATTTAATTTTAGTCTATTTCAGAAGTATTGGATCTAAAGTGACATGAAAATATGTTCATTGAAGCCATCTTTTCCATTTCCATATTCAATTGTCTTTGTGGAACAAAAAATGATAAATATTAGAGCAAGTAAAGATAAGAAAATCAAGATGAAGTAGTATGGAAATTGCATATGACAGCCCCATGCAACGTGTTTTATGAGAATTAAATGAAGACAAGAGGCAGTTGGAAGAGAAGAAAAATGGCATCACAAATGAAGGAAACGTTGTAGCAGATACACACACATGCGCATTAAAACAACATAGCAGATAGAAGAAAGAAAGAGTACATGAACGTTTGCGGAAACGCAAACACACGCAAACAATTCACGCCAACACAGACGTTTGCATTAAGCGCAGACAATGTTTGCGTTCAAAACAGATGTTATGAGGGTTTTTAAAAGAAGACAGGCACAATAATAACAAAAGGTGAACAGTAGAGGTGGATCAAAAATTAAATCAAGAAATGGAGAGTGGAGCGGAGAACAGAGGTGGAGGCAATAGGTTCTTTCTTCATTTTTCACCACCAACACAACTATGGAGATCAGGATTGATTCTTAGAGCATAAAAATAGAGATGGAAGGCTAGCTTCCTGATGCTGTTCATTTTGAACTTATTGCTAAAACATTGAATGTAATTCGTAATCATTACTTTTGATGCTTGTGAGTAGCATCTAATGATCTTGTATCTTTAAGAACGACATAACTTAGGTTAGATAAGCCGAATGTGTGAGGTTATAACTTTTATTGATCGTTTTTCACATCATAATGTGGTTGTTAAATTAAATGTAAAGATTGTATCCTAGTTTATTCGATAGTTAGGTTTAATTAATGATCGTATCTTGATTAAACAAAAACTAAAGGAAAACAAAGATTAGGAGAGTGTTCTATTAGTCTCAGATTGATAGTCCGAAGATAGTTGTGAAATACGCTTGATTGTGTTTAGGCAGAGATTAAACCTAAAATCAGACCTTACATATATTCGACAGTTTAATCATTTTTTATCACTTGTTTTAATTTTTTTCAATAGTTTGCTTTTATTTTATTTTCTAAATTGCTAAAAATCCAAAACCCCCATTTTTATATTTTCCTTGCATCAATTAATTTCGTTATAGAAATTAATCGAACATTCCCTGTGGATTCGATCCGGACTCACCATAACTACAAATTTTAATGTGTAGAGTAAGGTAAATTTTGTAGTGCACTCGACACGCACTATCAAATTTTGGCGTCGTTACCAGGGAGTGTGGTAATTTAATGTTAGTTGGTATTTTGTGAATATATTTATTTATAATCATTCTTTTTGTTACTTGTTACTTGTTAATTTTTAATTGTTTGTTAGTTTTGATGTATGATAGTGACCAGATCTTCTTGTAAAGAAATTGAGTAACTTAGTCCAGAGATTGAGAGAACATTACGGAGATTGCTTAAGGAAGCAAGATCAACCTTAGTAAACGAATTGAAATCAAAATCTAAAGATACGATGGCAAATCTAAGAACCTTAAGGGAGTTAGCTGCACCCGATTTAACTCAAAGATCACTATGCATAACATTTCTAAATTTCACTGAACATGTTACCTCTGAGTTAAAATCTAGATTAATTCATTTATTGCCTAAATTTCATAGTCTTGCGGGTGAGGATGCACATAAGCATCTTACGGAACTCGATTTGGTGTCTTTGAGCATGAAGCCTGATGGGGTGACCGACGAGCATATCATATTGAGGGCCTTCCTGTTCTCACTCAAAGATGTAGTAAAGGATTGGCAATTTGACTAATCAGCTGGAAGTGTGAATACTTGGTTAGAGATGAAGAGATTATTCTTGGAAAAATATTTTTCGGCCTTAAAGACAACAATTATTCAAAAGGAGATAGGTGGTATCAAGCAGCATAATGGATATGAGTACTGGGAGCAGTTTAAGAAGTTATGTGGCTATTGTCCACCCCATAACATACTGGAGCAACTTCTCATCCAATATTTTTATGAAGGATTCCTACTAATGGAGAGGAGTTTGGTTCATGCGGCGAGCAGTGGGATTTTGTGAGAAGAATCCCATTAAAGCCAGGATATTACTTGAGCAGATGGCCGTTAACACCCACCAATTTGACACTTGCAACAATGTTCGATGAGTAAACGAGGTAAGCACTTCATCCATTGAACATCGTTTAAATGAACTAACTTCTTTTGTGAGACATTTTATAGTTGGACATATACAAGTGAAAGTGTGCGGGATATGTTCAAACATTAGCCATCCAACTAATGAGTGCCTAACATTGCAAGAGGGGAGTATGGAGTATATGAATGCTACAGGAGGGAACTTCTTGAACTAGTATAACCCAAACTTGCAAATGTATAACCCAAGTCAGAGGGATCACCCCAACTTGAGTTATAGAGGGAACTGATAACAAATAACTTCCAGAATCAGTCGCAAGGAACATAACAGTTTCAGCCAAGGGCACAAAGAGCCCCTTCTTCCAATTCAAGTAATGCTCTAGATGAATTCATTAAGGTTTCTACTGCTAACAGTCTTCAGTTTCAGCAAGATATGTAGCAGCTTCAACAGAGTATGCTACAACTTAATCAAAGTGTATAACAAATCCACAAGGAATCAAGGTCAAAATACTACCCTGGAAGGACACAGAAAAATTTGGGTACCTAAAATGAGATAATGCTTTATGCAAATATGTTTCATAACAGAGACAAAGGAGAATCAATAGATTGATAGTGGATGTTCAAGACAAATGACAGGTGAAATATCACACTTCAACTACATTGATTGAAAAAATGGAGGTAACGTTGTCTTTGCAGACAAAAATAAAGCAAAGGTCACTGGAATTGGTAAAATTGGTAAATTTGAATATACCTTTATTAACAACATTCTCTTTGTTGATGGTTTGAAACATAATCTGTTGAGTGTAAGTTAGCTATGTGACAAAAGTTACAAAATCATTTTTTATGCATCTCATTATGAAATTGTCAATATTTATAATGATAATATTGTGTTCGTTGGTCCTAAAAATCAGAATATATATTGTGCTCAACTAGAAGACATGTCCTCACAAAATCTTAAGTGTTTTGTCTCTCTAGAAAAAGATTCATTTATCTAGCACAGAAGATTTAGGCATATTAGCATGAGTATTCTATCAAAATTATCTAAAAATGAGTTAGTAAGAGGACTACCAACCTTAAAGTTCAAAAGCAATCAAGTTTGTGAAGCTTGCTTAAAAGGTAAACAAATTAGAAGCAGCTTTCCTCCTAAAAATATGGTGTCTACTAGCTAACCACTTGAACTTGTCCATATGGATTTATTCTGTATCACTAGGAATCAAAGTTTTGATGGTAAACATTACAGTTTTGTTCTAGCAGATGATTACTCCAGATTTACATGGGTTTACTTTTTATTAAATAAGGATGATACTTTTGAAGTGTTTGAGAATTTTTGTAGAAAAATTTAGATATAAAAAGGGTACTACATCACTTCAATTCAAAGCAATCATAGAGGAGAATTTGATAACAGAAAGTTTGAAGAATTTTGTGGCAGCAATGGTATAACTGACAACTTCTTTTGTCCAAAGACACCTCAACAAAATGGAGTTATAGAGAGAAAGAACAAAACTTTGGTTGATATGGTCGAGATCATTGACAGTGCATGTGAAGTGCACTATAAAATTTACTTGACTCTGCACATTAAAACTTGTAGTTATGGTGAGTCGAGATCGAATCTATAGGAAATGTTCAGTTAATTTCTATAAAAAAATTAATTGATGCAGGAAAATATAAAAAGGGGTTTTTGGATTTTTAGCAATTTAGAAAATAAAATAAAAGCAAACTAACAAAAACAAAATAAAGCAAGCGATCAAAAATGATTAAACTATCTAATATACGTAAGGTCTAGTTCTTGGTTCAATCTCGGACTAAATACAATCAAGTGTGTTTCATCATCCTGATGTCTTTACACCTCTTTTGGACTATCGATTTGAGACTAATAAAATGCTCTCCTAATCTTAGTTTTCCTTTAGGTTTTATTTAAATAAGATACGATCATTAATTAAACCTAACTACCTAATAACCTAGGATACAATCTCTAGATTTAATCTGGCAGCCGTATTACGACGTGGAAAACGATCAATAAAAACAGTAACCTCACACGTTCGGGTTATCTAACCTAAATTATGTTGTTCCTAACAATACGGGATCATTAGATGCTACCCACAAACATTAAAGGTAATGATTACGAATTACATTCAATGTTTAGTAATTGGTTTGAAATAGAACAACCAAAATAACGTATTAAGATCATTTATCCCAAAACTCGATCAAATCAACACCAACAACACAATAATCTAAAAAGAAATTACAACCTTAAAATGATAAAAATTACTTAACCGTGACTTGGTGTTGATATTCCTATTGAACCTGCATCGGGAAGCTAGCCTTCCATCTCTATTTTTATGCTTCAAGCGTCAATCCTCATCTTCATGGCTGTGTCGGTGGTGAAAAATGAAGAAAGAACCTAGTGCCTCCACTTCTGTTCTTCATTCCACTCTCTATTTCTTGATTTAATTTTTGGTCCACCTCTACTATTTACCCCTTACTATTATTGTGCATGTCTTCTTTTAAAATCCGTATAACGTAGCATTAATGCAAATGTCTGTGTTTAACACAAACGTTGTCTATGTTGGTATGAATTGTTTGCGTGAAATGCAAATGTTGTTTATGTTTTTGCAAACATTCACGCACTCCTTGTTATTATTTGCTACATCATTTTAATATGTGTGTATATCTGTTGTAGCATTTCCTTTATGTTGTGCTTCCATTTTTTTCTTCTCATCTAACTACCTCTTGTCTTCATTTAATTCCCATAAAACATGTTGCATGGGGCTGTCATATGCAATTTCTATGCAACTTCATCATCTTGATTTTCTTGTCTTTACTTGCTCTAATATTTATCATTTTTTGTTCCAAAAAGACAAGTGAATATGGAAATGGAAAAGATGACTTCAATGAACATGCTTTCGGGTCATTTTACGTCCTTTACTTCTGAAATGTACCTAAAATCAAATATGAGTTAAAGTGAGTATCCTAGCATTTCTAAGGCATTAATCTCTAAGTGTAGTATATCAAATGAATCAACATTTAAGCATATATTAAGTTCCCCCTACACTTAGCTTTTGACCGTCCTCGGGCAAATCTTCAAAATCAAAATAACAAACTAAAATTTTTACTAATTTTTCACATTTCTTAAGAATAAATAACTATAAGTAAAGATGAATGACTTTCAAAACCTAGAGCAAAAACTCAACATTCAAAGCTTCTACTCATGATCAATCAATATTCACCACCCTTAGAAACTAAGTAATCAAGAGGTAAACTTGGACAAAAAGTGTTTAAACAAGATATTTCCATGGGTACACTCAAACACTATTCATGATCACAACAATCCATAACTTTGTATATCATTTTATTTCTTCACCACTAAAAGTCACATGCATAATCATGAATCAAAGGACTTTTCTAAGGTTGTGATGTGGGTAAGGATAAGGTGGGATGCATTTTGGGTAATGTAGCATAAAATCCATCAAGTTAGTGAAGCAAAAGTAACACTTAACGAGATATCAAATACGCAAGTTAACATTCATTCAAAATTGGGTACCGTTAGCGATGAAGAATGCAACAACTATGTTTCACAATGCAATTTAACTCTCACACCATTAGCCACATTAGCATAACATAAAAAGTGCTCCATCTAAAACAACATCTTCCTCATATGCAATATATTCAAACACCTAATCAATATAACTTAAGGAGGATAAACTATTAATTAACAACTTTTCATATCAATTATATTTCCTCCTTGATACTTTTTATTCAAACTCACATTTTGTTTCTTCTTTTTTTCAAAAGTAGAAGTGATAGACGTTACATCAACATAGGATTCATAACATGGAATTTTAACAAGTATAACCAACCCACATGTATGCACACCCCCACACTTAGGCCTTTGTACAATCACATTCATCAAGAATTAACAAATGCTCCACTAGCTTTAAGACTTAGGTAGGATATTTGGTTAGGTGCATGTAATGTGATTTATATAAAAGAAAAGGATAATAAAGCTTAAAGGGGTTATCAAAGGAAAATTCACATAGTTGGGTAGGCTATTTGGCTAATGTAGCTCGTAATTAACAGTGCATCGTAGCGCTAGTTGAAATAAAATAACTAGACTATTACTATAGTAGTAGTGAGTCCCGATTGATCCCACAGAGAGTGTGTGCAAAGTTTATGAAATAAAATTAATCGATGTTTAGGTTTAAGGGGTTTTGGATTTTTCAAACATGAAAATAAAATGAAACCAAATTAATAAAAACAGATTAAAGAAAACATGCAAAAAAATGATAAAAGTGGAAAATTCAGTAGGGACTCGATTCCTTTGCTCAATCTTGGCCTACACCCTAATTAAGTATATTTTATTAATTCATTGTTCTCAAACCTCTAATAATTAACTTGAGTTTTCCCTTAGGTTTTGTTTAATCAAGATATGATTATTAATTAATCCTAACCACCGAATAACCTAAAATACAATCTCTAGATTTAATTAGGTAATAGCATTACGAATTAGGAAAACTGATTAATCAAGGTAATAACCACATACATTGCATCATTTAACCTAGGTCATATTATCCCTAATAATTACAAATCATTAATCGCTACACATGAATTTCAATATAACAGTTACAAATTGCATCGAAATTCTAGCAATGAGTTCGTTAATAAATAATTCAATGAATGCATTAAAATCATCTTTTCACAATATCCAATGGGTTCATACATAAATAACCGAACAATAATGAAAATCTAATTATCCATACATAACCTAAATCCATATGCCTGGGATAACATCATCAATTTAATAGGAGAGAAAGAAACAACAAAAATATAAAATACACTTAACACGGATTATCGACATCAAAGTCACCTTCGACTTGACGTCAGGATATCTAGCCCTCTATTGATCTCTCCCAAAAAATGCTTTAGCCCCCATTAATAACCTTACTGAAAACCCCTTCACTATGCCTCTAAGCTCTCTTCTGTCGCAAGCTTCTCTCTACTATTCTATTTCATACTACTCTCTCTACTATTTACTGATTTGACAATTTAATTTATGGTCCATGTTACTATTCATGCCCCTCCCTAAAACGAAGACCACACTCCTTTTCTTTCATTTCTATTAAAGCCAACCCTTTAAAACCTAACGCTCTTATGACAATGTTTCAGTCCATATGTTGCTTGAGCTTTATGCTGTGGTGTGTATGCATTAATTGCTATTTACATGAACAATGTTTGCATGAAACGTTGTTGCACATGCTGCCGTTTTTGCCGCTGCTTCCTCCAAGCACCTGCTGTAGTCATTTTCTTTTTATGCTTCTGTCATTTTGGGCTATCGACTATCAACCTACTGCAACGTTTTACTCTTGGCCATTTGCGTTTTGGTTAATCTGCTCACCATTTGCAGTAGTGTTACTTCAACATTTTAAGTCCAACATTGTTACAAAATCACGTTACTTTCTTCTTCTACAATTGTTTTATTACTGAACCATAATATTCACATAGTTGCATGGGTGTGAGATGCAATCTTTAATATATCTTTTTTGTCTTTTCATTTTTCTTGTCTTCTTCTTATCTTTTAATTTTCTTCTTCTTGCTTCATTAAGACAAGTAAAAATTAATCTTTGAAAAATGACCAAAATATAAAGCTTTCGACTCACTTTAACTTCTTTGCTTCCAAATAGTACTTAAAATTACATGAGTCAAAGTAAGTACCTTAAACAATTTCATGTCAATAATTGTTAAGTGTTATGGACTAATTTCACAATCAATTAAGCACCTATCAATTTGCCCTACACTTAGCTTTTGGCCATCCTCAGGAAAAACATTAAAATTAAGCTCATAGACCCAAAAATAACATTTACTCATTTCCCAGATTTTCCAAGAATATATAATCATAACAAAGATGGATGACTTTCAAAAATCATAGCAAGAAGTTAACATTCTAAGCTTTTACTAATGATCAATTAACAATCATACTCTTCAAAAACTGAGCAATCTAATGATAGACATGAAAAATGTATTTAACTAAAATATATCAACAGATACACTCAATACCATTCATGATCATGACAATTCCTAACTTTGCATATCATTTCATTTTTCCTTTACATATCATTTCATTTCTCCACCAACTTTTCAAGGTTATAATATGGGCAAAGGTAAGGTGAGATGTATTTAGTTAAGTAGCATGAAAGTCATTAAAGCTAGTGAAGCAAATGCAACACTCAATATGACATCAAGTGCATAAGCTCACACTCATATAAACCTGGGTACCGTCAGCTATGATGAATGCAACACTTATATTTTCTAACTCATTTTATCTCTCACACATAAGTTACATGAAGCATACACCAATCCGATGGAATCACTCAAACAGTTTATGCCAAAAATACATTGAAATCATAGAGTGAACCTTCCAACCAACATCTACTTTATATTCAACATACTTAAATAACACATTAATTACAACTCCAAAAAGATGCATTAATTATGAATAACTTTGCAAACTCATATACACTTCCTCCTTAATAATTTTTTTCATTCTTTTTCGTTTTCTTTTTCTTTCTTTCATTCATTCCTTTTCATTTTCTTTTCTTTTCTCTTTCTTTCTTTCTTTTCCTTTTTTTACATTAAAAGAAACTACTTTAACATGGGAATTTCAATGATAAGATATAAAATAACATCCCAACATTATAACCATCGCTTATAGATGTACACCCCTACACTTAGAATTTTATACATCCACAAATTTAACAATCACAAATGTTCCACTAGCTTTATGGCTTGGGTAGGACATTTGGTTAATTTAAAAGCATAAAATGTGGTTTATACAAAAAGAAAGGTATACAACTCAAGGGGGTTAAACAAGGGAAAAACATGTCAATAGGGTAGGCTATTTAGCTAATATAGTTCTGAAAAACAAAGAAAACCTAATCATTTCCATGTTAATGCATGTGATAAAAATGTGGTCTCGAATAAACATTCAAAGAAAAATTAGGATGTACATGTCATGAAGGTCACATATTATCAAAAGATAATGAGACTGAAATGAAGAAGCCAGTCAAATAAGGCTTAAAATCTTACCAGCTTTGTCTACCACTAGTCATTACTCTTCTAAAGATAACGCATATCGACCAATCACAAGAGTAAAAATACATGCTAAAATAAAATTCTCTAGTCAATTCACACTCTAATCATGACTATATAATCCCATAATCAACATAAAAGAGAAAATGTTTGTTTTGTTGTTTTATTCTTTCTCTTATTTAGATTGAAAACTTAAAACAAGGAAGAAACAAACTAATATAGAAACACACATGCAAATAAAAATTAATAGGGAAATGTAAAGAAAAGAAATTTATTTCCCTTGGGTTGTCTCCCAAGAAGCGTCTTTGTTTAGAGTTGCTGGCTCGACTCTGTCTTCTCCTCATATGAAAAAATTATGATCTTCAGGTATTACAGTTAGCGCCACTTCTGCACGAGGTTGTTTAGGATAGACCCTTAGTTGATCATCATCCCTATTTAGAATCCTCCCTATGCTTAGACTTTTGATCTCTACTGAGTCTATGCTTTCTTGAAAGATCTAGAATGCCTATTCATCTTTTTCCTCCTCGTTTAATTCCTCTAACCTATTAGGTAAAAGTAAAGAGTCATTCTCAACAACAAAATGGAACTCAGTATTTACCTTTGAGCTAGAAGATATAGCTTTTTCTACCTTGAGCTCTTCCTCAATTTCTTCGACACAAGCAATTCGTTGAGGATTAACCTCAAAATTCTCAAGCTCCTCATCACTCTGAAAGGTTTCCTCACTAACATCCATTGAGTATACCTCAGGTTGATATGGTTACTCCTCTTCCATTTGTGATTCTAGGTAGTCGATTCTCATTGCCATCTCACCCATTTGGCTTACCACGTTTTGGTTTCTAGATGTTACGCCTCATTTCCTGCTAGAACTGTTGCAACTACTGTTGTAGGCTCTGTTGAAATTGGAGATTGTTAGCAATCACAACATTCATTAATTCTTCCAAAGATGTACTTGAGTTGTGACAAGAAGCTTCCGGTCTACACGGGAATTGTTATGTGCCCTACAAACTATCATAGAAGTAATTCTAATGGTTATCCATCTATAACAAAAGTTAGGTTAATTAGTCCAAACATTATTAAAGGATTGAGAATATAATTTATAAAACAAATTACTTCCGTCCTTATTGAATTTTTTTTACAAAAGCGAAACAAAAAATGAAGATATCATAAAATAACTGAAAAGAAATCACTTATACACAAATATATATAAAAACCAATTAAATCACAAACAAAAACTACTCACACTCCCTGATAATGACGCTAAAAATTGACAGCATGTTGTAATGCTAGCCAAAATAAAATAACTAGACTACTACTATAGTAGTAGTGAGTCTAGGTTGATCCTACAGAGATAGTGTGCAAAGTTTATGAAATGAAATTAATCGATGTTTAGGTTTAGGAGGGTTTGAATTTTTCAAACAAGAAAATAAAATGAAACTAAACTAATAAAAACCAATTGAAGAAAACATGCAAAAAATGATAAAAGTAGAGAATTCAGTAAGGACTGGTTCTTTGGTTCAATCTCGACCTATACCTTAATTAAGCATATTTCATTGATTTGTTATTCTCAAACCTCTCCTAGCAACTATTAATCGTGGGTTAATAATTAACTCAAGTTTTTCCTTAGGTTTTGTTTAAACAAGATACGATCCTTAATTAAACCTAACCACCAAATAACCTAAGATATGATCTCTAGATTTAATTAGGTAGTAGCATTATGAATTAGAGAAACCATTTAATTAGGGCAAAAACCACATACGATGTGTCATTTAACCTAGGTCATGTTATCCCTAATGATTACAAATCATTAGTCGTTACACATAAATTTTAACATAACAATTACGAATTACATTAAAATTCTAATAATGAATTTGTAAATAAACTATTCAATGAACGCATTAAAATCATCTTTTCACAATACCCAATGAGTTCATACATAAATAACTGAACAATAAAAAAAATCGATTATCCATACACAACCTAAATTCATATGCCTAGGATAACACAATCAATTTAATATGAGAGAAAGAAACAACAAAATATAAAACACACTTAACCCGGATCGTCGACATCAAAGTTACTTCTGAACCGGCATCGAGATGTCTAACCCTTTATGGATCTCTCCTAAAAAATGCTTCAACCCCCATTAATGACCTTACCGAAGACCCCATTATTACGCCTCTAAGCTCTCTTCTGTCGCAAGCTTCTCTTTACTATTCTATTTATTTTCTTTTTTTTTATTATTTTTTTATGCTTATTTTTTTATTTGTAACATTGCAATTTTAGTTACTCCAATCCCAAAACCTTACTAGAAACTTCATAAGAGAAATCCAATGCCATGTAACTTATTCATTAATTCTTTAATTTAAGGTTCAAAATTTTAACTTAAAACAGGCTTAAAGTAACACAAATTATGGTTAGTTTAACAAAGAATAGTGATAGGGCTGAAGAAAACTTGGATATCTTGTGGTAAATGTAATCAAAGTAAGCTTTTTAAGAATGCAAAATAGTTAACTTAAATGCCCCTTGTCATTTTAATTCATGGACTTAATAATGTGATCTTAATATGCATAAAAAGAAAGTTATAGAATGATCAAGTCATGTTTGATAATCATTCAACAAAAATAAATGGAACAAGAAAATGATAAACTGTTAATTGGCTTAAAAGCTCACAAAAGTTATAAATTGTATAAATTCTAGCATACATATCATTTAAATAAACCATAACGACAATGAGGCACTTATTTTTATCTTGCCTTTCAAACTTAATTTAGTAATTCATAATAACTAAAAATTATTCAAAGACAAATATCAAAAGAGGTGTATACTTTAAAAAGAAAAATTAATGAGTAAGGACCAAAGTATACAAAAATTTAATCAAATTGAAGAACTTTTGGTAGTTATAAACTAATAAAGTTTCCTAACATTAAGTTACCAAACTAATTTAAAGAATAAAATAGATTCATTTATCAATTTATTCCTAGTGACCTAAATCATAAATTATCCCTAATAAGTGAAAATAAAATCACAAAAGTAAAAAAAAGAAAAAATATAGGGAGAATAATAGCAAGAGTACTTACTTAAAAGGTGAGTTTGAAGCATAATGGCATGTATAGAGTGGGTGAGCACAGAGGTTGGAGCCTTATAAACTAAAAACAAGCTATAAAATTATGCTCAGTTTTGGATATCATGTCCTTAAAGTCATACACACTCATATTGACTTACGTGGTCCCTCACATAATCGTATAAGTAACTTACATGAGCATGCCCTTCTTTTTTATGGGTTTCTTCCTCTATTATAACTTCATTTCTTCCATTTTCTATTCTGATTTCACCCTAATTCATCTTTTTTTGGTCTATGAAGGAAAATAAGACCAAAATAATAGTAAAATTGACAAAAAACAAAGAATTTAGCTTATTTTGCTTCTTGTTCCCCCAACTTGCTCCTAAACCAAAATAAGTATCTTAGACACAAAATAAAAATTAATCACTAAGAATTAGGAAATAAATAAATAATCAATCAATCACATATCAATATTATAAGTAAATTTTAGTCATAATTCTTGAAGTTTTACCTTACAAAATGTACAAATGAGGGGCTTATTAACCTTGATTACCTATTTGATTGACCTTATCACCTTAAATTTTATCATTAAGGGTATTACATGCATAAGTGTGGGGGTTTGAAATTTTGAAGATTTTCCATTAGTTTTTAGTCTTAACTAACATAGTTTCTTTATGATGTTTTAGTTTGATGTATTTGGGTTTTAGTTTTTGCTTTATTATGTTTGTCTATGGATATATATCTTATTTATTAAGCTAAAGGTTATGTGGGAGGTGACTTACAATAATGATGATGAAAAAATCAAGTTCAAAAATAAATTGAAGGTTATAAAGGATAATTAGCATAGGTCTTCAAGGTAGGACAGATGCAGGATTGTCTAAAGACCGAACAAAATCAATTTTTATAGAAGAAGCATGTCTCACACTATTCTTATATAAAACAAAACCAAAGTTAGTGTTGTATATTGTTTGATGTCGATCTCATTATGAAACCTAATAGTCTATAAAAGAAAATTTGAATTTTCTTAACTAAGCCTTATTGTCTTTATCTATATCACGATCTAACATCCAAAATTCCTAATTTTTGACTTTTTATCAACTTCAAACACTAATTGTAACCTTTGAGAAACTATATCTCTCCCACATCCAAAAATATTAGATGTTCACCCATTCTGCACATTTTTGCATTCAAAGCTGCAGATTGTGAATTTTGATTTTCAAGTGTTTTAGGAGATGTTGAAGCATAGACTTTGAATGTACTTTGTTCCAAGTTATTCTAGCTAATTTCATAGTGGTAGCGAACTAAATTGTATATTGAGCATGAGTGGATGATTTATGGATTTTGTGATGCTACTATTATGATTTGGGAAGATAATTAACTTAGCATCATGTAGTTTGTGGTATATTGTTCTTGGAATTTTAGTTTATATTCTTGTTGGAGTTATGGTGAAGCGTTATGGAAATGTGTTTTATGGATTAAATTTTATATGCTAAGGTGAAGTGATGACATCGTTGTTAGATTGAGTATGGAAGGATGACTCAAAGATATAAAGGAAAGACTATAAGAAGTAAGGTTCCCCTGTATGCTTCTTCAAAGATATAAAGGAAAGACTATAAGAAGTAAGGTTCCTCTGTATACTTCTTTATCAAAACCATCTCCTTTGGCAGACATTTCGAGGTTAAAAAATTTAGAGAATGAGGAATGGTATAACAAGAGGAGCAACAATCATATGGTTATTGAAAAGATCATAATCTCACCCATGATAAGGCCTTTAAGATTTGAAAAGTGCTTTAAAGTTTGTAGTGGGATTATCCATTGACTTTTTAAGGAGACTATTACTCAAAGGCAATAAAAAGTTATATCCCAACATAAAGGAGAAGGATAAACTAAATCCATTGGAATTTTTCTCCTATGTTTGAGGACTTGAGGTTATAATTTTAGAAGAGATAATTAAAGAGCCTCTTATGTTACCATTTGAGGGTAGGAAGTTGAGTTTTCATAATAAAAGGCTATCACGACATGATAAATGAAGCCAAAGGGACGTGTTGCATATGTTTAAATTAGGGACCACCTATTATACTAGATTTTCGAAAACAAACTTTCTAGTAGTTAGGGCTAAGGCTGCATACTACTGGACCTTCCTAGACTCAACATTTCAGCGAGATTTTTACTGAATTGTTGTTCTTGTTGCTATTTCTGTTGCTATTATATTAGATGGATTCATAACTTATGTAATCATATAACCATTTAGTTAACTTTATACATTAATCCATTAGTGAGCCCTTTTTAACCTTATAATTAAGTTTTTCTTTACCAATGCTTCCTTAGAGAATCTTAAGTCTAAAAAAAAGTATTCTCTCTAATTTATGATTAGTAAAGCTTTTTCTAATGTCCTTTTTCCAATGTTTTTAGAAATGGGATGCAAGAAAATAAGTGTGGTGAATTGGTAAAGTGTATACAAGAGGACATATAAGAAGGGAAATCTTATGTAAATTTGAAGAGTTCAAACAAATAAGATAGGAAATAAAAGAAAATAAAGGAAATAAGAAAAAATGAAGTGGTGACAATCGATTAGCATAGATTCTTTTGTTTCAAAAGTATGAAGAAAAATGGGTAAGTGAAAGAATATGGGGAGTTAATAAAGTGAGGATTGATTATCTATTATTACTATACTAGTTATGAATATTTTTATTTCTCCCATTCCCTTTCCTTAATTAAACTATCTAACACTTTTGGTCATGTTACAAACCTAATCAAAGTACTTTTGATTTTTTCTTGTATATATCTTTTTAGTAATAGAGATTAGATAGTTTTTAAGCCTATAGTAAGTTCACTTTCATAAAAAGATGATGAGAGTACCTCACAAAAATTTCAAACATTTGTGTGAATGAGTGATATCTTATGTGGACATGTCATATTTAAGTGTTTAAATTTGATGAATGAGATAAAATATTGTTTGTATTCTTATATTTACATAGTGATTTATTTATAAAGTATTATGTGTTTAACTTTTTGCAAATTAATTAAGACTAAAATTTTTATATCTTGTGTTGTTAATAGCGAAGTTAAATAATGAGTTTAGGGTGATGTTTGTGGGCAACATTTAAATAAACTATCAAGAGACTATAGATCCTCTACTAGGGACACCTAGGAGCCTAAAAGCCGGCGTCATATGTTAAATGTCAATGTGCACCAACAAAAGTGGAATTGTTCTTGTTTTAGTTGAGTTTATGTTACAAGTTAGGGTTTATTTTTTTGTTGATTAATTAAGGACAAGAAATGAGTTAGGTATGGGGAAATCTTATAGTTCTATATTTCATATGTTCTTTGGGGTTCTATTACTTGGTATAGGTACTTTTATAGAATTTTTAAATTAGATTTCACAATATTTTCCTATATTCAGTTCATTATCTTATAAATGATGATTTAAGGAGTAAAGACATTATTTAGGGGGTGCTTGGTGTAATTGGGGCAATGGTAATAGAATTTATAATGAATATAGTGAGGAATGAGAACGAATATAATCATTATAATTATGGTGGTTGGTTAGGTGAAGGAATAATTACTATTACCATTGACAGTGGTTAGTTTGTTAAGAATATAAAGAAATAAAAATTTGTTAAAATTTTTTAACATCAATTTTAATATATTCTAATGAATTATATTTAATTTATGCACCATATATGATGACAGAATATTTAAAATGAAGTATATTGTAGTATTTCCTTTCCTATAGCTCTTTAAGAAAAAAAATGCTCTAGCATTTGCTTGCATCAACATATCATTCCTCAAAATATAGTTTCATCATCCAAAATATTGTTTTGCTAAAAAAGAAAAAAAGTGTCATGTGTGTGACAGTTCTATCACACCCATGATAGCTTCTGTCATGCACGTGAAATTTCTTTTTTTTAGTGGAATGACATAATCGAGGTGTATGGAGTAATGCCCAAAGTCAGATATAGAAATAATGTTCATGCAGTGACAATATATTACCAAGTAGTTGTTTTTCATTCCTTATCCATTTCTTTCTTCCCATACCCGCTTAGTGTAATTGTCTCCATAGTTGCCTAATCAACGAGAATTTGGATTCATTGTAAAGATAATAAGATGGGAAAATAACTTTGTAAAAGATATGGAAAGCCAATACTAACTCAAAGATGTTGAAAAGTGGAGAAGTTAGTGGAATAGGCATTAGACATGCCATAATAACATTTACCTATCTTTCATAAAGATACAAGGAGTTAAGCAACATAACAAAATTGGTACCAGTTACAACTTGGTGTCAAACACTATTTATATATGGCTTTGTGATGTTTTTAGTTTTAGAACAAGGCCATCACTAGTGATGGTAATAGTCCAGTGCTAGTTCATAAAAAAATTATGAATGTGTGATTTCTCATGTTCAAGTAGTATAGAACTCTAATTTTGGAACCTCAATTATAAATACTTGTATTAGGTTTTACTTAGGTTTCTTTTAGCAAACTTTTAGAGCTACCTAGCTTAGTTTTCGATAATTTCATTCTTTCTTAAGTATTGGAGGAAGATTTAGAGCAAGGATAGAGGGGCCAGCGATATCTTATATACTTATTACCTTTTACTATTTTTTACATGTTGAGAATTTTTTTACTTTAATTATGTTTAGTAGCTAAAAATCCTAGTTAGGGTTAAAGATGTAAATTATAAGAATTCTACAATTATTTATACATTATTTGATTATTTGAAATTATTCTCTTCATTCTTAATGTTAGATTTATGATTTGCCACTATAGATTTAGTCATAGGGATTACGTGAAGGACTAACAAGTGAAATATAATATGTTCACTAGGAGAATAAATACCTTATCACTAAAGAATGACAATATCTTAGAACTTGGTGATAAGTAAATAGATTAACCAAGCTTAATGAATTTGATTATATTGAATTGTGCAGTTGCCTAATTAGATGTATTGGTGTACCTTGATAGAGGGCATAAATAACTTAAGTTATTTTTTATTTTTTAAATTAAAATTGTATTCTAAATAAGGTTAAGCCTCACAAAAATGTATAAGGAGCGACAAAAATGGTACACATCATCATATAATTGTAAACATTCTAATGCCTATCTAATAACAACTTTCATCCTTGATTGGGTCATATTATGTTGTATGTTTCCCTTTTAGTGTTGATTGATTCCCCATCTGAGAGCCACTTCCTTTGTTAATGAAGACTTTTTCCTAGATAACATAAAGTATTCTTTAATTTTACAAAAGGTGAGCCTTTCAAAATTAGAGACTTTCATTTACTCTTGTTTGAAATTTCCCCTATTCCTTTCCTGCCTAAATTTGTATATGGTTGCACATAAAATTGTCTTTAGAAGTTGGATATCGTCTCTTTCCTCGTCAGGTTTATAAGCTAATTCACTAGCTGTTCCCAAGTGTTGTCTACTCTTTCAGTATTACAGGCATCTTTGATTACTCTCCATAACGTATTTATGAATTGGCATTAAAAAATAAATGGGATCTTGTTTCCTACATTTTAGTACACAATATGTACAAAGGATTTATGGGAGAAGAGCATTCAACTTTATCCATTATAGGTAACCTATTCTTGAGAGCTAACCAAGTTGTAATTACATCTATGGGGAAATTTTTAGCAACCATATCAATTTGTGTAGCTTACGTTTGTCCTTGGTTGCCTGAACAGTCTTCTAGCTGAACTATTGTTGAATTTACCTGAGCTATGGAGGGTTGAAATAACTTTATCTTTAGTTTCAGTTATAGGCCTATATTCTAGTAAAGCTTTTGTTAGCTTCTCGAATTCCCTCTATCTAATGCACCATTATTGATTATTGATTAATCACCTTTATCTAATTCACCATTGTTGACCACTAATTAATTCAAATATAATCAATGTTTTTTGATAATAGGAATTCCCTATAAGTGAACCCCAAAGCCCTATTGTTTGCTAATTGAACTTTCTTTCATTAGCTATTTACTTTGTTTTTATAAGTTCATTAGTTTAATTATCTTTTATCAAGCCAAGTTTTATTTGGCTTTCTTGTTTAGATAGGATTAATATTTATAATGACATAGTTCCTTTTAATATTAGATACTATGGAGTATTATAGTTTATAAAAATTCTATAATTGACTTTGTATGCTTGCAAATTAGTTGAAATCAACAAGCTACACCAAAAATTTAAGGATAAATGGAGTTTTATTATCCTATGCAATACTGGTAGTTTGTCAATTGAAAAGGAATTAAAGGCCTTAAGTGTTATTTTTAATTTTCTTTCCTATGACATATTCAAGAGATTAAGATTGGGCGAACCTAAACTAGCTAAGATAAGCATTCAATTAGTAGATAAGTCAATTAAATATCCTAGGAGAATTATAGAAGATATTTTGTTTAAAGACATGGAATTCATATCTCTGATTGATTTTTGGTTTCGGACATAAAAAATGATGTGGTGTAACATCCCATTCTTATGAGAGGGTTAAAATGGTAAATGTGAGTGATTAATGAGAGTTAGAAATGCATTTCCATGTTCATGCATATTATGTCATACACATGCATATGAATAGTGAAGTGTGGCACATGAAAATGATTGTACATGCATTCATGAATAATTACGGGTATAATTGGATTGAGTTGTGATTTTTAAGTGTTTTGTGAATTTTGAAATTGTTTGTATTGAAAATTCTATTGGGTAGTAAGAATATTGTATTTGTGAATTTTTGGTGAATTTAG
>JANVCQ010000006.1:12098522-12124960 GCA_025531925.1 Erythroxylum plowmanianum | reverse complement strand
GCATGTATACCATGTGCATGTGCAACAAATCATCAGTCATAGAGGCTATATGATGTATGTTTATGCCGAGATATAATTCAATATTCCTAGCCCGTCCCAATTTACCAAAATACCCTTCCTATCAGAGATGGGATGTTACAAACTTGGCATAATCAAAGTTTTAATAAATGAGAAGGGCCTTTTCCTCTCCAAATTTAACACTCTGTAGTAATCTCAAAAGGCTATAGAGGGTGGACTATGGTATTTCAATTTCAAACCCATCTTTCTCTAAGCTTGAAAACTGGCATCAAGCTTTAAAGCATGAGGCATAACCAAAAGCACAATTTTATCCTTAAAATTTCTAGTAGAATATAACTTGAACGTTACTATTTTAGCTCTAATGTTTTCAATATATTAAAAATAGAATCAATGCATGAAAAATTTAACAAGGTTAAACTTTTGTTAGTTAAGTTTCACGTCATTACTGATAATGCATCTTTTTATATTTTTAAAAATTTGTTGGTGGACACCACTACCCACATATAGGCTAATGATGTAGTGGGTCCCACCAATAAATTAATACTTTCTTCATGTTTATTTTTTATTTAATAAATATGCATAATTTATTTTTAAAATTAATTGGTGAGACCCACTTGACATAATATAGCCTAAACACGATAGTAGAGTCCACCAATAATTAAAAATATAAAAAGTACTATGTCAGTGATAAAGTGACACTTAATTGACAAAATTTAACTCCTTTAAATTTTCCATGTATTAAAGATCTATTTTGAACGTTTTGAAAATATTAGAATTGAACTTGAAAGCTCTAAAACATCGGGTTCATGTTGTCTTATGATGAAAACCTTGCTATTTAAATTACATTTTTACTAAAAAAAATTCCTATATAACTGAACATTCACCATATTCCACTTAAGTATTGGACCGCTAAGAGATTAAGTCACTTGGAAGTCATATGAGCAAACCTTTATACTTGGATGAAGCAACAACTTATATGAGAAGGGCGAACTTTTCTAGAGTATATGTCTGAGTCAAATATGAATAAAAGCTTTCTAATATAATTCCATTGATAGGCTAGATGATCGAGAACATATCTTTGAATATGAAGTTCAGGTCACTTATACACTGAGGCCAAGTATAGAAACTCATAAACAAATACGGAAACCTATAGGAAAAAGATTTAAGAATAGGCACTATAATAAGTTTATATAGAAGGAGATGCAACCTGAGACAGAAAATCATAATGAAGGAGCAATGGAAAAAACTTTTAAGTGATAAGAATTTACAAGAAATACATGGTGTAAATCACACTAGGAATAAACTCAATCAAAGCCAAGAGAATAGACATGCTAAGCAGGAGATAGTTTCCATTCCTTAAAGTTTTCACCGTACTTCTAAAGATCAAACAATAAAAGATAACCCTTCAAAGAGGGTGAGTAATCAAGACTTAACAAGGAAGGCAGTAGGGTCACATGCACTATTAGAGAAGGTCTCTATTTAGATTCAACAACTTTTTTAGTTGGAGTATAAGGTATTAAAGAGGTTATTCTTAGGGGTTAAGCTTCAATGTGCAGGGTTATAAGCAATATATTTGTTTGAAGAAACTGATGTATATTAAGAATGAGCTTAAGCTTCTAAACAAGATTAGCTTCTCTAATATATAAAAAGCAATGAATGAGGCCAATGACAAGTTAGATAAAGTTTAAAGCTCCCTTTATAACTTACATAATGATTAAGACTTATTTGAAGTAAAAAAAACAACAAGGCTCCCCTCAATCAAGCATCAGAGATTAACCTTTCACTTACTAGACAGAGATCAAGGATTTTATATATAAAAGAAGAAGGAAAAAGTCCACATTTTTTCATAGATCCTTTCTCTCTAAGAGAAACATGAATATGATAACTTGCTAAGGAATTGTAAAGTATCTTGGTTGTCTTCAAAAACTAAGGTTCATTTAAGAGCTTACTCCTTCACCAACTCTTTAGGATCTCACACTAATGCATTCTCATGTATATTTGTGCTAAAATCCAGTGATTAAATAATACCTTTGAGAACCATTGAAGTTTAAGAAGCATTGCTTGCTCCTAATCCTAATAAAGCACCAAGAGTAGATGGTTTTAATGTCTATTTCTTTCACAATAATTGGACTATACTAACATTATAGTAACTGATTTAGTGCTTGAGTTCTTTAAAAAGGGACATGATATTAAGGGAAGTAAGCAAGACTTTTATTCGCCTCCCAAAGTACATTCCTCAATTAGTGCAAGAGGCTCTTAAGAATTATAGCAAGAAAGTTTCTTGCAAGAACTGTAATATTAAAGTAGATTTCAATAAAACTTTTGGCTCATTAAAGTAGGGCTTTATTTTGAATATTATACATGTTTTTAAATTTCCTCATAAATTTTTAGATTGGATTGTTGACTGTATAATAAAACTTTATAATGGAATTTTTAATCAATAGAGAGTTAACAAAGCCATTTTAAGGAGTAAGGGGAGTTACGCAAAGGGATCCTCTTTCCCTTTACCTCTTTATTCTCAATATAAAGGTATTGATCAGGCTAATTAAGCATGGAATAAGTCCAAAAAGGAAGTTCAAGTTTCATTCAAAGTGCAAGGCCGTGAAGATTTCAAGCTTGTCATTCATAGATAACCTTATTTTATTTTCCAAAGTGGATCCAAATTCTAATCTCAATGAAAGTGAGACTAGAATATATAACAAGGCTAAAAACTTCTAAACCTCCCATTCATATCTTGAAGTGTCAATTTTCACTCAGAGGCTCCTATAATTAATTTAATTCTCTTAATGAAAAGATTAAAATAAGAATTGTAGGCTAGTGCAATCGAAGTTTCTCTTTAGTGGTAAGAGTTCATCTTATGAAGTTTATCTTAAATAACATTCATGTTTATTTTGGTCTTCTTATATATAGTTTCCTAGAAGTATAAACAAGACCGTATAACAACTTTTAAGGAGATTTATATAGTCTGGTAATGTCTGACAGTAATGCTAAAATTGAAATGTTATAGTCTTTGTTTTCCTAAAAATGAAGGAATAATAGGGATATATTCAATCAAAATTGCAAATTAAGTGCAGTTCATTAAGATGATTTGGAGAATAATAAAGGAAAAAAACTTGTTACAAGTTAAATGGATCCATGCTTACCATATTAAAAGGGGAAATTTTTGGAGCCTAAATCTAAGAAACAATTTATCTATTCAATGATCCATAAACTCAAACTTAGGGTAGGAATGGGGATAGGATCTTTCATAAGCTGGGAGGATTTTTCATTTCCTTTTGGAATAATAATTAGTCAACTCTAGGCCCTTTAAATGAAGTCAGTTCACTTTCTTTATTAAAAAAGCTTGATAACTGATAATGCACTGGTAAAAGATTTCCTATCATTGAATCACCCTAAAATCTTAAGCATTATTTAAGTTTTCAACTCACAATAGGATAGGAAGATAGTATCCATTGGAATTATGATTCATTAGGTGTCTTCACAAATCATTATTGAATGAACTTGCTTAGATTACATACTTCCTAAGTACCTTTGCTTAGGTTGAGTTGGTTCACCTAGGCTTTCTCTAAAGCCTCCTTAGCTTTTTGGTTAGCCATTAAGGAGAAGCTGAGCATACCAGAGAGAGTTAAAAAGCTCAAGAATACATCATGAATTTATGTATTCTGCAGGGGTGAAAATGAAACAACTAAGCCTCTTTTCTTTGGATGCAAAATCTCCTTTAATATAAGGATAAATTTTAAGCTTGTGTAATAAGTATGGTCAAACTAGAAATTGGCAGGACCTTTTTCAGTGGTGTTGTCTGAACCAAAAGAAGAAAGATGGAGATTGGGTAACTTTTAAGATAGCCTTAAGCAGCACTGTATATAGGATATGGTTGGAGAGGAATATAAGAATATTTAGACATATTTCTACTTAGGGACAAAGCCTACTTATCTTTATCAAACAATCCATTATAAAGTAGCTTATAACACACCAACTTAACCACACTTGTAGCTCTTTAATTTTGATCAACTAGAGACCATAATACTGGTATTCATGTAGAATAAAGACAAGACTAGGAAGGCAATTAAAAGAGTAAGTAAAAAAGCTTAATATTGTAAGTTAATTGGTGAAGGAATTTTTTTCTCTAGTAAGTTAAGATGTTCCCTAAGACTATGGAATAAGCCAAATCAAGACTAGGAGAACACTGGGGGTTATGGAGATGACTCTCACAGAAGCTTTATAATGGCATAACAATCAAATAAGTTGATGATGGCAAATTTGGGTGAAGAAGGAAGAGATATACTCTAATAAGTACTATATATTTAATGTTATCTAGCACTTATGAGCTAAAATAGCTTGATGTAACTTGTATATATTGTATTCATTTTAACATCATTGTAAAACTTTCCTTTCTTAGATATTTAATTAAATTCTTTACTTTCTAAAAACAACATGAATTCCCTACTTTAAGGCATCTCTATCTCCTCTTCTATTAAATTCCTTTTGATCTTTTAAAATCCCTACTCGAATGTGATTTAGAGAATAAAGCCAATGATCTCAACAAATCCAGAAAGTATAATTTCATACAGGATCCATTTATTAGTTTAAATTGTATTATTTGTTTTATTGAATAATTACCTTTGCATGAAGAGACAATAAATAACTGATTTAGTCTATTATAGACTTATTCATTTATTTTGTCATATGTCTAAATTCGATCTCACATGCATTGGAGTAAACACAAAGTTTTTTTTATAATTTCAATATCGCTTTAAACTCTATAACATGATTAATACGTAAACATAAACATAAATAGAATAAATTTTAATTGTACCTTATTATGAAGCTCAATCATTTTCTTATGGCTCCTATCAAAGCAATTTTTGAAGCAGGTTCATCACTGCCACTATAGCTGCACATGTGTTTGCCTTAATAGTATCTGTATAAACAAGTTTAGAGAACTTTATAAGTGGTATAAAAAGTAGTAGGTAAGAAGTGCCAATTCCTTTAGAGCCTAAACCTATTTATAATAGTATTTGGACTTTTGGTAATTTAATTGAAATATAATCCCAATTTAAACTAAACTTTAATTAGAATTATAATTAATTCTAATTAAATATCAATTAGGTTCAAATAAGATCTAATATATCATATTGGTTCTTATTTATTAAATATCTCACATTTAATCCTAAAGTTTCTCAAACTTTATAATTAAGGTTTACTTGATTAAATTACGTTTTTTTCTCTTTAATTGTTTATTCTATATGAATCATTAGGTTTCTGAATATGTTGGTAAAAATATAAATTATAATCCTAAATCATATTTATGGTTAGATAAATTAAACTCTTTTTAAATTTATCTTTAATCCTTTAATTAAATCATTTATATCCATAGATTAAGATTAACGTCTTTCAACTGATCATGACCACCTAAATATTAAGAATGTCAAAATAGTTTTGACTAACTTTTTAGTGTATGATTTTTATATAATTCAATCTTTTCATCGAACAATGGCCTGATTAGACATAAAAGCATTAAATTATGTTATTATATTTAAGTCCAATTATATTAGTTTTCCACCATTAATAATTGATTTTACTAAAGAAATTTGAAAACTATTTTCAAATTGTCATTACACTTTGGCCAAAGATTTCTCAATTCAATATTAATCGAGAATAAAAAAACATTCTCCCTAATCTCTTTAAGATGATGAACCCTATATTGATTACTCAACTACCTCGATATAGTTCATTCTATATCCAATGACCACCATAAGCTATCCTTGACACGTACAAATCTCAAGTCAAATGATCACTTATACAATCATCATAATAAGAATTTTTATAGATATATAAGTAAAGCTTCAAACGCAATATATTGGGTTAGATCAATGAACTTGTTCTCTAATAAGTGCCCCTATGTTTTATTATCTCCATGTTTTAGTCTGTATGATTAATGAATAAATATAATGTGTGATAATCATTTTACGCTTTATTAACATTCAGTCTCAGTAGAGTCAATAACTAGGAACAATTTTAAGATGATGTATAAATATGACTCTTATGATCTCATCATAATTTTATTTGCAACATCTAATGAACATTATGTTATTTATAAATTAATTAAGAGAAAATGCATATGATAAATAATGTCATTAAATAATTATAGCATAAAGGCGGTAAGTTGAACAAAATGGAGATACAATTAACATATCCCTGAAAACCCAAAATTTCAAATATGAAGTGGACAACTACTACTAGGAGATTCACAACTGGCACTTACCATGAGATTATGGGACCAATGGAGGATACAACAACCCTCAGGAGAATATGGGATAGTGCATTATGAGGGTGAATGAGCAGAAAGAAGTTAGAAATAAGATGTTTGAAAACACCAAAAAATAGAAGACTGATTTCAGTATACATGATAATAAAGTTTGTGAAAAGACGAATTCTAGTACAAATGAGAATGAAGTATGTGAGAAGGCTATAAGTAATGAAGATTATGATCTAAACAATGCAATAGTATGGAAGATAGCATTCAGTTGAAAATCATAGAGGGATTCAAATTGGTTACAAGCTCAAAGCGAAAGTCTAACAAATCAAAGGCTAAGGGCAAGTTGAGAGCAAATGCTCTTACCTGAATATGCACAATGAGCTTCCTTTTTTGAAATATAAGAGGATTGAATGATCCTCTTAGAAGATAAGTTATACAGGAGTTGGTAGATGAAAAAAAAACATGCTTTTTGAGGCTTGATTGAAACCAAAATAAAGTTAACACATTTATAAAATTGTTTAAAAATTTTAGGTCATGAATGGGAGATTTTTTCCAATCATAGTTATCATTTTAATGTAGAATCCTAATTGCCTACAACTCAAATATCTTTCTATGGAAACCTTTCTTATTATTGATCAATTTTTCCATATGAAATGTGGATTATTTGATTTCACTAACAAGTTGGAATTATCTATTTTGTATGCTTCTAATCATGCTTTTTAGAGGGTGAAGTTAAGAGAGGACATTAAGATTATGCAAAATAATATTAGGGATGTTTGGGTTATAGTTAGGGATTACAACTGCATCCTAATTTCAAATAAGGCAGAAGGTAATAGAATTTGAATCAATAGGATAGATAAGGAGCTGAAGGAGTGTGTAAAGGTTACAAACCTGAAGTATTTAAAATAAGCTGGTTGCTATTATATATGAAGTAATAAGCAACAGTGTGAGTATTTCACAAGGAAGAAACTAGATCGTGTAATGGCAATTCACCAGTGGCTAGTCAAATTCTCAAATTCCCCTATGTTTATATCACTTTTAGATGGAGATATAGGGATGAATTCCAGCAGAATTAGTAGAGCATTATTTAGATTCTTTAATGGGTTGACAGAAAGGATGGGATTTGAGTAATTAGTCAAATGAAACTAGTAGAGGGAAATAAGAGGACGCAAAGCTTACCAACTGATGCAGAAACTCCAACTAATAAGGAATGATTTAAAGATATTTTACAAGGATGCTGGCTATAATTCCTATGTTGCAGTGCAATTAGCTAAAGAAAAATTTAGGAAAGCTCAACTAGATTTCTATGATCACCCCTAGATATGATATTGAAAGAATTAGAAGTTGCTTGCCTAAAGGATTTTAATTCAGCTTTGAGTCTTCATAATTATATTCTAAAGTAGAAAGCAAGAGTGAGATGGCTAAAGGAGGGGGATACCAATTCGAAATTCTTCTTTCATTCCACCTTAGTTATAATAAACATCAATAAGATCAACATGCTTTATGATGAAGAGGGGTCAATTTGCACTAATCAAGAATCCATTGAAATCATTACTTTGAACTATTACAAGGTGTTATTACGAGATACTAGCCTAAAGTTTAGAATTTATCCCGGTTGATACAAGATAAAATCAGCTAAAAAATGAGAGAGCTTTTGATTAGCCCATTATCTATGCAAAAATTAAAGGATATTTTTAACAATTTCAATCCTTTTAAGGCCCATGGACGTTATAGATTCTTAGCTTACTTATTTTATAAAACTTGGGACATTATTGGCCAAATGGTAGTAGAAACTATGCAGGACTTTTTCACTCCTTCCAAGTTATTAAAAGAAGTAATAGCACTTATATTTGTCTTATCCGCAAGACACTAAACCCTTCTAGCTTGAGTGATTTTTGGCCTATATCTTGTTGCAACACCATATATAAAATAATTTCAAAATCCTAGCCAATAGACTCAAAAGATGTTTAAATTCAATAATTTCTTTATCTTAGTGGGCTTTTATGTAGGGAAGGAGATAATATATTGATAGCTCAAGAGCTTATGAAGATCAAGAGTTGCATTATCAAGCTAGATCTCTGTAAGGTTTTCGACTCAATCAAGTGGAATTTTACAATAAGTTGTTTCCTTGCTTTTAGATTCCCAACTTAGTATCAATAGATACAAGCTTGTATTTCAACTGTTAATTTCAGCCTGCCAGTCAATGGTAATCCCACCAAGTTTTTCAGGAGTACTAAAGGGATTAGGCAAGGGTACCCTTTATCCTCTTACCTTTTGTCTTTAGCTATAAAAATTTTGTCCAAAATGCTTCAGGTGTTCATAGGGAGTAATTCTAGATTCTTGTTTCATCACAAATGTAAGGATTTGGACCTCAACCACCTTGCTTTCAATAATGATTTGACGCTTTTTTGTGTTGATGATCCCTATTCTATTTCACTTCTGATGAGAAATCATATAAGAATACATAAAATTTTCAGGTTTGAGGGTTAATGTTAGTGAGAGTTACATCTTTATTTCTGTTGATATTTTAAATAAAGAAGAACTTGGAAGTCAAACTGGTCTCAAAATACAAGTTGTTCCTTTAAAGTATTTGGGGATCAATTATAGTTAACAAACCTAATTTTTTTGACTGTCTTCCACTGTTAGAAAGGTGCAAAGTTAAATTCAACTCTTGGTAGAATAGATCTTTATCCATAATAGGAAGATTGCAATTAATCTCAACAGTATTGAGAAATATAGCCACCCATTGGAGTGCCCATCTTGCCATACCAAAGAAGATTTTCAGGGAGTTAGAGAGATGTATAAAGTAGTTTCTATGGTCTAGAAAACTTGAAAACTCTAAAGGGGATAAGGTTAGATAGGATGAATTATATCTGAAGAAAGAGGAAGGAGGGCTAAGCTTTACACCTTTATCTATTATGCAGAAAGTACTATTGGCTAATAGGATATAGAGACTTTTCAAGGATAAAGAATCCCCCTATTTGAAATGGCTTAACGAATATTATTTGAAAAGCACAAGTTTCTGACAGCTTGAGGTAAGTAAGGAGAATTCTTGTTACTTTAGACAGATGCATAAACTCAGAAGGCAAGTCAACCCTTGGATAAGTTGGCATGTATGAAATGGGGAAACCATATGGTTTTAGTATGACAATTGGATGAAACTTGGTCCTCTTACGGAAAGTAATGAAATGTTATTTTTGAGTTCAAGAATATCTATTAAAGGAAAGGTAAGCTGCATCGTCTCAAATGGAGATTGGAATTGCAGATTCAAAGGTTTTGGTCATTTTTTAAACTTCCTAAATCATCAACCAGGGGGAGGTGACGATAAGCCAACGTGGAATGAGGGAAACTTCAACAATGTTTCCTAATCTAACCTTTTCAGAGAAAATTAACCAAAAGTTTGTCGGTATAAAGATTTTGAAGAAAATTATTTCCCTTAAAGTTGTAGTTATAAGTTGGTTGGCTGTCAAAAATTGACTCAAACCAAAAACAGAAGGAGTGGAAGTCCATGAACTAATGACCCTAAATGTCTATTTTGTATTGCAGAATTAGAGACAATCCTATATCTACTTTTCAATGCAATTATTCTCATACCATTCGAAACAGAATAAAAAATATAACTCAAATATATTATGCACAGATCGATTAAGGAAATATGATTACATGGGCCAACAGAATGTGCAAGAACTTGAAGCATAACGGGATCATTCTAAAAACTATATAGTCTTGTTCCATCTCTTCTATATGGATGGAAAGAAATCATAGGTTTTATAGAGGTCAAAGGAGGGAAGTTACAGTACTTGGAGATGCTATCAACAACTGGATTAGGGAAATATTATTGCCATACGATGTTTAATCCAATATCAAGTAAAGAATGAAAATTTTATGGAGGATTTAAATTTTGTATGATGTAATATTGTTACTAATAGTTGTGGTTCTATCATAGACCTACTTAATCCATTGTATGGCTATCTTCTTGGATAGTTCTTGTACCTCTGTATATGTATAAGCTTCTCTTGTGTTAATAAATTTTATTCATTCCCAAAAAAAAATCTTTTCCAAACTAATTTTTGAAATAAATTATTAAATATAAATTTAATCACAAAAGTATCCAATGTCTAATGATAAGTAGAAATTATAACATATTTTACACCCTTATCTGATATTGTTTTAAATCATTTACATAATACATTTGAATTAAAATTGCTACATTTTACTATTATTAACCGAATTCATTTAATTCCATATTTTATTTCTAAAAAGGGTTTAAATTGTACTAAATATTTTCATGTAGGCTTGGTGGGCTTAAGGAAAAGAATCTAGAAGAAAATCCAAAACAAAGTTAAGAAGAAAGCCAAAAGGACATGAATAAAGAAGCAAAATGACAACTAGGAGAATAAAATGCACAGTAGAAGACCAAAACACAGCACAGGAGAAAACATAACAAAATGCAGGTAGATAGAGTGTAAAATGCAGTAGAAATAAAAGCTATAAAACATAAAATAAGAAGCAATAAAACACGAGGCAACCAAGGGGAAAGTCTAACAATGCAGTAACTGGGAGCATAAATCAACAGTAGAAACACAAGGGTTTAGCAAAAAGAGTAACATGCCACCAGCTATAATAAGAAGGACAAAAACAACATAGCATCTAACAAACAAGCAAAATGCAACAGTTGGGAGGGGCAATATGCACAACAAAGGAGAGTAACCAAAAGAGCACGCAATAGCAGTAGAAATCTCACCTGACATTTCTATATTAAGAACCAACAGAAACCCAACTTCTTCATCCCCAAGTGCGTTTGAAATAGAGAAGATAAGAGGAAATCTCCAAAATAAGTGGAAACTTAGCAAAGAGCAAACAATGTGTGGCTCTTGGAATTGTTTTATAAGGTTATAAAAAGATAATAATGGGGAAGAGAAATTAACAAGCAAGAAGGCACACAAGATTGAGAGCTTTGAGAGGTTCTGTCATCCTTCCAAGGCGGGTGAAGTTAGGAAATTATTGTGAGGAGTGATTAGGTTGAAAAGGAACCAAATCCCACCTGTTTGGAAATAATTCAAGGTTGGTGGAGCGATTTTTCCAACAAAGAAGGGTTGGTTTGAGGTCTGAAAGTGGAGCACTTCAATCAGCTTTCCTAATCTCTTATTCTCCTTGTTTATGAGTTTCCAAGCTTTAGTTACGATTAATTGTTAAATTTTCAGTTTAGAAATATTGTTTTGAGTATTTGGTATATCTTTTTTCTGGATTAATTCATGTTGTTTTGAGATGATTTAATACTATCAATTGCTGGATTTTTTGACTTTGATGATTCATGTTCTTATTTGATTGGTGACATCTTTGATTATTTGAATGTTATAAGTTAAATTGGTGTTTCGTTTGGAGTTGTATGGGCTGAAATTTTGATGTTGTCAGACAAAATTCGCTTGATGATTGTGTCTCTTTCTGTTTGACGTGTTAAGCTCTTTCAATTCTAAAGATAGAAAACGGACATATTGAACCAACTGGTTGGTTCTCCATTGTTAAATGTCTTGGATTATCTTAAATATATCAAAATTGCATGATTAAACTAAAATTTAAAACTTGCTTGTTCACTTGTAAATATTAGGTTTGATTTATATTTTATTTGGTTTCTAGGTTTGTTTTAAACATCAAACACTCTGTCCCCCCTCCTTTTATATACACATTAGTTTAGCTAATTTTATGGGTTTTATTATTTTGAATTTTTTGGTTTACGATTTTTCCCAATTTTGTGTTTCGCGAAAGACTTTGTCCAAATTGTCTAAATCTTGATATGTGCTTCATTGTGTATGTTTAACTTATTTCAATTCGTAAAATAACATAGCTTAATGTATTATGCTCAAAAGAAATATGTAATGGATATTTCCTACAAATATGTTGATTTTTATAATTTGATTTCACTATTAAAAATTACAACATTATATATTTTAAATAATTACAAATTAGTGACAAAGAAAATAATTTTCTAGCTTTTAAATATTGTGTGATTCTAAGAATGAGTTATAAGTTTATTTACTTCAATTTTGATGTTGTATCTTACTAATGTGGTTAAAACAGACATTCTGTGTTAATATGTAAATGATGTTTATATATTGGAATTACTTTTGTATGAGGGAAATTATTAGGATGTAATTGTCTCTTTTAAAAGTATTATAATTAATAAACTAATTTAGTATATTAACTTTCTCATGGGATTGACTCTTATTTGCTCTATATTACATTTGTTTAATAAATTGAGATTAAACTAAGGATTTAATTTGTATACACCTAACAAAACAAAACAAATTTTCTTTGTTTATTTATTCATAACTAACAATTATTTTGTTTTTGAAGTCGTTTTATGATCATACTAAAGAAAATGATGTTTAAAGAAATTTTGCTAGGGGAACCTTGACAACGAAAGAGGAGGTCAAGCCAACGATATAAACCAAAGGCACTACTTAAGAGATAACCCAAGACAACGAAAAATATATAATCTACTTGTTTTATGCATGCATATAAATCATAATAATGTCAAACCTAACAAACCTAAGCAAGCAATCAAAATAGAAAAATAGGGTGAAATTATAGTAAATTGATTGCTTGCTTAGGTTAGTTAGGTTTGACATTATTATGTTTTATATGCACGCATTTAGCTTTTATTACCATAATAACTTATAAAAGAATTAATCATATTAATTTTAACATTATGGTTGAAGGATTAGCAAGTTGCATAGGTTATTTTCTTTAACATAACAAGCTTTAAAACTTTTTTGTTTAATTTTAGGTTCACACTTAAGAGAATTAACCCTCATTTGATAAATTTAGTTTATATAAGTCTTATTCTAATTCTACATATATGACCTTAAAGTCAAATTTTTAATCAACTTAACGAAGTCTAGTATTCTTGTGATTTTCATTTACTTTTGATTATTAGAGAAATACTTGAAATGACCTTGAAAATTTAATTTTCTATGAAAATGTCATTGTTAACAATCAAATGCCCCTTTGAGACCAAAAAATGGTTACTGGGGAAACACTTAAGGACAAGGGACTAAGTACTCCTTTGAGATCATAAGTAATGTGAGAAGATGAACCAAGTACACAAGGTAGTATGCCTATTGTGTTAGGAACTAGTTAAAAAAAACTTTAATTCAAGTCAAACCAAGATGCTTTGTATGTAGAATTAATATAATGACATTGCTTGTAGACTAACTTTATTAAGATGAGGTATGAATTTCTCTAAAATGTGAGGTTAAAGTTGAAATTTTGAAGATGTTTTAAAAGATGTTATGTTTACGAATAAATCGATTGT
The DNA here is from genome assembly GCA_025531925.1 of Erythroxylum plowmanianum. NCBI lineage: Eukaryota > Viridiplantae > Streptophyta > Magnoliopsida > Malpighiales > Erythroxylaceae > Erythroxylum > Erythroxylum plowmanianum. Next base: position 12,111,368 of record JANVCQ010000006.1, on the reverse strand, counting down.
GTATATGCTAAGACATTATGATTTTTGTAAATAAAATTTCTAATACATTGTTCAAGTTCTTCCTAATCTAATTTATTCTATGTGAGATATGATGATAAACTATATTCGTATTTTACATTATAGTGTTGTTTTGATTGAGGACAACCAAAATTAAGTGTCGAGGAAATTGATAAGTAGAAATTATAACATATTTAATACCCATATTTGATACTATTTTAAATCATTTACATAGCACATTTGGGTTTACATTGCTACATTTTGCCATTATTAACCTAAGTCGTTTACTTCCATATGTATTTTTAAAAGAGGCTTAAATTGTACTAAATATTTTTGTGTAGGCTTGCTAGACTTAAGGAAAGGAATCCAGAGGAAAATCTAAAACAAGCCCAAGAAGAAAACCAAAATAATACAGTATAAAAAAGCAAAACGACAGCTAAGAGAAAACATACAACAGGAGACCAAAACACAACACAGGAGAAAACAAAACAAAACGTAGGCAGCCAGGGAGTAAAATGTAGCAGAAATAAAAGAAGTAAAATATAGAAGAAGAAGCAATAAAACGCAAGGCCAAGGGAAAGTCCAACATTAAAAACGTAAGGGTCCAATAGAAATTGGGAGCAGAAACCAACAGTAGAAATACAAGGGTCCAACAAAAAGACTAAAATGCCACTAGTCAGAATAAGAAGGACAGGAATGACACAACATCTAGTAAACAAGCAAAATGTAGCAGTTGGGAGGGGCAATATGTGTAATGTTTCGATCATGCATATCATACATAATATATGTCAAATATATGCAACAGAAAATAAGACGGAACCTTAGAAATCAAATCTACTCACGCATATAGATATAGAAAACAAAAACATGAAATGTAAGATATTTACATACCTTTCTGATGATCTCCTTCGTTCTTTAATCTTCTTAGCATTGGGTTGTTGTAAACCACAACAATCAACGTAGACCGTCTCTAATGAAAGTCCACACGAAGATAGAAGGATGAAACCTCACTAGAAGATAGCTAGAATTCTTTCTTTGTGCTAGCAAAGACAATAACTCTTGTGAGAGTTAGAGAGAAAAGAGTGTGTGTGAAAGAAAGAACCTTTCTTTCACTTATGTCTTACACAAGATGCACGAAAATCATCTCTATTTATCTGCATCATTTGGCCTTCCATAACCCCCATCACTAATGGAGAGTTATGAGAAGTTAATGATCATGAATAACATACATTAATGGAAGTTAATGACCATAAATAACATACATTAATGGAAGTTTTGCGAAGTTAATGACCATATTGGCGGCCAACAACACTTGTTTCTAATCTATTATATGCAATATTTTCTACTGCGATCACATTGTGATACAATCCTGAAATACTCTCATATCTTGAATCACCATTTAAGAGCATTTTACTAATCATTCGGATCTCCTATATATGTGACCCATTAGGTTTCCAGTTACGTTGATCGCTTGAATTAACACTTAATTCAAATAAATCAAGAGCGGTATCTAGCAAAACGTCATGACCTCCAATTGATCTGAAAGTCAGTGGTTTGACTACGAACTCTTTCGTACACAATGTTGCCATGTAATTCGTCCTTTCACCATCTATACCCTACTTAGTTTAGAGTAAGGCCAAATTGTCAACTTCCATTAGACTAACTACGTCACATCTAGTCCAAGTGATATTAGACTGAGGATCTTATTACTCTATGTATCATTGAAGACTCTCTTCATGACACATATCTACTCTGGCTAGAGACTCCCGAGTAATGACGTCGACAAAAGGCTGAGGGTATCATCTCCTTCTATCAAGAGTGGTGAATCCTTTGTTAGCTACTCAATTATCTCTGAATACCTCAAGTTGTACCCAATCACTAGCCTATGAGTAACTGCTAATAAGGCATCGATGAATGAAATTAAAGCACAGGATCAGTATCCAAGATATCCTTGAGCACCTTAAGTTAAAGGATATTGCACCACTGCTATGTTGAGACTATCATTGACATTGGAATAGAACATCCATATGATTGTCTAATAGTTGGTCAATCCAATGTACTTACTACCCTTAGTAAGCATCTACATGCTAACTCTAAACAATTTATGTTTATAGCTTATGAGATCTACTGCTTGATCCAATCAACGAGTATAAAATGTGCTAGTCTATCTGGATTAATGGTGTCCTATCTCATTAATTCTATGACTAAGGAAAGTTTAGATACTAACATAATTACACATGATAGGAATGTCATTATCATGATCTGATCATGATTTTCCCTATGTTATGTTATGTATCAAGGACTTCATTAAATCAATTTAAGATCAACATCAAATTCATAAATGTATAAATATCGAAATAATGAAAATCTTTATTAATCATAAAATGATTTGTACAATAAGTGTTAAAGGTGATTGCCTTTATAACACTTCTCTAACAATATGCACAACAGAGGAGAGCAACCAAAAGGAACACGCATCAATAGCAAAAATCTCACCTGACATTTCTATCTCAAGAACCAATAAAAACCTAACATTTTCTACCTCATATGTGTTTGAAATAGAGAAGTTAAGAGGAAATCTCCAAGATAAGTGGAAACTTATCAAGGATCACCAACGTGCAGTTCTTAGAGTTGTTCATGAGGTTATAAAAAGGCAGCAACGAGGAGGAGAAATTAATAAGCAAGCAGGCATGCAAAGGTTGAGAACTCCCAATTTGACTACCTACTTGGCAATCAATTGATTGTTGATTCTATTAGCGATTAACTGATAGCTCATTATATCAGCTGATTTGACTATCGGATAACATCAGTTGTTTATTAAAGATGTTTGGTAAAATTAGATGTTTAATATTAGTTGTTTATATATAAAATTCTGTAATTTATAAATTAATTAAACAATTTTAGTAAATTAATCAATTAAAATAAGTTGTTGAAATCAAAATAAATTATTTCTCATATATAATATATTGTATAATTTATTTGCATTTCACTTGCATTCTCTGTTTAAAAAAGCTTAGCATAAATATACAAGATGTTTAATATTGCGTTAATATGCATGCAAGCTAATATTATTATAATAATAATAATAATAATAATAATAATAATAATGATGATGATGATGATGATGATGATGATGATGATGATAAATTAATCAATTTTTAATTTATAACTTAATTAAAAAATTTTAATAAATAAATCACAATTTAAAATTTAGATTTTTATTTTAAAAATTTTATTAAAAGTTAAAATTAAAATAGAAACAAAAATGAAAAAAAATATGTTACAGGCATGATTTAATTTAATTTTTTATTTTTATCATTTTAATTTTAATTTTTATAAAATTAATAGCCGCATAATTAAAATTAAGTTTTTATTAAACTAATAGTATTATAATTAAAATTAAGATACTAATAAATAAAAAAACTCATGTGTCACACGGGGATGACAAAAGTACACAACCGTGCATGTAAGTCCTGATCGAGACTTAACTTATACTCTAAATAAAATTGAAATTTATTATAATTTTTATTTTAAATGTTAATACCAATTAAAATTTCACAGGTTAAACATAATCTAACAAACATTTAAAAAAAGCTTACAAATGATAATTTTTAGAAGTTAAACTGAATTTTCTCTATAAGTTTGTGATCTTTTAGATAATAAACGCTGTAAGTACTTACAAGATATGTTCTGTTGGGGGAAATTAGTAAACACGTGGACAGATCAATTTCACCCACCGAAAATATTACACTGATGAAAAGGCATAACTTGCAATGGAATATTCCAGCTTTATTCTTGTGACCTATCGATATTATTCAGGTTGATTCACAAAACATTAAATAACTATAATTTACATTATATTGAACAGCAACCTTTAATCTTGTTTAGTCTTGGACAACCCAAACAATGCTTTGATTAAAGCCCATACATCACCGGCAAGCAGAGCCTTCATCAAGGCCAGCTTTCCTCTGGTGTATGGTGGATACCTGATAGGTGCATCACCAACAAAACTTCGGTATACGACTGCCTTCTTATGGCTGAAGGCGTCAAAAGAGAATTTACCATGGTATGAGCCGGTTCCACTGTCTCCAACACCTCCAAATGGTAAAGTATGGACTGCAAGCTGCATCATCAAGTTGCTTCATAAATTAGTGAAACAAAATATACAGTTGCAAGCCCACTTTTCACAAAAAAAAATGGAATACAAATAAACCAATAATTTGACTATTATGGTATGTCTAGTACTTCTGTAGATCGACATGAACAAGCACCTGAATTTGACTAAAATTACGAACCACAGAAAAGTTCAGCAAATAGGGAATGCCAAATAAATCTATGAAACAGCAATCCAAGAATAAATTTGACCATGAAAAAATTCTTAAGACTTTATGCACATTACTCACAAAAGGGAAAATGCTCTTAACTCAATTTAGTAACTTCGAAAAATGTATAGAGCTCAGCTTGTTGCCTGTAGGTAAAAATAATCGAGCATCACCTATAAATATGTGTTTGCTGCATTCATGTTCAATATACCATCCTTTTCCACTTGGATCCGTGTCTATGTTTATCCTTTTTCTACTGTCCCGGCTGGACAGCTTAAAACTATAGCAAGCATACACTATCAGCAGTTGGTATTAACTACTAATTAAACAGATTTCTCACTGGTAAAGCGTCTAGAGGACCTCTTCCAAAACTACTTTGCTTCCATAAGCACAGCAAAATAATCACAGTTTCATTACGGCTTTAATATCTGGCGACAAGAGTTACTTACGTCCTATGCATAAATAATAGTTAACTAGTGCACGCATGTATATGAAACAGGTTTCAACAAGTTTAGGGGAGGAGAATAATTACATGGATAGTAGTGTCATTGACAACCAAACCCCCTGCAGAGACAGACATCACAAACTCTTCCTTAAGCTTCTTGTTTTGAGTAAATAAATACGCTGCAAGTGGCTTGGTCCCTAAATTGATCACATCGAAGCTATCCTCAATTTTGTTGACCTATTCCAAAGAACAAGGGAAATCACATCAATATTCCGCAGTTGAACTATTGAATTGCAGTCCCTGTTTTATTCAAATTAGTGGATCATGTTCAGTTAAAAATCGCTGCTCGCCTTCTGTCTTACATGGAAAATCTGTTAAATATTAACTTCCCAGCTTATTTGTTTGAGTTGAAAGTAATTTCTTGTCTAAATTAAATATGCCATCAAATCACTCACACATTATTGTGCAGCTTCAATAATTTGTCCATTTCACAATGTATCAAAATAAACATCATATAGGACCATATTTTTCACTTGAATCTTAGTTCTTACCGTGATAATCGGAAGCAAAGGGCCAAATATCTCCTCATTCATTATCAAAGAGTCCTCAGGAACATCTAACAAGATCGTAGGAGCAATCCTCCTGCCAATGGAAAAAGAAAGCGCTCTGTACATGAATATCCATTGCATCCAGGTAAGCTAAGTTAATGATCTGAAAGGAAAGACAACAAAACTCACAGTTTTTCTTTATCTCTTTCACCACCATAGACAATTTTACCAGAAACTTTAACATCATCCAGCAACTTTGCCATTCGATCAAAATGATTAGAATTTACAATTCGAGACAAATCTTTTGATTCCAATGGTTTTTTTCCGTAGAATCTCTCAATTTCTTCTTTCAGATTATCCAACTGCAGAATGAAGGAATAAGAGAAAACCATAATTGACACAAACACGGACGCAGCGAAGGCAAGGAGACTACTAGGATTCTAGTGGCGCATTGCATTACCAGTTTTGGAGCGAATTCTTTTGTCGTTAGAATATAGTCAGGAGAAATGCACGCTTGTCCATTGTTACACCCCCACTTGCCACTAATTATGCGCCTGGCTGTTACCTTGGAGATGCAAGACAGATTTTTTAAGCAATCCAGATGCATAGATGAAACTAAGCTCAGCTAGTTGACAGCATTAATTGCATGAACATACCAACAATTTGGCTTCATAATAGAAGATTCGATAGAAGATACGTACCTGTAAGTCAATTCCCGAATCAACTACAACTGGGCATTTACCTCCTAGCTCCAGCACAACTGGTGTTAGGTGCTTTGCTGCTGCAGCCATCACAATACGCCCAATTCTTCCACTGCCTGTAATCGAACGTAAACAAGTGCTAGACTTCCTCAAACAAACGGGTCACATAAGAAAAAATACTGTTTGACACAAAGACTTAATTATCAACGTAGTTTCTCAGCAGCTGCTATATTTTCTTATATTTTATTTTAAATTGTCGCAACTTTACTCCATTTCGATGTTCATTGAGAAGGAAATGTCTTACACCAGTATGCGAAAACATTATATTAAAAAGAAGCATCCAATATCATCCCTAGCCATAACAAAATAATCATTGCTCTATCAACCCTTGGCAAGTTCCCGAACATAAAGCCTACGACACGCATATTCAATATCATATACACTGTGGGACTTGCCCTCAATCAAACAAGCACTGGTTCCACTTCAGGAAACTAGAGATCATGTTAGGATTGGCGCTCAAGTTTGTCCGAAACCACATGTTATGACCACAGTATAACAGTTGACGAGGATTTTAACTCCTGAATCTCACAGAAAAAGGAAAGATGCGATAAGAATTTCACCTGTATAAAATATCTTGTCCCACTTTTGTTCCAGTAGTGCAGATGTTTCACCAACAGCACCTTCAACAACTCTTATTGAAGAGGAATCCAAATATTGTGGAACTATTTTTGCAAGCAGAGATGATGAGGCTGGAGCAATTTCTGATGGTTTGAGTACCATAGTGTTACCAGCGGCAATAGCCCCAATAAGTGGGTCCAGAGACAACACTAAACCAGAGATTGCAGATCTAGGTCACTATTGTGAAGTTTAACAGAAGAAAGGATGACTGAGAACAAATGCAGAAGTGAAAGGTAAGCAAAGGAAGATGGCATACAGATAGGATAATTCCATGCTGAAATGATCAATACAACACCGAATGGTTCAGACACTATTTCGCCGGATGAAGGGAAGATGGTTACTGGAGTTTTTGCCTGAGATATGATGACAGAGTCGATTAACTCATCTAAGGTGAAAAGAAAACGACCACGTCATAGAAACAACTGAGTGGAGCAGTTGTTGGAAATAAAAGGTACCTTTTCTGGCTTCATCCAACGTTTAAGTTCCTTAATTGTCACTCTCAATGAGTTTTTTAGCATGCCAATCTGCAGTAAAAACAACGTCCATCAACATGAAAGGAAAATAGGTTGCTATTTTACATAAAACTTTAACACAAGTTAACACAAAGAAACCTCCAGAATGATACATAGTCTTGTAGTACAACTTGCTGTCGTTGCATTAGCATCTACTGAGCATGCACAGGTACAAAAGTATGCTCACACTTACAAGGTAATGCGCACAAATGGACAGAGGATGCACATATGTACTAAGTTCACTGCACAACAGCAAACAAAGATGTCTTGGATTGGACTGACTAGAGACAGAACACGGTCTAGCCAGGCAGAGGATACTTAATCAGCAACCATGGTCACATGTCTTCAGATTCATTAGCTCAGAATCTCCTATGCAAGTAATGTGTAAATTCATTAACACGAAAGATAGTTGGCGATTGGGATCAGTCAAAGTTTGACCTCCTGAGACACAATTCCAAGTTTTATCATAAAATGTGTTAGTGGAGCTAATGTAATCGCATCCAGCTGTGAAAGAAATATATTTTCTTCACATCCCTAACGAAACAGTCTTCACTTTTTGTTAATTTGTTCTTCCTAAATCGTCTCCTATATCCTCTGCAAGTCAGCTTCAATATATTTCTCAGCAGTTTAATAGTTATTATACCACGATAACACAGTTAAAAGAACTTGACTCACTGTCAAACGAAAAGAAAATGAACAACCATCGCCCACAAAAATTATCACCAAGAGCTCAGGCAAATTATAAACCTCTGAGCTCAGGCAAATTATAAACCTCTGAGCTCAGCGAGAGATTCTAGAAGGAGCGATCCGAAGTTTGAAGTTTAGTTTATGTAGGCATGCCTATAAATTTAATATGCATTAGTCAGGACGCCAAATTGATACAGATGTCAAGCCCCTCCACATCCCACCTATTAAATACCGCACCTCACCATGTGGGTCTGTCATTAATGTTCTCCCTTCTAACAAACGATGGAAATTGCACACGTTTCCAACGCAAAGAATCTTAATAACAAGATACCGCGATGGCAACCTTGCTAGCTACAATTGGTTAGATTTTCTGGGACGTGAATAATCCTTGGATTGCGTCGTTAAATAGAAAGCTTACACCATGAAATAATTATTGTGGCACATTAAACTAAAAGAAATAACACAAAACCATCAAGCAAATAACAGAACGCAAGGAGCGAAACGGGAACAAAATCAAATAGCTTATTTCGCCTATTTATTTACAAAATTTGGTGACATCAGAACGACAGTAAAACTAACTCAATGATCGTAAATATTCACCAATACGCACATAACTGATAATTCATGCCAACGGTACTACAGAAGGTGATCATCTATCTTATTTTATGACGTTCCAAATTAACAGCAAAGTTATCCTTTACTATGATTGAATTTTGAAGGAAAAAACATCAAGTGCTTCAACAGTAGAGGTGATTGTACTGCGTTCCATATTGAAAACTTAAAAGGGAGCGAAAGTATCAATATATGTGTTACTGTAAGCATTTAATTCGACACCGACGGGCAATCATATATCATTATAAAAGTAGTTGACCTCATAAAGAGTGGATTCGAGTTCAGGCTTGGATAGATCTTGTGTTAGAGCGTCTACGATCTCTTTCTCACAATCGTTGAGCATCTTCCCCATGCTCTTCAACTGCGACACTCTCCACTCGTAACTCCGAGTCCTCCCGGAGGCAAAAGTGCCTCGCAACTCCTTCATCATCGATCCCGCCGCCTCCGAGTCGAACACCACTTTCTTCTCCACCGCCATTGTTGGCTCTTAATCAAATCGATGGATAAACAAGTACATATATATATATGTAAACAGAGTTGGAGGAGGAATAACAGTGATGTGGCCGTATTATGTGACGACAGCAATAAGAATTTGGACAACTGCGGGAGTTTGTGTTGAAGTTAAAACGCGAGAGCCTTTGTTTAGGTCGTAACGACCGGTCCTTTTTACGCGTTAGAGGAAAATAGTAAGGGGAAAGAAGGGGCGAAGTTGATATTGTAATTATATTATTTGTATTCTCTGACGGGGAAATGGATGGACGTTAAAGGTGCGGAGGAGCGTGTTGTCACGCTATGTTTGCTACGGGTGGGGTTTCGTTTTTTGAGACGCACGGAGACGGAAGAGTTACGGGTTGAATCTGGAAATTGGGTGACCTGGCGGAGGCAGCTTGCCTAATCCTGTTCTCAATTATTGGATTGAAAAAAAAATAAGAATTGGGAAGGTAGATATTTTCACCGAAAAGGAGTTTGTGATTGGATCCTCTCACAAAATAAGAGGATATTGTTGCATAATTCTAACTTGGACCTTTTTACAGAAATAATTTCCTTAAAGAAATTAAGTTTATGGTTATAAGTGATGCCATTGTCCAATTTCACTTAATTTGGAGCGCCATCTCCAAACAAAAGTTAAATGGGTATCAAATCCATGTTTGATGTTGTTGAAGCATATTTGACGTTTAATGCCAAGGACGAGACTTTGAAATTTAAACTGCTACATATTTACCTACACCATGTGCTTGTGTCTGCATAAAGAGGGGTGCTTGGAGTTTGGACTGCAGCAACTTTTCATGGTTGTACTTTACGAAGGGAGTTTTTTTTGGGAAATTAAAGCTTGAAGGTCTTTGCCGAAACTAGTTTCGGAATTAGGTTGAAGTACGGAGAAATTGGGGATAACCAAACGATAAAATCAATTAGATTCTATGTGTATGTGTACAAGCTACGGCTTCAACCATTGGAAAGAATACACGTTATGTTATTATTAGTCATCGTTTACCTATGTGTTGAAGTTATATCCAGCCATTGACAAATGATGCTTAATAGATTTTTTCTTTTTGTAGAAGACAAAATATAGGATAACAATCCAATTGAATGAATGTTTCTTTTTATCCTTTTAGTGTAATTAGCGAGTTGCGAGTTCTGATGAAAGTGATATGAAAAATGAATACATCAAGTAACTAAATTAAAATTATCTCTGGAAGGTGCTACCACTCCCAGATTCCGGAGTAGCCGTCGGAGCAGATCGCTAATGCACGTACCATCTATTGCGGTCCCGCTGTTTTATCTTATAATTTGTTTCCATCTGGTAGTCGCTATCACCAACAGTTGTATAAATAAATATCCGATGAATTTGGAGCGAAGCGCAGCCGATCGAAACGAGATATTGCGTCGACGCAACCAAATAATTAAATTAAAAAACAACAGATCTTAAATAAAATCGAATCAAAACGAGATATTGCGTCGTCGCAACCAAATAAATTAAATTTAAAAAATAGATCTAAAATAAAATCGAATCAAAACGAGCTAGACATTGCGTCGACGCAACCAATGGCACTGGTTGTTGGTTTTAAAAAATTAGGTGTTGCAGTCCAACCCCAAGCCGGTACATCAAACAAAATGGTGCCGTTTCACACGCAAGCTTCTGACGATGCACGTCGGTCGATTATCCGTCTATTCATAATTGGCAGTATGAATAGACATGGCTGTGGTCTCCGGTTGTTGGAACCAGAAAATTTGGCGTTCAATCAGAAGTGTTTGTTGCAAAGCCGCAACAATGTTTCTGATTTGATGACCCCCTTACCAAAAGAATGAATTATTTGGATACCCAACAAGTCCCGTAATGTGTTCGATAAAAAGGAGAGCACTTGTCAACTTAGGGAACATGAGTTGCTTGATGGTATCTGTAAAATTCGTTCCACCCCCTCGCGTCTGTAACTCACAACAATGTCTTCATTTCCATTATCATCATCATCAAGCTCTCTTTAAGGTTGAGTACAAACCTTTGTCATACAACACGCGTGTCCTTTGTTGTCAAAATTTTGAATCGTTACGGGGAAAACAATACCTAAACTGTTATTTTAAGAATTTTGAAGTTACTTTTGGTAGTTAGTAATGTAAATTATAGTCAACCTAATTACATATGCATCCATTTGGTCATAATTCATTAATTTACTCTCACATATATTAAATTAAAGCTTATGCCTGTAACTAACTCGTGCGACAACTTCGAATTTATTCAATTATTTTTTAAGAAATGTAGGATTAATTAATTTATATTAATTATAATGATCATGATTACCACTAAATTGATGATGGCTATCTTTTTCCTATAATTCAATTCTTTGTATTTTCTGTTAAATTCAATGATCATAAAATCTAACCGATTCAACCAATTTAATCATAAAAATTTTGAACTGATTAACTTTTTAGCTCAATTTTCAACTTTCTGGTTTAATTTACTTTAATAATTTTTATTGTCAATTTTCGTAAATCAATAAGTTCTTACAAATTAAAATAAATCAATTAATTTTTATTTAATCATCTTTTTAATTAAAATTCAAATTATTCGATAGGTGAAGACATTTTCTTTCATTCATATTTAAAATTCTAATTTTGTTTAATCTTTAGTCGGTTTTATGTTGGTCTACTATCATTACTGGTTTAACTTCCGATCCTGTTTTTAAAATATTCATTAAATTAGGTTGACTTGTAACATCAATTTATTTTAAACTTGTTTTATGTACCAAATAATTTTATAAAATCCCACAATAAATATTGATTTAAAAAATCTATGTTTTGAGTACTTAAAGGTTAAATTCAAACTATAGAGAATTATTTAAAACAGTGATTCAACGTAGTGTTTTGATACAATTTACTCAAATAAAAGGAAAGCACTAGAATAACATGCCTTTGCATCTATAATAATGGAAGTGAAATTCGTTTCCAAATTGTTGTCGAAGTAATCGTTACCTACATAACTTCATAATTTGTGTTCTTTTTAAAATGGAAATAAGTAATTACCCTAAAAACATTTGACTCCACTTAAATACAAATTAACACGAACTGATACTAATTTCGTTTACTGGACTTTAATTTTAGAGTTATATTATATGGTTTAACGTTAGCATATATTTTGTATTTTCAATTTATCATACTTATAATGTCATAAAATTATAGTTATTGCATTATAATTAAAAACGAAATCTTATTATAAATAAAAATAGATTCACAAAGATAATTAACTTAATTATAAATTTATGAATTGTAGCACTTTATGAAACCAACATATATATGGTATATCATATTTATCGTAATTATAAAACAGAAACAAATACTAAGTTCCAGGTTGATGAATGCTGTGATTGAACTTTTTCACAAATATATGTTAACAAATATAAGTAATCAATTAATTTTCATTATTTAAAATTGGATTTTAAAAAAACTATTTTTAAAATTGGACATGATATTTATGTTTTATGATAAAAATAGTTACAAAATTTTTTTTAAAAAATCTTCTTTCATGATATTTTAATGCTTAAAAATTAAATTTAAATTTCATTAAAAACTGTTGTGGTTCACCTAAACCACATGTTTGATAAGTGCAACTGAACTATCAAACTAATCATGGAAAATGAAATATCTAAAGGAACCAACTTTGAAACTAAGACATTAAGAAAATGTTGGTGACTTAGGAATGGAAGATTGTGATAAGTTTAGTCTAGGTAAGAAATTTTAGACAATTTGATGTTTTTTTTTGTTACAGCAGAAGAAGAAACATCACATTAACAACTAAACAAAACCCCTTGCGCATCTGCGCGCAGATGGTGACTTAAACCGGGGCGGGGGGGG
>JANVCQ010000006.1:12074781-12094542 GCA_025531925.1 Erythroxylum plowmanianum | reverse complement strand
TGGGGAACAAATGTTCTGAAGAAGCTGGTCTGAAATTTCTATTGGAAGTTCCCCAAATTGTGATCAGTAAGTTATCGGTTTTGAGTCCTCCATGCTTTTATGCTTCCGAATGTTGGACTTCGGAAACGGGATCCAACACCAATCTTCTGTGACAATACAAGTGCTATTAATCTATTAAAGAATCCAATACAACGCTCGAGGGCAAAGCATATTGAAGTTAGACATCATTTTATACGAGACTGTACAGAGAGGAATCATCAGTCTACTATTTATTGAGATGAATCAACAATAGGCAGATATCTTCACTAAACCCTTAAGTGAAGATAGATTCAAGGAAATCAAATGAAACTTGAATATGGTAATGTTAAATGACCATTTGTCTGACACGTCATGACCCAGACAATTCGTATAAGAAGAAGATAAAATGTCATAAGTTTTCAAGTAAATAGTAACGGTAAGTTACGAACGGTAACTTTTCAAGAGTGTGTATAAGAAGGAAATCTTCTCAAGATTCTAAAATACTTTATACACTAGAATTTCTTGAAAACCTTTGAAACCGACTTGTTTAGTACTCTCAACAAAGACGATTCAATACTCTATTCTAAACTTCAAGTTCTTCTCATTTCATATTTTCATCTTTACATTTGTGTGTTTTAGTTTTTGTTTGTTATAGATCAAAAATGCAAAAATCTTTTATCTATGGGTGACATGTTGATTTCACCTCCTTAAAGAAAAATTAGATGGACATCGAACTACAAATTAAAGCAGCTGGCTGGAAAATTTTCTTCACATTCATGAAATGGTCTATTTGAATGAGATATATGAGTTATGGAAGAATGAAAAGGTGGTGGACAACACCTTAATATCAATGGTAGATAGGTTGTCGGTTATAGTCATACAAGATTCTGTCAAGAAGGCTATTGAGTGTCCAAGTATTGGAGTAAAGCTGTTTAACAATACAAAATAGATTGCTCAAGGTCGTGTAGATAAAACTCACATCAATCGACAACTATATGGAAGTAGTGATCCAAGAGTCAAGAAGGCTTCAATCCTTGTTTTGAAGGCTAGGATTCTACATTCACTGCTTATCCACTATATTTTACTAATAGTAGGCTCAAAGGACATGGTGACAATGAATGATGAACATTTTTTGTTTCATCTACTTTATCGCCAACCTATTAATCTTCTATTTTTGATTTTGAAGTACATGATAAAGTTTAAGGGAGATTATTACAGCTCTTTACCTTACAGTATGTTGTTGACAAGATTATTAATGCCTCTTCTATTCTCAAAATGGGAATAAAGTTTGAAGCTGAAGCGAATATATGTTTTACACCGAAAGCAAAGTCCGAGTGGGAGCTTATAGTAAGACGAAGCAGGAGTGAACATGTTCCGTCTGAAAAACAAATAAAACCTCAATCGGCAGGAAGAACATCAGCAGAAGAAAAGGCTAAACAATCGTCTGATGTGCCAATACAAGCTAAGACGATTCTATAGAGGGAGGAAAGCAAGGTTCAAAAATCAACACAACAAGGGTCTTTGAAGAGAAAAGCTGAGACGCTCCAATCAAAAAAGCCCAAATAGTCAAAAAGGTCACCAAGATGATTGACCTTACGAGAACAAGAACAGAAGAAGAAAAAGGTTCTAATTCTTGGTGGAGATTCTGAGAAGTAAGAGCAATGACAACAGCCTACCAGATTAATTGTCTCTATCCTGCAAAGTCAATCAGCAAAATCACCTGGAAAGACAGAGATAAAAAGGAAGTTAGTATTTGAGAGGAAAAAGCCTCAACAACAACTGTCTTCCAAACGAACAGAAGAACAAAAGAAGATGAAGCTTAGTTAGAAAAAGGTTTCTTCATCTGATGTTCAACAGAAGGTACAGACAGTTGAACACCAGCTAGTACCTTATAATCCTTCTCAACCAATCAACAAAAAGGATTTGAAAATGAAGGTTATAGAAGAATCAGTACCTGATCGAAACAGAAGTTCAATTATTATCAGAGAACCTTCTAAAAAGACAATCAAGATACAAGTCGAGCCTATACCAATAAACAATCAGACAATACATCTTCTCAGTCATGAAGAATGACGACTATATGGTATTCTGCGAGATGAAAAGTAAGAACCATATCCAATGAAGATTTCAAAGGATCGTTATACTATCAATCTGATTACAAGCATAACAACAATAAAAATTGTTCCAGATGTACAACCAAGATGTTCAACCCCTATAATAAACGAAGAAAAAGGGAAGAAGAAGATGTTTCCTGAAGGGTATGAAGATGATCTTACAGAAGAATAGTTTCAAGTGCTGTGAAGAACATAGACGATGCATGTAATGCAGCTCAACCTGTAGGTGTCTATGTATCACATCACATATCAAGGGCATCAAGGAGTCAGTTTGGAGTTTCTACCAAAGATTAAAGTTTCAAGGTAGTTGAGACTGTGACAGAAGGAAGGTACAAAAGTATCATAGTTGAAGGTATCAATTTCAACTTAGAAATCTTTGTACATTTAATCATGCATTTCAGACCCTTAGGTTTCATACTTTCAGTCAAAAACGTGTTACACATTTTTGGGCAACCAATTTTCAAACTACCCAGACTTGATGATCTTGATCTCCCATAAGGAAAACAAACCTTCAAACTACCCTCAATCAAAATCATAAAGTTAGACGTTTCACCTAGAGAACCATCTGTTGTTGAAAACCTTCGTCCACTTAGTGAAATACAACAAAATCCTACTGTTAATTCGGAGTTCTTGAAGCATTTCATCAATTGGACCGAAGCTAGTCACAAACAGAAGGAATTTCGAGAAGCCTTAGCAAAAAATATTGAGGAAATTCATACCAAAGTTGATGAACTGGGTGATTCAGTAGGTGATCTTCATGAGGAAATAATACTTCTACGTGTTACAATTGAACAAGACCTCAAGATAACCCGTATTGATATTCAACATATGTATTCTAAAATTTTGAAGCATCTAAGATGAGCTATCTTTTTTATTAATAACAAATAAGGGGAGAAGAAAAGGAGAAAAGAGAAAAGTGAAAAATATTAGAAAACATTGTATGTCTTATGCATTTCTTGTGTTTTTACTTTGATTATTATTCATCTGAACAATATTTTTTTATTCGTCTGAATATTATTTTATCTTCTAATGTTATGATTATTTGTTATCATCAAAAAGGGGAAAAATGTTAAGTTAAAAAGACTTCACTTCTATTAATTTTGATGACAATCAAATAATAATAATCTTAGAAATGTGTGAACTATTTTGATAAGTTTGTTAAGTACGCAGAAAAATGTAAAACATAAAATCAAACCCAGAAGAAATAGAAGGTCAATACTAAAAGATATACATGGTCAACACCAGAAGATATAGAAGGTCAACATCAGACGATATACATGGTCAACACTAGAAGAAACGCGACACCAGAAGAAGCGCGACACAAGATGAAAGCATGATATCGAAAGAAGCATAGTACCAGACGATGCAAATGGAAAATATTCTAGAACGGCAGTCAGTTAGTTAGTTAGAGTTAGTTACAGGACTTAACTAATAACGGTTTCTAGAAGATTCAAGAAGCAATTTCTCAAGAAGACAGTTGAAGATTTAGGTTATAAATACTATGTATAGTCGTAAACAAAAAATAACATTTTTTACAAGAGAGAAAATCTGATTGTAAATACTTAGAGAAACGTGGTATTCAAGTGGGAAAGAAAGAGAGCAAATACATCTGTAACGTGAAGCTCAAATAATATATTTCCAAGAGAAAGAAGACTAGAGCCTGGAGAGGCTAAGAAAGCAGATAAAGAATACTTTGTATGAGAGATCTGAAAAGGCTCTGCAAGTGTAGAAAGAATACTTGTAAAGTTAAAGAGTATAATGAAATCTCAGACAAACTCTAAGGACTGGACATAGCCCAAAGTTAAGGATAAACTAATGTAAAATCGCGGCGTCTATTCTCTAACCCTTATCTTTTAATTTTCTTTTTATTAGAAGAGTAGATAATAATTTTGTGATTGCATTACTCATCGACTTTAGTGAATTGTTTTGTGAACATCTGAATTTGTAAAGAAATTCAAGAAATTTCTAAAGATTCATATCTTTGAAGATTTTACACAATTCAACCCCCCTTCTTGTGTATTTTACATATTATACGTGATTTCTATATTAACAAGTGATTTACTCCATTCATCAACTCTATTTTTGAATCAACCTCCAACTTGAAAGTTCTTGAGGTGGCTCATCTAGAGAAGAAAAAAAATTTATTTTTCCAAAAAACCCTCATCTTAATTCCCTCTCCTAATCCTAACCCATTAAATAACCTAGCTTATAACATGAATACAACTCTAGGTTTTTCTTATCTCAAATAATCTTGAATGAAAAGTTCCTATAATGTCTATAGATTCAAAAGAAAACCTCATTCTTCCTAAGCTACCTATAAAAATAGGTAATAATGTTGAGTTATATCTATCCTAAGTTAATCAGGTGACTGCTTTAAAGGAATATGGAGTCAATAGAGATAACTCCAATAGGCAAAATCTACAATGATAAAGTCCCTCTTACAAGTTTTAAGAAGAAACTAGGAAGGAAGGCTAAGAAAAAAGAGTCTCAGGCCCTCCTCTTTTTATTAGGATCTTAGCATAAAATGTAAGAAGAATGAATTATCCCAAGAAAAAGTAGATAATCAATTATTATTGAAAGATAAAGAATTTTTATCTAGTAGGGCTCCTGGAGACTAAAGTGAAGGTTAATAATATTTAAATTTTAAGTGGATCTTAAGCAAGGACAAGGAGATGATTTCTATCTGCCAATCCCATTATAATGGAATAATCATAGTTGGATTTGATCCATGGGAAGTAAAGGTAATTCATAATATTGTTTCAGGCAATTTACCCATTTAGAAGTATACTTATAAAATGATTACTTTGAAATTACTTTTGTCTAGGTTATGAATCATAAATTTCAGAGGGATACTCTATTAAGGGATCTAAAATCATTGAGTTCATTGATTCAATAACCTTGGTTGGTGGTAAGAAACTTTAATTGCATTATCCTAAGAAGTGGAAGGAAATAAGTTAAACAACATAAGCATAAATGAGAATTTTATGGATTGCTTGTACTCAATGAATGGCTTGGATGCAAATGGTATAGGGGTACAGGTTTATTGGGTACTGAGGATCTCAAGTGTCTACAAGGGATGAGGTTGGCTTGTCACTTAAATGCAGCATGTGCAACATTGATAGGTTACTAGTATCAGTTTCAGTGTTAATGTTAGTTTTGTGAAACATTGTATGACAAAGGATATCACATAATATATAGAATAAATTAATTTATGAGTGTGATAGAAAATGAAAAGAAACATAGAAATATCGAATATAAAATTATCTTAGGATAGTTGGATTATTTTTAGTGGTTTTAATTTTACCATAATTTTTTAAAGAAATAGTATTATCAAAGTAATGGAATCTGATACAACAAAACACTATGCCTTTATTCTTATTAGGACCCATTTATTAGGCAAGCTATAATAGAGAAATATGGCTAGAGAAAAAGAATCACCATATAAATAAAATTCCAAGATTATTAGAAACAAACTCGTACCAAAAAAAAAAAAAGGAATACCATTTAAACTTCATTAATACTTAAAATAATATATTAATAATGATGAACTCATCTAATAATTTCTATTTCTCTCGAACTTAGCACGCCCATTATTCGGTCTCTACCTTTTAAAATGAATTTATTGAAAATATATTTTCATATATATTAATAGTTTATAATGTAGAGTTAATATTTTTGTCTAACATTTTGATCTTTAATTTATTTAATTAGAATAGTAAAAGATATAGACTTGATTTTGTAAATGTGTTTATTAAAACTAATTAAATATTATATCTTAATTATATAAATTTAATTATCAATCATAAATATAAATTAAGAGTTATTTTTACCAAGATTCTTATGAGTTGATCACAGTAAAAATAATTTTTTACTCTATTTTTATTTATATAAATATATTTACAAGTAAACATTAAATTTAAATTACTTTTACCAAAATATGTATACATAATTATTGTGTTTAAAATAATAACATTTTTTGTAACTTACTTTATTGAATTAATAATAATAATAATAATAATAATAACAATAATAATAATATATCGTCTTTAAAAAATAATTTTATAGTAGCTTATATTTTGATTTTATAAATATTTTTATTGAAAATGATTCAATATTATTTCGTAAATATGTAACCTGTAGCATTGATAAAATATCTATTTCATATATATAAATACATATATATGTAGGAAAAATATATTAAAATATATATAATTTTTAAAATTTTTTCAATTTAGTGCTGTCACAACGGTAAGAATAAATTTAAAATTTTGAAAGAATGATAATAAATTTCAAAAGACTAAATATTTTTAAATTTATCATGTCTACATGTATAATTAGTATGAGGGGAAATTACTTGGAGAAGCAGTAAGCTGGCACCTAATTGAAGCATAAACTGATGGTGATGACAGTCCTATCCAAAACACTAGGTTACGCCCATGATGTATCTGATTGGCTTTATTGTATCCTTATAAAAGAGAAGAAGCTCGACCCGAACAATATAGACAAAGAAAAGGAAATAGTAGAATCAAGTGCTGCTAAAGCAAGCAACGTGTTTAGATATTTGACATGAAAACAAAAGTGTTTAGATTTTCCGAGAGGATTACGGCTTCCCAGCCCAAAACAACGTGTGATGAATAAAGAAATAAGAAGAAGGGACGGACAATCATAACTCTGCTCACAACTGCCAAAACTCAACAGCACATGGAGTGTTTCCTTTTCAATCATAACCTCTGTCGTGAAACAGGCCTACAGTGGGAAATTAAAGACTCTTAGACTTGCGTGGTCATGGGCAATTCTTTCCAAGCCCTCGCCAAATTTCCAAATAAGAAGCAATCCGCAAGGTCGATGCTTTTGTATTGGCAAGTAGGAACATGAAAATGGAGACTCTCAAACATATATGGGAAAGTCACAACATGATTCTCATGTTTTTCTTTTGATCTCTTTGACACGAAATGAAGAGTAGACATGCAAGAAGCGGGAACAAGCATAAGAAATCAACGTTGTTATCATGTATTTGTACAAATGTATACAACTTGCTCAAGAGCTTGGAATTTTCCTGACAAGTGTATACAACTTGCTTAAGAGCTTGGAATTTTTCTGACACCCACAATGCTACTTGGATTACGCAAGACTTACGAGTTATATTATCAAGTTAACTATTTATGGATTAGTACTTTCCGTATCCTTGAGAAAGTCTGAGCAGTAAAATAATAAAAGATTCGCACAAACATTATTTAACCCCAACCTCCAAATACAATTAAATAAATTTCCCTTTGTCTTTCGCGATTGGAACATTTTGGGCGAAAAATTAAGAACAAGTGCCAATAAACAATTGCAGGCGGTGGACACACGTGGCAGACAGGTACGAACGCACGCGCCTCTTCAACTTCCTTTTGTAGGATGGGATGAACATGAACATGAACTTGACAAAAGTCAAACTTTTATCCATCCGGACAACTTTATTCGTAAGCTCTCGCAAGCACGGAGTCAGAACCTGTCTTTCCTCGCAACGTATTTACTGCCTATTGTTTTGTACCGCTTTCTGAATCTACTGGGTCCAACCCAACGCGTTCCTTCCATCTTGTGCTTTTTGTTTACTTTCATCATTGCGTCTTACGCAACGTAATAATCACTAAATAGGTAATTCTGTAATTCCAAAAGGATGGTTAAAGTAATAATCCGTTGAAAGAAGCTAAAGCTAGATATTGAATACTTTTGAATAGATAAGGTAATTGGAAAGGGCTATCGAGAATTTTGTCTTCTTTTTGCTCAAATTGTAAAGTGTCTTCTAACTTCTAAGACCAAGACAAAGTCATTTCCATTGAAACCAAGAAAATGGGCAAGAAATGAAATAATACAGAAAAAAAAAAAGTAGAACAAGTTTCTTCTGGAGTCTTTACATTCTCTTTAAATCACCTTGCCTCCCAAGACTAAAACATCTCAACTTGACCGACAATGAGCTACGATATTTCTTCCTAAATCGTGTCCAAGGCTTTAGTTGCGGGTAATTAGGAGCTAATTTAGTACATTCCTTGTTGCTTAAGATGAAATATGAATGAAGTCCTTGGTTAAACTTAAGGTTCGCCATTCTCAAACATGCAATAGCATCGACATTGTTGCAAGTGAGAATTCCATAAACCTGTAAGAAGGAGACTCGTTCCGAAGGACATCACTTGATTTTATCATTCCCTTGTTCCTTTATAATCACCACTGAGTTATCTATTATTGAATGCGAATCAAGGGGTCAAAGCTGATCTTAAGGCAAAAAGGGGAGACGTGCCTCACTCTCGACCGTTTAACAGATATTTGTAGCTTAAGCCATCAGCCTTTTACTGAGTTTCTTTTCTTCCTGCTTTATGTTCGCCCAGGAAAGGAAAATCGTACAAATCTGTAGAACCACTACACTAACTTCTAAGCGAGTGCCTTAGCAGCGAGTTAACAATAAGTGGTTTAATATTTCACAAATCTTGTTCGGTATCCAATTATGAAAATTTTTAATCCTAATTGATTTAATTCTCAGTCAGAATCCCCAAAAACTGAAATGAACTTAATAGGACAGAAAAGAGGAAGGAAATCTCAAACAAGGTAACAGCTTACACTTACTGGCCAAAAATATCCGCATGCTTCCTGACAAATTTTATTTATCATTCTTCTTCTTCTCTCTGTAACTAATGAAATGTTATGTACATCAACAATCCACAATTTCATTGCTTTAGTGGATTGTTACCCTACCCTTTATATGATTCGAGTAAAAGCGGATAAAAATGTTCTTATTTCTTCTCCAATATATTAACATAAACAAAATCCGTTATTATTGCTAAATTCTGGTAGTTGCACTCCAAAATTTTGACTTTGTAAACGAATATGTAGAGTACCGACTTAACAGAAGGAGCGAGCAGCAGACTTGAGGTTTGAAAAGTGGAGCAGGAGGATTCAACATAATGTGAAAAGCCTCCGTTTCCTATGGCAGGTTCCACGAGCCTTCTTCTTCTTCTTCTTCATCCTCGTCCTCATGTTCACGTTCGTCTTCCTCCTCTCCAACAACATCAAAAACAACAATCTGTAAATTTTCTTTGCAAACAAGTAGCAAGAAGAAATATCAAACCCGGAAGAAGATGACGCCCACCCATTTGCCCTTTTCTTCTCGTCTCTTCTTTTTCATTAACTGACAAATCCAAAATATCACAAATCTCTCTGCAGTCTGCACTGCCCCCCCGACTATTTTTTGTCATATATCTCATTCTTACTTTTAAGCTTCTGCTTCAATTCTATCTAAACTACAAAACCTCCAATCAATCTGTATCTGCCTCTGCTTCTCGCATAACCCTCTCTCTCTCTCTCTCTCTCTGTCTCTGCATGGACTGTCACCTCCTGATCTCACCAATTTCAACGGTCCGATTTCTCTCGCTCCCCATTTACCTAATGTTTTACTGTTCTCTTTCGGTGTGCTTTGGTTTGATGTTCATGTCTATGTTAAGGGTCTGCTTTTTCTGGGTGAAACGGATTTGGTTTCGAATTCAAGTATTGAACTTGATGTGTTTGTGTTCATAAAGTTCATTTCTTCCTTTGTTGGATATATGGGATCCGATTGATCCACAGTGACTCACATTGCAGCATTTTGTTCTGTACAGGAATTTACATCACCAACATGACAAAGACGACGCACTATCATTCAATTGACCTTGTTCGTACCTTCTCCGTCTTTTTGCTATGGGCTGTGGAGGTTCAAAGATCGACGACTCGCCGTTGGTGATTCTTTGCCGTGAACGGAAAGACCTCCTTAAAACCGCCTCCGAACACCGCTACGCTCTCGCTGCCGCTCACGTCTCCTACTTCCACTCCCTCAAGGACGTCGGTGAAGCCATACGGAGATTCGTCGACGAGGAGCTCGCAATCGGATCCTCCTCATCTCCTGGTTCTCCAGTACTAACCTTACCGTCGGAAGAAGGAAAAACCAAGCACAAATCTAAGAGCTCCTCGACGTCTCCGTCTTCGATTTCGCATTCTTTGGACGATGGTAGTAACCATCATAAAGGTAAAGGAGAAGAGGAAGATATTGAGGATTCACATTTGCATCTCTCGTCGGAATCGGACCTTGATACGAGTCACGTCCATTTTCATAATACCTTCAACGAAATGGATGAAGAAGCACATGTGGGAAGAGGATATCCTTCAAACCCATATAGTTTCAGCAATTATCCTCCTGAAGTTAATTGGAATTATAGTTATAATGGACAGAATCAATATCCGTATCCGAACCCGTATCCGAATATGTACTACATGAAGAAGTCCGCACCTCCGGCAAAGACAGTCGTTTACGAGGACCCATCAGTGAATGAATACTCGGGTTACAATGGAAATGACGGGTTCTTTGGGTATCCAGTGATGGAGTCTGCAAGAAGGGAGGCTAGTACCCCGCCTCCGATACCAGCTCCACCTTCGCCGCCTAAAACTTCAACGTGGGATTTTCTGAATGTGTTTGACACGTCTGATGGTGGGTACTCCAGATATTATCCGATGGGAAGGTACGGGTATGGATCAACCACGAGTAGTCCGGATTCCAAGGAGGTGAGGGAAAGGGAAGGAATACCTGATTTGGAAGATGAAACGGAGCAGGAAGTGGTCCAAAAAGTTCACAAAGAGAAGAAAGTTTTAGGAAAAGAGAAGCATATGAATGGTGAATTCAAAGGGAATGTGGATGTTAAGAGGCAGTTTGGAGAGGGTACATCAAAGTCAGTGCCTGTTGAAACTAGTAGTGAAAGTGTGGAGTCTGTTAAGGGTAAAGGGATTAAGAGCAGTACTAGTCCTGATACCTATCAGAGTCCTGATAGCATTGTTTCAAAAAGTAGTGACGTTGAGTATGTGAAGAAAAAAGGTGTAAGTTTTGAGATTGAGGAACCATCTCCGATTGCATTGGATGTTGAGTCTTCAAAACCCAGTAGCTTAACCACATTGTCAGCTCATGGTAGTAGGGATCTTCAAGAGGTGGTGATGGAAATCAAGGATGAGTTTCAAGTTGCCTCTAGTTATGGTAAGGAGGTAGCTTTGTTGCTTGAGGTGGGCAAATTGCCTTACCAGCGAAGACGCACTGCATTTAAAGGTTGGTCCTTTATAGCATTGGACTGCATTTGAAATTGTTGTGTTCTTTTATCTAGTTGTAGCTGAATTTCCTTCCATTTTATGCTCTTAGCCAGCTAAATTTTTAATTACCAGTCAACTATAGGTAGATCTAGCGAAAACATACTTCACAAGCAATACATTTATCAAATTCAAAATGGATTCGACCGTGGAATCGCACCAGCATAATTGATTTTTCGTAAGGATATTAAGTGTAGGGGAAGAAAATAAGAGTTCGATAATGTGATTTTTCTGGTTGACAGTATTCCTTTGAGATTTTCTTTTGCTTCATGGTTTCTTTGAAAGTAACTACCGTTTGGTTACTTGAAGTGGATTCTCTAAGACTTCAAGCCATGAATCAGATTTTTAAGGTTGAGAATGACTTTAATTTGAGAGCTACTTGTCTCAGAAGTGATGCCCCATCGTGGTCGTCAGTTTAGAAATTGACATTTTGTTCTTTGCTTGAACTTAGTTGTCATTCTATTTAGTACATTTACCTTAGTCAAGTTTTGTGCCTTTATGCAGTGATTTTTTCCAGGATCCTATGTCTGGTGTCTTCACATTCTTCAGTCTGGTCATCGCAACAAGTTTCTTCTAGGATATTGAAAATGGCTAAAACTTATTCTGGGGATCCACAAAACAACATCGAGATGAGACCTAAAAACCTTTCATCCACCCTAGAGAAACTCTATGCCTGGGAAAAGAAACTGTACAAGGAAGTCAAGGTATGGTTGCATGAAAACTGCAAAAATCTGTTATTCATATTTATCTACTGTGCTTGCATTTCTAAGACAGCCACCTCTACTAACAGATACTGGAGTTTAAAGGGATTCTTTTGAAAGAAATGGAGATATCTACAAGATTGGCTGTTTTGAATTGGAACTTTTTTGTTTCTTGATTTGAATTTAGTCTAGAATGGAGTATATTCAGTGGTATTTTGGCACAACCTTTCAGGATTGAGAAGAAACCAGAAATATCAAACATACACATGATACTTCATTGTTTTCCAGAAGATAATAAAGGTTTCTATAGTTGTATTAGTGCTAATTTAAGTGCAACAGCGTCTTTTTTTTGGGCAAGTGATAGTTATATATAAAAATAGATAGGAGTCACTTTATAGTGAAGAGGGAAACTCAATACTTGGCATTGGCATAACCGACAGCCAAGGGCAAGAAAATACAGAGCAAAATGCTATAAAAGGCAACAACTTTTATTTGATCATCTTAGTATCTTACCAGCTACTGCTGTTTTTGCGCATTTTAGGATGAAGAGAGGCTACGGATTACCTATGAAAAAGAGCGCAAGAGATTGAAAATACTGGATGACCGTGGAGCAGAGTCTAGTAAAATAGATGCTTCTCAAGCTTCAATAAGAAAGTTGCTGACAAAAATCAGTGTTTGCATAAGAGCTGTTGAATCCATATCGACTAAGATACACAAACTGAGGGATGAAGAATTGCAGCCTCAAATCAGTGAATTAATTTATGGGTATGAATCTTCTCAGTATGTTCAAGTCATTTGGTGTGCCCTTCCCTGCTGCTGTGTTTATATTATATGTTCATGAATTTTGGAGGGAGCTTTTTCCAAATGGTTGTTCCTCCTGATTGGAACTGCTGGTGGTTGACAACCCTGTACTGAGTGGTAACTGCAAGGCGACTAGGTTTCCTTTAAGTGTTCATAGAGGTTAGAGAAGTCATCTAGAATCTCGCATACAATCATTACCTCTATCCTGCATTAGATGAAAATCAGAAACCTTTTTCTGTCTTTGCTCTCAATGTCGGTTCTATATAGTTGTAATGCATGGTCGAACTGAGGCTACAGAGCTGCATTTTATGCAGAGGCTTTTTTGGCATTCATTATGCAGATGGGACACTAATGGCTAGATGTTGCATATTAAGTGGTTATGAGAATGGTTTATTTCAAGCCCTTGGAATAATTTTTCTAATGTAACAAACACCATTTTTCTGTCATTCAGATTGATAAGAATGTGGAAGTCCATGCTAAGATGTCATCAGAAACAGTTCCAGGCAATCATGGATAGCAAACTCCGATATCTTAGGGCAAACACTGGATTGCAAGGAGATTCTGGCCTCAAAGCTACTTTGGAACTTGAAATGGAGCTTATCAATTGGAGCACTCGGTTTAACAATTGGATCAATGCCCAAAAATTGTATGCGGAGTCATTGAATGAGTGGCTCTTAAGGTGCATTCTTCGTGAACCGGAAGAAACCCCCGATGGAATTGCTCCCTTTTCTCCTAGCAGAATGGAAGCTCCGACTATTTTTGTAGTTTGCAACGATTGGTATCAAGCCATGGTTAGAATATCTGAGAAAGGGGTTGAAAATGCGATGCTTGAATTTGCATCAAACTTGCACCAATTGTGGGAGCGACATGACGAGGAGCATAGACGGAGAATCAAAGCGGAGTACCTCAAGAAGGATATTGACAAACAGCTTAGAACCTTACGCATGGAGAGAGGAAAGATTGAGAAGGAACGGGATGAATTGCCAGATAAAACTATGCCAAAAATTCCGTCTGAGAGGGCAGTGTCACCTCTTGATGATCTGAAGGTGGATTTGGATTCACTGCGAAAGAAACTAGAAGAAGAGAGAGGCAGACATAAAGAAGCTGCAAAACTGGTTCATAATGCAGCTTCAAGTAGTTTACAAGCAGGTTTGGTCCCTATTTTTGAGGCTTTGGGCAACTTTACCTCCGAAGTAATAAAGGCCCACGAACAAGTCAGACTTGACTATTCTGGAGGTTAAAGTGCATTTGATTCCCAGCATAATTCTCTATCCATCTTCGTAAGGGCAAGTTGATGACTTGTTTTTACAACGTTGAATGGGGTCAGATACTGTTCATCTTAAATTGTTAGATGAGCAGATGTTGGAAAAGAAAAACAGGAACTTTGCAAGAGAGGTAACTAGTGAGTTGAGATGGGGTATTGTACAAATGGGCTGGCAAAAGCTGAAGGTAGAGAGGAGGAAATTTTTGTGGTGGTTAAGTCAGTTAGAAGTGTTGCTTTACTTTCAGCTCTGGTTGTAGCTAATGAGTCCTGAGTAGATATGTAGGAATTTTTATATAGGAAAAGAAAGAAATATTGGTTAATTGGTTGGTGGGGTGTAATTTGTGTTGTAACTGGACTGTATGGAGGAGGAGGAGGGTAGGAGTAGGAGTAGGAGGAGGAGGAGGAGGAGTAGGAGTAGGAGTAGGAGGAGGATTTGTGTTATAGTCCCCTTTGGTTGGTTTATTCTTGTTGATTTTGAAATAGAGAGCTTCTACTATTCTACGTAATTGGATAAGCCTTGAAAGTATATCCTTCGGTCAAGTTAATAAAAAAGGACGCTCCTTCGCCATTGACTGGCCCCTTCCAAGTCTAAAAATGATTCCTTTTTTACCATAATTTCTCATTCCTTCTTCCAGCCCAAAATTATACTATGCCGGTCAAGTTGCTTGTAATTTATTTTACTAACGAAATCAAAATTAATGAAATGGATCCATTCAAAGGGAAATAGATATGTGATGTGGTTTTCCACAAAAGATTTTGCAAGTTAAATTGGTGTTTCTCACTTGCATAATGTAAGTTGAAGGAAATTTGTTCCTGATTAATAATAATCTTAGCTTTGTTTGGTAAATGATTTATTAGCCATTTTTTGACGTATTGAAAGGTTTTAGCCGCTTGACCAAGTCAAATCGCTAATTATTATGTTTGGTAATCAGTTGATTGAGTTGATGGATTGAACTCAACCCGTTGATTTTAACGGCTAAGAAATTAAGGGACTAAAAGATTATTATATTCAAAAATTATTACAAATTATTCTAAGAGATAGAGATAGATAGAGAATAAGATGATGAATAAATTTGCCTGAATTTATAGAAATTTTAAAAAGTTAGTAATTAAATTAAATTAAAATTAAATACTTTTTAATTTGTTATCTCTAATTATATTACATTAATTACTTTTGTATAGATTCGATATTTATGTCCGTTTTTATATCAATATTTAGTATATATTATTATTATCACTTGTATATTGTGTTTAATTCAATTCAATTTAATCTAAAATTAATAAGTCAAATTAAAATTAATTATTTTTATCTAAGTTTAAATTTTAATAGATTAATATAAACAGTTTTAAAATAATTTTATTTTATTTTAATATATTAAAAATATAGTTTCAATTTTAAATTTAAAAATTAAAATTAAAATAACAAAAAATTATATTGCCTTAAATTAGAAATTAAATCGATATTATTTTTATAAACTCAAGTTCATATTAAGCTCATTGGTATTGCATTTAAGAAAAATCCCGTTGTGTGGTCCGACAAACCCATTCTTAAGCTTAATTTTAGTGGCATTTTAGTGATCTCTCCCAAGTTCTTCAATTGGCCCTTCGTTGCGCAAATCCAATAGAATCTCGCGAAGTTTTAAATCGAGCTCATTCGTTATTGAAAAGTTGAATTGAGAGGGTTTTCAGTGTCTTTATAAATCTTTTTTTAAGTGATACTCTCGTAAATCATTTTACACATAAATAAGTAATACTAAATAGTCAATTTTATCAAATATCTTTAAATAGACATCTAAAGTTATCTGCTGATCAAATTAGCTATATTAATCCGTTATTAGCTAATCACTGATAGAATCAGCTGACAGCTAATACAATTAGCTGATTATCAAATAGGACTCTTATCCTTATATTACCTATTGATTTATATAGTAATTACCTAATATACATCGAAAAAGTAGTGCATCAAAGTTTTGGTAGATAATATTTAGTACAATGGCCGTAGGCAACTCTATCAGAATTGCTCTTGATAAGCGAATATGATTATTGCCTATTTTTTAAGAGTAAGAATTCCACACCAACCTTACTCAAACCTAATTAAAGTAGTGTTTGACAATCAACACATTTCATTAATTGTTAGTTGATTCTATCAGCGATTAGATAACAACGAATTAATATAGTTGATTTGATCAGTGGATACCATCAGCTGTTTATTTAAAGATGTTTGGTAAAATTAACTATTTAATACTAAACTATGTATAAAATGACTTATAAAGGCATAACTTAAAAAAAGATTTATAAAAACATGAGTATCATATCTTAATATTTCTTTGAATATTCTCATAAGAATTTATGCTTACGTTTTAACTTACTTCAGTCAATTAGTCAAAATTAAATAAATTAAACCTAGTTTTCTGTGTTCAAAATAAAAAATAATTATTTAAATTAATGTTATAAACTAAACTAAAAAATGCAGTAGTTAATGAGCATAAAACTTATTTTTAATTATATGAAAATGAAATCCCCTAATAAAATCAATCTTATCTTATAATTAAAACTAAAAAATATTTTTAATAATTTTATCTATTAAAATTTTTTAGACATAATAAATATTTGTAGAAACATTTTTATGTTTAAAAAATTTAAATATTTAAATATATTTTAAAATTAATTCAATTTTTCTTAATTACAAAATTTATTCCAAGTATTAATAAATATAATGAATGCAACTTGAAATTTTCCTGCCTAACTCAATCTTTAATGGGCTAAAAATAGTTAAACAAAAAATAAGGATAAATTATTTTGATAACCCTTTACAAATTTGGGATAAAAATAGTGAGGAAACAAACTTAGAAATGATAAATAAACAAAAAGTGATTAAAGTTACTACTATGAGATGTAATTTGGAAGATTAAGAAGAATTTCGAAAACAACTTTTGGAATTAAAGAGTCTAAATATCATTAGACCGAGTAAATCGCCATATGCTTCTCCTACTTTTATGGTTAGAAACCATGTAGAGATACTTAGAAACAAAGCAAGGATGATAGTAAACTATAATCGATTAAATGTTTCTACCTTAATAAATCTAACTAGAGGAAAACAAATTGTCTCTAAATTTGATTGCAAAAGCATATTTTGGCAAATAAAAATGAATAAGGATAGCATTCCTTATACTACATTTTCTATCCCTCAAGGTCATTACGAATTAGTAATGCCTTTCGATTTAAAAAATGTCCCTCAGATATTTCAAAGAAAAATCGATAATATCTTCAAGTATCATAACTTTATACATTATTATGTAGATGATATCTTGATAGCTAGTAAAAATATTGCACAATATATTATACGTCTTCATACATTTGCAGATTTATGTGAAAAACACGATTTTGCTCTGTCTGAGAAAAAGGCTAAGATATGTCAAAGTGAGATAGAATTTCTTAAAATAGAAATAGATGATAGAGGAGTTAAACTTCAATGTCATATACTTGAGAAAATCTCTCAATTTCTAGATAAATTACAAGATAAAAAGCAAGTCCAAAGCTTTTTAGGTGTATTAAATTATGCATATGATTTTATTCAAAGTCTAGCTCAGATAACAAAACCTTTTAAAAAATTGTCAAAGAAAGATTAAAGATTTGAATTTTCACTTTTTGATTGAACAAGTAAAAAAATTTAAAATTATGTGCTCCACTTTACCCAAGCTTTCTCTACCTTCTGATAGCCATAAATTAATTCTTGAAATTGATGCTTTTGATTATGTATGGAGTGGAGTGTTAAAAAAGATAGATTATAATGATGTATACGTTAAAACTAATGAGTCTCTATGTAGGTATACTTCTGGAACTTTTACAGGTACCCAATAACGATATCATATTAATGAATGAATTATTGGTAGTAGTAAAGAGCTGTAAAAAAATTTATTATTTCTTGCAATTTTTCTAACTAGGGATAGTTAGCACTAAAGAAGAGATATTTGGTCTATTAGATCAAATGTCTAAAGATATAGATACGTGCCATGCAAAGATAAAATATTTGCTAGATATTGCTGAATTTCCTTTAATATCTCATGAGATAGCTGAATTACTTCTGTCTTTTTGCCATATATGGCAAGCTAAGATAAATCATTTTAATTATGCAGAGCATAAACTTTATAGACTGCTCAACAAAGTTCAGATAACTGAGGAATCTGAGTCTATTGGATCTTCTCCTATATCTAAACAGATATCTCAAT
This sequence comes from Erythroxylum plowmanianum, assembly GCA_025531925.1. Lineage (NCBI taxonomy): Eukaryota > Viridiplantae > Streptophyta > Magnoliopsida > Malpighiales > Erythroxylaceae > Erythroxylum > Erythroxylum plowmanianum. The sequence continues at coordinate 12,076,277 of JANVCQ010000006.1, read as the reverse complement.
CATTGGCTTTTACTTTAGATAATATCTTGTTATGACCAAATACTTCTCGAAAATCTCAAGGATTGAGAAATATTTTCATAGAGAGTTCTCCTAAAAATCATCCTACTATTTAAGCACATTATGAGATAATGAGAGATTTATACTCTCTACAAAATAAAGATTTTTGTTATACTGACTTTTCTGGGATATATCCTAGATTGAATTTTTTGTAGGGAGTTCATCCTCAAGCAATCCGTGATTGGTATGATTTTAGTGCCATAAATGTGTTTTATTTAACCAATCCAAAGTTTCTTGAGATTTCTTCACTGCCTAATTGTATTCAAGAAGTAGTTAGAGATTGCTATTTAAGCAACCCAATGATAACTTAAAAGATACTTAAATGTTGAAAATTCTTTCTATTGGACCAAATTTTTACGAAGAAGAAAGAGAAGATGCCTATCATTTTATCATGGTAGGAAAAATTGAACAGTTTCCTATTACTATAGATATGAAGTGAAGAAAAGAATGTTCTAAGTTCAGTGAAATAGATATCCACTACAAAAGAGGAATTGCTCTAGCCTGGAAGTCTCATTCAAAAAAGGATTCATAACTTATACTGGTAAAAGCAATTTTTCTTCATTAATGATAGCACTAGCCAAAAATACTCCTATGACTGTAGAAAATTCTATAAAAATGAAGACAGGGCTGATTAAGAGAGGAAAAATCAAATCAAGCCCTAAAGCACAAAGATGATTTTGTCACCTTTGAGAACACATGGGAAACATTTGTCCCGCATGCATAGGTGACATGCTATCTTTAAAGGGAAAAGATAAAGTTGAAGATTCTGGATTCAACACACATAGCGACTCAGAATAATTGATATTTTCCATAGTAGAAAGAGAAGATGCTCCTATATTTTGAAAAAGAAGAAGATAAAGAGAAAAGGGAATCTTCTCTGCCAATTAAAATTAGATAAGGAAATCTCCTCTACTAATAAAACTTCGATAAGAATGGATGTAAAAAAAGAATATGATGTAAAACTATTTCAGATTTGAGTTTCAGTTGTGAAATTGTAGTATAAATAAGTCTTTTCTATATGCAAGGGGCATGCTCACTAGAATCCCTCTTTCTCTCTTGTAATATTTTCCTTCTACTATGAAATAAAAAGTCGTTTCTAGCAAATACAATTTTATCTTTTCTATCTTAAAATCCTATACTCTTCTTCCCAGTATCTTTAGTTTACGTTTGACAGGTAGGAAACAAAATGAAGCTGTGCTGAACTTTGCTGAAGGACTCGTCAAGGTTAGTTACCTCTTATGTTGGCCCCCATAATTTTTTTCTCTAGTTAAGCATGATTTAAATAAATTTTGAGGTTTTGATAGATTAAAGTTTTGGGAGTTATTATTATGTCAATGTTAGTAAGATTAAGTGACATTGGTAAATTGAATTAAAGTACTAAGGTAATAAGGATGTTCAAGGGCATTTTTGAAAGACCACTTAAGGATAAAAGATACAAG
>JANVCQ010000006.1:12063237-12074681 GCA_025531925.1 Erythroxylum plowmanianum | reverse complement strand
TGTGTGAATTAACTTCTGATTTTATTGTAGAATTTTACGAAAAGCTTTAAAGATCTATTCAACCCCCCTTCTAGATCGTTTACAGAAACTCTAGGCTCAACCGTCTATCAACCAAAAATTTGCTTCATAAATTAATCCAGGTAAAGTCCATAGAAAGCGTTAAAAGTGGAACCATCCTTGAAGCTTACCCCATTCCATTCGGATTAATCCCTAGAAATATTCAGATTTTTGTTTAGCATTGGTTTTGTTATTTGTGATAGTTAAATTTCTTATTTTAATTCCCCATTCTTACACAATCGCTTAGTCCAATTAATTGAGTGACCCAAGCCTAGTACTTACACAATTACTCCCTGTGGGATGATATTATACTATACTACTTGAGACCCGTGAATTTGCGGAACCACATCACTCCCGCTTGCCCGCTAATGGCATGGAACTCCTTCATAGACTCCCCCAAGTTTACACCTACGCAAAACTATTATATGGGATTGCGATAGTGCCTCAAGTTTATGACTACACAGGACTATTATGTGAAAATGTGTAGTTCGTCATGTTTGTAGATTTACCCAAACCATTTTGATGTGCTTATGTGCTTATAAGATGTTGACAAGTTTGATGCATTCATGATTTAAAATTTGTGAATTCAGGTTATGAAATTGAGAATGATACTTTGATGAATTTAATAAGAACTTTGTGTTGGCAAATGAACATTTCAAAGGTTATGCTTATTTTTTTGTTATAAACTGTTACCTACGAGCTTTAAGCTCACCCCCTTTCATTCCCATCTCCAGGTGATGAGAAAGAGATCGGGTGAAAGAGAGTCAAGGCATTTGTTCGATTAGGCATATTTTGTATTTTAAGTTAGATTGATGTAAATACAAGACTTCAGACATATATCGAGAATTATGGGGATTTGTATCTTTTGTATTTCAAATTTTTGATATTGTTGATGTAATGTGGCTTAGAATGCCATTAAAGCTTTGTAAACTCTTATTCTATGATGTTAATGAAATATGGAATTGTGAATGGATGACTGTTAAATTGAAAAGTAAATTTGTGCATGGATGAGGTGGAGTTGAAATATGAATTAATTAATGATGAGTTTAAGTTGGAATTCAGTACATTTGGGAAAGTTATCAATTTAAGATGATAAATTTTGAATATGAATTGTTGCTGCATATTAGTGAGATGCTATGGATAAGAAAATAGGAATGAATGATGAAATGCAGTTGGATAGTTAGAATGATGTTGCATGAGAGGAAGTGAAATTGGGACAATTTTCAAGTCTTTCATAAGGGTAAAAATTTTGTGTTCTTGCTTTAAGGGAAATACTGTATTGATCTAGGTTGAATTAGACAAAGTTATCTTCTTGAAAGTTGTAGATTATTTTTCCAGATTTCCAATGATATATAGTGTGAAATTTTTGGACATTGGTTTGGGAGATATGATCATTAGAAGTTTGTGATGCTGTTTAGGATGGACTTTCAAGACAGCCACATTGTTTAGAACTTTTGATCCCTATAGAGGTAGAAATTGTTGTTAAGTTCTTCATAAAAGTTGTAGATCTTTCTTTCAGCTTTTCATTGATATAAAGTTTGTAAAATTTGGAGTTCTAGATCAAAAGTTATGGAGTTTAGAAGTTGGGATGTCGGAAGAAGAAAAGCAAAGGAGGAAGAATGGAAGAAAGTCGCGATCGCAGCTATGCTGATTTTCGCGCAACGTCGCAATCGCGATTTTGATGGTTTTCCTTACGTGAATACCTCTCACTCTTTTAATCATAACTTTCTCATCCGACCTCCAAATGACTTGATTTTTGAAGCATTGGATTCCAATCACATTCCTATATCTCTCCATAAAAATTCATAGCTTTTGGTATTGATTCGAGAAAGATTGATTGAATCAAAATGAGGGTATCAATTGAAAGAATATGAACTGGAAATGTTCACTGAACATACTTCAGTATTTGGACGATATCTTGATCTATAGAGCTTCAAATGAGATGATTCTAGTTTATAAATAAACTAGAAACATAGAGCTACAAAGTATCTTAAGGATTCAAATTTTAATTTAGTCTCTAAAACTATCAATTTTATGATGAAAGTTGAGCATAGTGTATTGTTTTAGTCTAAGAATAGCCCAAAAATGTTTGGGCTATAACTTTTAGATTTTTAAACCAAATTGAATGATTTTAGTGTCATTAGAAACTTAAGAAAATAGGGGATAAATGTTTTGAAGAGGCCAAATTGAAATTCTAGTTTGAGGTTTTCTAAAATATGTTCGGAAATAGGAGAAATGAGTTCGTTTTTGACAATTGACTGGTGTAGGCACGCCACCCATATGGGATGATGGCTAATGAGGGCTCATTGAAACAACCCTATAAGGTAATACACACACTCAAGTCTTATGATTTTTAGAGCAAGAGTTGGGCTTTGAAATCGGGGTCCAACATCTTGAGGTTGGGGTTGGGATGCCCGTTAAAAGACTCGATAATAACCCAATGAAGTAACAGTCAATTCATCAAAGAAATAGGTACGGAAGTGCATTAGACCCTTTAAGATTGAAGATATAAATTTGTTATGCAAATTTGAGATTTTGTTTACATGAGTACTTATTTTTTACAAAAAAATTTATATGGATTAGATTTAAATTCGATAAATGCTCTTGATAAAATTATTTCCTTTTTATTTGAAGAAGTTATTGATCTTATAACAAATACTTATGATTTATATGATGAAGATCTGTTTATAATCACTTTAATTTTTTATATCATAAAAAGTTTAGATCTGATAAAAAGTTTTCTTTTTTCTCGATAAAGTTATATATGTTTTAGTTGTGATTTAGCTGTACAAGCATTAAATTTATTGATATTTAAATCAAAAACTATGATTTGTTTCATATTGGGCTAAAATGGTATCAAAGGCATGGCGATTTGGTGTGAAACTTATGGAGATATTCATCTACAACTTAAAGCTTTGAAAAGACTAATAGATTAGGACTATAGAAAATTACATGAATTCAGAATGGTATTTTCTTAAATGAAACATGCTAATATTCTTCCTTTAGATATCTTCCTATAACTCAATGGTGCTATTAGAGAATATGAGCATGAACAATGATATCTCTCTCATTATTATAAGGCATTTTTCTACATATTGGAAATTACATCTAGAGAGAGGATATTAGATATAAGTGACTGTTTATATTGTACTTAACTACTTTCTAATATAAATAACGTTGACATTCTGTTACAAGAGTCACAAATCGAACTATAAAATTTTATAAATAGATATGATTATTTGTTATTTTTAAATTGCCATTAAAAAGCGATATAAGCTACTAAAGTTAAAATGGAGGAAGTTGATAAAAAAAATCAACAGTATAAAGATCTACAAAAAGAAAAGCATTTAGAGTTAACTAATCCTTATATACTTGGTCATTTAGATGGAGGAAGATAAATATTTAAAGATTAAATATGAAGGATTAAAAATAGAAACGGATATAGATAAAATACAAAAAATGATATAATACTATGGAAAAACTATTCTTTTAAATATTTCTAATCTTCAAGAACAAATTACTAATTTATATAATTTGGAAAAAAATGATGAATTAAAGGGAAGTAGGCAATGGATCTAGTAGAAATCCAATGGAAAAACAAATATTTGATTTAATTTTACAAATGAAAATACCCCTAATTATAGATCAATGGAAATATGATTTAGAATATAAGAATTAAATAAACAAATAGAAAGATTAAACTTATAAACTTTAGTTCATATTAAACCCGATACTTATAAACAAGAAGTTCATTTCAATCCCTTTGTTTTGTATGTTATTGATGTTTTGTACCTATTTACCTTTTATAAATGATTTTTTATTTTTAAAAAAAGAAGTACATTTCAATCCCAACATAACTGATATTACTAGTACTTCACAAAATCCTCCTAGATTTCCTTTACAAAGTTTTACTAAATCTACTAGAGGATAGGTTGGAACACATTTGGTAACTAGAGATAAAGATGATTTTACTCCTACAGATAAAATGAGAACATAATCTATAAACCTTTTTGGAATATATCCAGATATTGATTGTATACAAAATATAGAAGAAGCAATTGATAAATGGGAAACTACTCTTTGCATAACTATTTCTATTAATAAAATAGACTATAAGACTACAAAACAAATTTTAGAAAAATACGTTGTTAAATAGGTCACGACAATTTTGGAAAAATTTAAATGAAAACTCTAAAAATTCTTTATTTAATAATGATATTGATATAGGTAAACTAATAACTAAAGTTACTGAAGCATTTCGATTAGAGTTTGATGGAGAAGAAAATATTTTAAAAGATACCACTACGTTTGGAAATTGTGTCATTGCTTTACTAAGGCTTCAACTGTGTGATATATGTGAAATTAATAGTTATCCTTGTATTATCTTAGACTATTATTATCATATTCATAACCAGGTAGATAATACAAATTTATTAAAAGACGTTTTATTCAAAGAAACCTAATCCTTGGGGAAGTAAATTAGAAGCAACTTATAACCCAGGACTTATAGATACACTAGGAAAAAGAATTTCTTTCTTGAAAGATAAATTAGGTGAATGATGTGACAAAGCAATATTATTTAAAAAAAGTAAAGGATAAAAAAATCTTTTTTATTTTTTTTATGATTTAAAAATGCCCACTATGATTAGATGTGATAGTCCTTATTATTATAAAAAGATAAAAATAACTATAAGAAAATGAAATATTTAAAGAAACTATATTTTAAAAGACGAAGAGCTAAATATTATAAAAGAAAAGAAGGAAATAAACTTAAAAAACTTGTGTTTAAGAGAAATAGAAGAAAAAATAGAAAGATAACAACATGTCAGTGTTATTATTGTAAAGAAAAAGGACATTATGCTAATGAATGCCCTAAAGATTTCATAAAAAGAAAATTGAAATATTTGTGATATAGAAATGATGATAGATTATGAAGACTTTATTTGAGTCAATAATTTTCAAGATTGTTCTTTTGAAGAAAGTATTTTTATAATTACTGATACTGAATATGAAGAAATTTCTCATTCTGACATAAATGAATGAAATAGGAGAATCTTCAAATTTCCAAAAAGATAACCTAATTACTGATAATATAGTGGAAACATTTGAGCAACATGGTGAGCATAACTAAGAAGCTTTGATTGATTGAAGAACCCTTTAAAAGATTCAAAATACTATGTTTTCTATAAATTCTTATAATGGATTTAATACAATTTTATTAGATAAAATTAGATTAAAATTTAGAAAACATCATATGTTTTATAGTATTAATATAAAAAAAGCCTTAGATATTAGTCTTACTTATAATAAAGAAATGATTCCTTTACTATCCAAAATAGATATTTCTAAAAACCTTGATCATTTGCCTAAAGAAATTCGTGATAAAATAGGATGGGTTCATATTGGATCAATTCAAATGATAATCATATCAACCTTTAGATAAGGAATTGATAGCCCCATAAATCTTGTTATTATTGATGATAGAATAAGAGAAGCCTCTCTGGGAATCCTTTAAGGATATTTTAGATATCAAACACTTTTTCTTAATATTTATCCTAAGGTATCTTATAATATTCAAGACAAAGATTTTTTTTTTGATAAATCAGAAAGGCCTTTATAAAATGAAAAATATATGTACAGATAAAAGGAATCAATCCCTAAATCTCTTAATCCAAAAGGGCTTTAGGAAGCTCCCACTTCCCAAACCCTAAAGCACAACAAAAATAAACCGCGCCATCTCTAATAGTTTCCGCCCAAAAGAACAAAAGCCCAACAAATCTGACAACTAATACAAATATCACCCAATTCCATAAACACTCTCAAACAACAATATAGGAATATGAAATTTGTAACTTTCGAAAGAAAGGATTTGATAATAACCTATATGATAATCTATGCTTTATCTAATACACATAATACATAATTTTTTATTGATAAAGATATTATTGATTTTTCAAAATTATTTTCTGAAGTAGAAAGGATTTATCCTCCTTCTATGGCACACGTAGAGGATCTTGAAACATATTTTTCATTATATTTACAACAAAAGCCTTTGCTGACCTTTGATAATAAATTATTACCAAGATTATCTTATTTTGAAACAAGTGTTGCTAGCAGTTCTAGATATCATAATAACTTAGCGCATATAAACATATAAGTTCTAACTATAAAATAAAGGGAGAATATTTTGATAATACAAGCTATATCACTTATAATATTATAATAGATACTAGTGATAGTGGAAGTTATATTAATCATAACTTAATAAATAATTTGATAAAATTTCACTTAACAAAACCTTACCAATATATAAATTTTAATGCAGATATACACTATATAAATACAACTGGAGAAACTACAATTAAGATTGGAGATACTGAAATACTAATAAGATTATTAGTAGAAAAATAAAGGATTTAATTTAGAAATAATGTTAGGAACTAGTTTCCTTGAACAAGTTCAACAATATAAAATAACTCAATATGGAATACAATTAACTTATAACAATAATATCATATACATTCATTGATAATGACTAGTCCCACTACTATATACATTCCTATTGGAATTACCTATAAAGAATATAAAGCTGAATATTTTGCAGCTTATGTAGATAGCGGAGGAGGTTCTTACTTATGCAAATATGCTTGTTTTCCTTCATAATATCATGAAACTTTAAAACCTATTATACAGTTAGATATTTCTAACCATCATATACATTTATCTACTGGAATACAATAACCCTAAATTCTTACAGGAGCATTTTTAATTAAATGTCCACCTTTTCATTTCTATGATACTGGTACTGATATTCTTCTTAGAAATATTTTTCTTCAGTTATTCCACAAAATCTTATTTTATACTATTTAACAATAGATACATTTCAAAACTCCTTGTAGCTATTGGATAATAGTTAATCGCCTTAAAAATACTTATAATCATTCTACCCCTATTTCCTCTCAACCTCGTGTAGCCCAATGTGGTGTAGGATATAAGAAAAACTGATTTTTCTAAAAGAAAAATGTTTACTAAAAATAAAAATATTATAGAAAACAACTATCAACCGATAAAGACTATTAAAGACGAACTAGGAATAGTCAAACAAAAAGTAAGGAAAAATTATTATGATAATCCTTTACATTTTTGAGATAAAAATAGGGAGGAAGAAAACTTAGAAATGATAGATAAAAAAACTTTTCTTTTATAATATTTGGCTTTTTGTCCTTTAACATATCTTTTCTTTAAATATTTCCTTTCTTGTAGTTCTTTTTTTTAATCTTTTTATAATAATGACTATCAAATCCAATCATCAAAGAAATAGGTACGAAAGTGTATTACGAAAGTGTATTGGATCCTTTAAGATTGAAGATATAAATCTGTTTTGCATATTTGAGATTTTATTTACATGAGTACTTATTTTTTACAAAAATTTTTATATGGATTAAATGAATTAGATTTAAATTCGATAAATGCTTTTGATAAAATTGTTTCCTCTTTATTTGAAGAACTTATTAGTCTTATAACAAAAATTGATGATTTATGTGATGAAGATCTGATTAGAATTATGTTATGACTAGAAATGAGCTCAACATTGGGGTGTAGGGGACTCACAGTAGGCTATGGGTCGAGGTGTGAGGAAGAAAAGGCCTTCTGGAAGATTTGCTTATTCAATCATGTATGCCACATCACTGGAGGCTAGCCAATCATTGGATGGACACAAGAATGGCAGAGAGAATTAAAAGGGGAGTACGTACATTAGTTAGTTATGAATATTGTTACGCAAATTATGTCCTCTCTATCTTCTTTTTCTTATTCCTCATCTCCCTTTTATCTATTATTTCCTTGTATTTCTCTTTGAATCGTGTAATTCCTGGAGAAATATCAATACCATCCTTCGAGTTTATCTACTTCACTCTGTTTGGTATTACTGCATTTGTTATTACTTACATTGGTGCTTTCATTGAACCTCCACAAAGATGGTGGAGCATCAGACTCGGTTTAAGGCGTTGGATGATAACGTGAAAGCCGTGGCAGAATCTCAGTCTGTTCTTCTCCAGGAGTTCGAGATTTCTCAATTAGCCCTGCACAAGGAGTTTGACGTCATTTCTGCCTCTGTTGATAGCCATAAACTCCTTTTACATGAGCTCATCGGTCGCGTTTCGTCCCTCTCTGTCCACCACTGGTACGAAAACCCCCCTCCTGGTTCCTTGTCCCTCCAAGACCCATCACCTTTGGGTCGTCATAAACCAACTCATGTTCAGCTAGCCTGTTTCAATGGTTTGAACCCAGATCGTTGGGTGCTTCAAGCAAATAGGTATTTTGAGTTCTATCAGATTAAGCATGAGGATCGAATCACTATTGCTTCCTTTTATTTTAATGATGTTGTTCCGATTGGTATGATTAGATGTTCAAAAATCGGCAACTTACCAGTTGGATGGAGTTTACGTTGGTGTTGATTTCTCGTTTCCGGCCACAGGATCTAGAGGAGCCTGAAGGGCTTTTAGCCAAGTTGCAGCAAACGAGGTCGGTCAGTGAGTGTCGGTCTACTTTTGAAGCAATTACCAATGAAACAATTTATTTACCTACCCACTTCTTAGTATATTGTTTTATTTCTGTGCTGCGCATGGACATCAAACACTCCGTTTTAATTCATCGGCCCACCATTCTTGATGAAGTAATGGCACTAGCCCAATTACATGAGCAACGTTTGGCTTTGGAAAAGGGGGTTCTCAGACCCACACTTGGAAATTCCAAGTCTCTTTTGCCCACCCCAAAAAACCCTGTCTCCTTTTCATCCTCTTTGACGATGTCCACAGCCATCCTACCTGGTGGTGCTCGGGTACCATTTCACCGCCTTTCTCCGTCAGAGGCCGCTCAACGGTGAGCAAAGGGCTTATGCTTTCATTGTGATGAAAAGTATAGTTGGGATCACAAGTGCAAAGCCAAGCCACAATTGTTGCTACTCGAAGAGGACATCGAACCACCCGATGCCAATGATCCCAAAATTTCCTCACCACCGCCTTTCCCTGACTCGAGTGATTCCGATTCTGATCTTTTGCATTCTGCAATTTCTTATAATGCTTTGGCTGGTAGTTGCTCTGCGTCTACCTTGCGTTTTCAGGGCTCGGTGAACAGCAAACTGGTTCAAGTTCTTCTTGACAGTGGTAGCATTCACAACTTCGTTCAGACTCGAGTTGTGAAATTCCTCAACTTATCGGTGACTACAATTCCTTCCTTCTCCGTCCTTGTTGGTAGTGGTGAACGGTTGCAGTGTGGTGGCATTGTCCACAAGGTTCCCTTGATAATACAAGGCCATGAGGTTTCGATCGATTTCTACGTCCTTCCGATCCAAGGTTGGGACATGGTTCTTGGAGTAGATTGGTTAGCGACACTTGGACCTGTCGTCACCAATTATGCTTCCTCGATGTTCGAATTTCAGTATCATAAGAACAAGGTTCGTTGGCTTGGGGATAAACCTTTTGTGGCACAGCAGGTTCAATTCAATGGGCTTTGCCATTTATCTCGCATCCATGCTATCGCCGAGTATTATCGCCTTGAGTTTGTTATTGAATCCAGTGAACACATGCCCGACTCTCCGAGTGAAATTGACAGCTTGCTCTCAATGTTTGCCGATTTCTTTACCAAGCCCCATGGACTGCCTCCTTTTCGTCCTACCGCCCATGCTATTCATTTGCTTCCGGGAAGTGGACCAGTAAACGTCAAACCTTACTGTTCCAGAAACAAGAAATGGAAAAGCTAGTTTCCAAAATGTTGAATGAATGTATCATTTGACCGAGCACAAGCCCTTTCTCCTCACCGGTGCTTCTTGTCCACAAAAAAGATGGAACTTGACATTTTTGCGTTGACTATAGGGCCTTAAACGAGATGACTGTCAAGGATCGCTTTCCGATTCCATTTGTTGATGAATTGTTTGATGAGTTACACGGAGCAATATACTTTTCGAAGTTAGACTTGCTTGCGAGGTTTCACCAAGTCCGGATTAAAGCTAGTGATGAGGCAAAGATAGCCTTTCGTACTCACGACAGCCATTACAAGTTTCTCATCATGCTGTTTGACTTGACAAACTCCCCGTCGACTTTCCAATGTCTTATGAATGACGTGTTCCGGCCGATTTTGAGGAGGTTTGTTTTGTTCTTTTTCGACGATATATTGGTCTATAGTCCTACTTGGGAAGCCCATTTGGACCACCTTGCTCATGTTTTTTCTCTGTTGTGCCATCATCAGTTAGTTGCTAAGCGAAGCAAGTGCATTTTTGGCACCACATCGATCGGTTACCTGGGCCATGCTATTTCTCATTATGGGGTATCGGTTGATCCTGATAAGGTTACCTCTATCCAACAGTGGCCAACTCCCCGTTCGGTTAAGATGTTCGAGCTTTCTTAGGCCTTGCTGACTACTATTGTAGATTTATAAAATAGTTTGCTTCAGTCGTTGGTCCCCTCACTGATCTGTTGCATAAGGATAACTTTAATTGGACAGAAAAATCAGCTCAAGCATTTGCTCAGTTGAAACAGTTCTTGAGTGTTGCCCCGATTTTGCGGTTGCCTAACTTTACCAAGGCTTTCACAGTTGAGACTGATGCCTCAGGCACCAGCATTGGTGTGATTTTCTCATAGGAGGGGCACCCTTTAGCCTATTTTAGTCAACAACTGAGCCCTCAGCTTCAGCAAGCCTCGACCTATCAGCGTGAAATGCTTGCGATCACCACCGCTATTACCAAGTGGGGCCAATACTTGCTTGGCCGCAAATTCACTGTTGTGACCGACCAACAACCACTGAAAAACTTGTCCAAATAGGTGATACAAATGCAGGATCAGCAACGTTGGCTCGGTAAGCTCGTCGGTTATGACTTTGATATTATCTACCGCCCTGGGAAAAAAAAACAACGCAACTGACGCATTGTCTCGATTATCGATTTCGCAAATTTTGGCCCTTTCCCAAGCTGAGTTTACCATGGTGGAGGACTTACGGGCTGCAAACATCACTCATTAGGAATTACTATCCCTACAGCAACGTTTGCTTCAAAATCCCAGTGCACTTCTTGGTTTTGTCTTTAAGGAGGGGCTGTTATTGTTTAAAGGCCATTTGGTTGTGCCTTCGGATTCTTCCTTACGTCACAAGTTACACGCTGAATTTCACGATTCACCAGTTGGCAGACACTCAGGGGTAACTCGCACATTTCACTGGCTTGCTTCTAATTTTTATTGGAAATGTATGCGCCAAGATGTCACGAAGTATGTGGGTGATTGCCAAGTTTGTCAACAAATGAAGACCTCCACCTTGCAACCAGTGTTGGACCCCGTCTCCGAGGCCCAACATTCGAAAGCATGAAAGCATGCTCTGATACCAAACAATGTTGGACCCCG
>JANVCQ010000006.1:12042582-12063137 GCA_025531925.1 Erythroxylum plowmanianum | reverse complement strand
TTTATATCTCAACTTAAAAACCCTACCTCAAAACTACATAGTTTTGATACTCCTTTAAGCTCACTTGAAAGGCTTTGGGCTCTCCTCCTCACAAGCCCACTATACCTTAATCCACTTATCCTTATTCCATTTATCTCAAAAGCCTATACTTTCTAACATCAATTCTAACCCTTCACTTTAATTTCTAACCTCTAATCCCAATCATACTTACGAATTTTCAAGACTCAACATAATCTATATTTATAATTGAAACAATTAGAGCAAAATGAAAAGTAATTAAAGTAGACGAATAAATAAATAAATCCATAAATAATTAATTAAATAAATAAAAAAATTTCGGGGCCCAACAACCAGGTGGTCTTTTTAACCCCCTATCTATTCCTAACATGGTATTTGAGTCTATTTCCATGGATTTTATCGCTGGCTTACGACTTTCTAAAGGGAAAACTATCTTGATGATGGTTGTGGGCCGTCTGTCAAAATATGGCCTTTTGTGGGATTGCCAACCAATTTTACTAGTGTGATAGTCGCAGCTGCATTTGCTCAGGAAATTGTCCATTTGCACGGTATCCCAGTTGAGATTGTGTCTGATCGAGATGTTCGTTTCTTGAGCGAGTTTTGGAAGGAGTTACATCAGTTACAAGGCACAACGTTGAGTATGAGCAGCTCTTATCATCCTCAATCCGACGGCTAAACAGAAGCTTTAAACAAGTGTGTGGAGAGGTATTTGAGATGTTTCGTGGCTGACAACCCCACCACTTAGATAACTTTCCTCCCGTGGGCGGAGTTTTGGTACAATACCGCCTATCAAACCTCGAGTAAGCTCACTCCGTTTGAGGTGTTATATGGCCGCAAACCTCCCACTGTTGCGTGCTATGTTAGAGATTCTTTTGGGAATGCTCTCCTCAACGAGCAATTACTTGAGCGTGATCAAGTCCTTTTGTTGCTTAAGGACAATTTGTTGAAAGCTCAAACTCAAATGAAACTATTTGCGAACCAGGGTCGTCGTGAGGTGGTTTTTGAGGTTGGGGACTGGGTATATGTGAAATTACAGCCTTTTCGTCAACACTCGATGCGATTACAACGTCATACTAAGCTGGGAAGGCGTTTCTTTGGCCCTTACTAGGTCTTATCTCGAGTAGGCAATGTTGTCTACAAGTTGGAATTACCAGAGTCAGCCAAGATACACTTGGTATTTCATGTCTCGTTGTTAAAGAAGTGCATCGGTAAGCCGGAGCAGCAGATCAGCCCATTGCACTTGGTTGATTATGGTTGTTCCCTTGTTTTAAAGCCACTTGCCGTGCTTGATACACGTCTGGTGCAACGTGCTAGCTTCACAGTTGAGCAATGGCTAGTTCGTTGGGATGGACTGCCTTTGGAAGAAGCCACTTGGGAGGACAAAGACAAACTGTTACAATCCTTTCCTCACTTGAACCTTGAGGACAAGGTTGTTCCGGATGGGGATGGAAATGTTATAACTGGAATTGGGCTCAACATTGGGGTGCAGGCTGACTCACAGCAGGCTATGGGTTGAGGTTTGAGGAAGAAAAGACCTTCTGGAAGATTTGCTGATTCAATCATGTATGCCACGTCACCGGAGGCTAGCCAATCAGGGGAGTACGTACAGTAGTTAGTTATGAAAATTGTTATGCAAATTGTGTCATCTCTATCTTCTTTTTCTTATTCCTCATCTCCCTGTTATCTGTTATTTCCTTGTATTTCTGTTTGAATCGTGTAATTCATGGAGAAATATCAATACCATCCTCCGAGTTTATACACTTCGCTCTGTTTGGTATTACTGCATTTGTTATTACTTACAAATTACTTTTAATTTTCAATATTATAAAAGGTTTAGATCTGCTTTAGATTTGGGATCCGGTTGTAAACTTCTATTATAAATAAGTCACTTCTACACGGGAGAGGGCATGCTCACTGAAATCCCTCTTTCTTTTTTATAATATTTTCCTTCTACCATAAAATAAAAAACCTGATTTGACATAGTCAAATACTCTCTATTGGGTAAAAGATAACTAATCGACTATTTACAAAAAGGCTTAAGTTAGCTAAGTAAATCAATTCCAAACTTACTCGATCTGCTTTGAAGAGCAAACGAGCCGCTTCGGACACGGATTATAATCTTCGCTCTTAATTGCTGCTGTATTAGGCTTACCACCACCTAAGTCGTAGGCTTAGGCTTCGGTTTAACCTTCACTACCAGTCTCTCGTTTAGACTTCTTTATGCGTAAACCCAACCTATTTCGCATACCTCAATATAAGTCATGCACCATCATTATTATTAATCACACTTGGTGTTTTATTATTATGCAATGGGAGGGTACATGGGATCTCACGCTGAAAATAGACTAGTTGACTTTTAACGACTTTTAAGTGGTTAAAAGTCAACTATACCGTATACCGTATACCGTGCTCCAGTAATCCTCGTAATTAACTAAAATAAATGTAAGATTAATTGCGACGCAAACGGATTTGGACCATATGGCTGTCGATTGTCATAGTTTACACGCGTGTCCGCATCTCATTAGTCAATAGCCTTCACTATTTCAAAAATTACGCCCACCATCACGCTGCCCATGTTCAGTTGACAGAAAATTGAAAAGTCAGATACACTTGCCTTTCAAAACCACTCACCAAAATTTGCGTGCTGTGACAAGGAGCTCCCAATGTAATAAATCCACGTGGAATCAGACCAATGATCGAGCGAGTAACTCAATTAACCTAATCGAGAAATATGTAAACGCAGTCACGTGTTGCTCCCATGCTTGTGTCGTTGCCTCACGCCATAAAAAGTAAAACTAAAACCCACGCAGCTTACACCAAAAAGAGACAGAGGGATCACACAAGTTCACTCAGAATCGCCTTAGACTTACTCTCTCTGTGGAAAAATGGCGTCTAGGATTTCAATTTGGTTATATTTGTTCGTCTTTTATCTGATTGCAGCGATCGCAGCCGCAGATAGTGTGTCGAAGGAGTTCGTTTTGACTCTTGATCACTCTAACTTCACTGACACAGTTAGCAAGCACGATTTTATCGTCGTTGAGTTCTACGCTCCTTGGTAAGTTTCCCGCTTTTCATTTTGCTATTTCCTATTCGTTTCTTCATTTCCAGACTCAATTTCAGATTTGTTCTTTGTTGTGTGTGGGGGTCTCGTAGTGGCTTGTTTATCACTGGTTTCTTTACCTGCATGCAGTGGTCCCGGTGCTAGAATTGTGAAAAGAAAAATTGAATCAACGCATATACCAACATACTATCTTTTTTTTTTTATGCATACTTAGTTTGAATTTTATTTTTAATTTTACAATGTTCATATCATCTGGTTTAGACGTCAACGTAATTGGTTTCTTTTTTCCCCCCTAAATCTGGTAATTGCTATGGGGTTTAAAGCAAAATGTAATCGGAAAAATGTCAGATGAATAATTAGGGCCAAACTGTTTGGTTTTATACGACGTTAATTGAATGGTGTGAAACATTAACTATTTCACCCCTTTCCTAGTGTCATTTGTGGCCTTTGATTTGAGTATTTTAAACTTTACTTTTTCTTTTGTAGGTGTGGGCACTGCAAGCAGCTTGCTCCTGAGGTATCTATTAGTTTTCTGTGTAGTGTCTTATTCTACTCAGCTTCAACGCAATTTCTCATGTAATTGATATTTCTGTTCAGCTAACTCTAGCTATTGTTTCGTGTGTAGTATGAAAAAGCAGCATCTGTGTTGAGTAGTCATGATCCTCCTCTAGCTCTCGCGAAGATTGATGCTAGTGATGAGTCAAACAAAGATATTGCAAGCCAATATGAAATCAGCGGATTCCCCACTCTGAAAATATTCAGAAAGGGAGGGAAATCTGTTCAGGAGTACAAAGGCCCTCGTGAAGCGGATGACATTGTTGAGTATTTGAAGCAACAAAGTGGTCCTGCTTCTGGCGAGATAAAATCAACAGATGATGGTGCCTATCTTAACACCGAGGGAAAGATAGTCATTGTGAGAAAAAGTTCTCTAGCTTTTATATTTGTCATTTTGTTTATTCTTTACATTGTCTGGACATGTATGAAGTAACATATTTTTACATTTTGTAGGTTGGAGTGTTCCCCAAATTCTCAGGGCAGGAGTTTGATAATTTTATTGCTGTGGCTGAGAAATTGCGCTCAGACTACGAATTCCGTCATACTTTGGATGCTAAACATCTTCCCCTTGGGGAATCATCAGTGGCAGGTCCGCTGGTTAGGCTGTTCAAGCCTTTTGATGAACGCTTTGTTGACTTCAAGGTATTTGATTGTTTTGTAGGTTTCAGATGTTATTTTATGAGAGTTATCTGGTACAAATCCTTTGAAATGCCAAAATTTTAATTCGTTTCTTCAGATTGGAAAGCATTTGCTAATCAAATCACGGATATGCAGGACTTTAAAGTGGATGCTCTGGAGAAGTTTGTTGCAGATGCTAGCATTCCGCTTGTGACTGTATTCAATAATGACCCAAACAATCACCCTTTTGTTGTCAAGTTTTTTGAGAGTCCCCATGCAAAGGTATGCATCATAGAATTTCTTGTCTGGCATGATCTCCCAATTCTTTGAGTCAACAGGGTTGTTTATGTGCTTGATTCACCACTGAACTTTCTTAGAGAGCTTGTTTATATCCAAACTAGTTGCTATCAGTTATCAATGTTTGCTTTAAACATTTTATAATGAACCATTTGGTGTTGTTCTGAAGCAATTAGTAGAGTTCCAGATAATGTGGATTGGTAAACTGCATTGTGCCAACTTTTATTGTTTTTCTCTATTGGCCCTTATACTTGGTGATTGTTCTAAATATCATTCTGAAATTGGCAGGCCATGTTGTTTGTGAACTTCAGCAATGCAGATGCTGACTTGTTGAAAACTAAATATCGTGAAGTTGCTGAGCAATACAAGGGAGAGGGTTTGGCCTTTTTGGTGGGAGATCTTATGGCCAGTCAAGGAGCTCTTCAGGTTAATATCTCTCTAGTTCCTGTTAATGGCTCTTTCTCATCATCTTTTTGTCATGCACTCCTTATGACTTATTTGAATGAACAGTATTTTGGAGTGAAAGAGGATCAAGTGCCTCTCGTTGTCATACAGACCAATGATGGCCAAAAGTATTTGAAAGCACATTTGGAGCCTGACCATATTGCTCCTTGGGTGAAGGATTACAAGGTAATTTTGGCATCATTAACTTGCGGCTTGTATGGTTCTGGTTCAAGAAAAATTTTGATAAAATTTGATGAATTTGATCGGTTGAGTTTCTGTTTTTGTTTTTCTTTCTAGATTCTTTCTATTCTCGTAACTTTTGAAAACTATGAACACTATAAAAACTGATATTGTTCTTTTGTCATAATTTGATTTTATTATTAATTAAATATATACTATTTAATAATACTAATAAAGATTATTAATAAGATAATATAATTATTGAATTTATTTTATGTTTAATTTAAAATAGTTATTTATGAAATGAAAATCATAAAATATAAAATATTAATTCTAAATGATATTGGTTTTTAACAATTAACATATATATTACTAAATTTATATTAGTTTACAAACTCTTTGCTTCATATAAGTATTTATTTTTAACAAAATATTATTATTATAGATATTGTATAAGGGATTAAAAAAAATTAGTGTTATCTTTAATTTTTATTTAATATTTAATTAATATCAGTAATAGAAGTATAATTATATTGATATTAATATTCAAACAAAAATATTTTTGCTTAAAGAAAAGAAACAAAAACTAAAACTTTCAACAAAAAAACTTACTACGAAACTAAATGGTCCCTCAGATTTTTGGTTTTCCCGTATGATATGTTAAGAGTTGGTGACTTCTCTCTTTCATTCTTGAATATCTTTTCTTGAGTGGATTGTAACTGTGTGAATTATGACACTGCAGGATGGAAAGTTGTCACCATACAGAAAATCTGAACCCATCCCTGAAGTCAATAATGAACCTGTAAAAGTTGTGGTCGCTGATAGCCTTCAGGAGTTTGTTTTCAACTCTGGGAAAAATGGTTTGTATCCTTGCTTGTTTCCTTCAACATGTTGTGCAATTAGGATACAACTCTTGTGTGATATTTCCAATGGTTTTATCACTCCAAGCATGATGTTCTGTCTAGAGATATTCCTGAAGCTTTTATTTACCTTGATTGATGCCAGATAAGTTTTAAAGGGTTTTGTTATTCTTGTTGAATTAGGATGCAACTCTTGCGTGATATTTCAAGGACACAACTCTTGGTATCTCTTAAACCTGAGGGCTGATTTAAATCCTTCTATATGATTTGTATGTTACAATTTTATGAGTCCTTAATAAATTATTCAGGTTGTTGTGGTATTGGATGGGTTAGCATCCACCAATTAGAGCCTGATAGCTTGTATTCTCCTTGGGTTCACACTGATCAAAATTTTTGTATCTTTCCCCTGCTGGAGCTGTCTCATACTATGTCCTCAAAAATTTTTTTAAAAAATGTATTTGTATCCATCATATGTTGACATGTGTTGCTTTTCAGTTCTTCTGGAATTTTATGCACCTTGGTGTGGACACTGCCAAAAATTGGCTCCAATATTGGAGGAAGTTGCTGTCTCATATCAAAGTGATCCAGATGTACTTATTGCGAAATTTGTAAGTTTTCTTCATCTCCCTACACATAAACACACACACACACACGGATGATTATTCTGAATTGATGATTTCACTTGCTTGCTCAGTTAATCTTTTAGTTTCCTTTGTTTGCTGGCATGGTGTTGTTTAACTATCATGGGTGGGATGAAACTATTATCTATAGGATTTTTTTACACTCATCTTTTCCGGTAATTAGTAATTACTTGTTCTAATTATTTTATGATTTTTAAATAGTGGAAATGAATATATTATACAATTGGTTTTGAAATCTGCAGGATGCATCTGCAAATGACGTCCCGAACGATACTTTTGAAGTTCAAGGATATCCAACAGTGTACTTCAGGTCAGCAAGCGGGAACGTTTTGCAGTACGATGATGATAGGTCCAAAGAAGCAATCGTTAGTTTCATTGAGAAGAACCGGGATAAGAAAGTTACAGAGCCAGAGTCAGGGAAAGATGAAGCACCAACAAAGGAGTTAGGGAAAGATGAAGCACCAACAAAGGAGTCGGGAAAAGATGAACTGTAGAATAGGTTTTGCTGGTTCGCAGCCTTGTATCAATTTTGGGAATAGGTTTACTAGTTCTGTCCCAATAATTACCCCTGTTTACTTTATGTTGATCTTCTAATGCTTAGGAGAGAGAACGAAAATTGTGTAAGTTAAGTTGAGCTTCTCTTGAGAAATACTTACGAAGAGTCACCTTTTCTCACTCTAAAAGACGAACAAATACAGTCTGTTTCTCTTAAGTTCTGATATTACTAGCACGTATTCAGGGCTTCTCATAGAGTCCCTCGACTAGGAGGGGTACTTATCCAAACGAGTGCGCACTAGAAAGCGAGAGGAAGAATCACCGCAACGATTGAAACTATCTTACAGCGCCGCAGTGATAGGGAAAACGCTAGTTGCCATAACACTCGCGGACAGTGCATGGCTTGATGAAGAATTAATCGAAATCGAAGAAGGCGATATCTTGCAACTGCCTGGGGAGTTAGGGGGCATAACGCTGTCTCAAAACTTTAAGACAAAGCTGGATAATCAATGGACAAAAGCAGTAGTCGTGCAACTACTTGGATGTTGCATAGGGTTTCGGATTCTCAGCTCCTGGTTGACGAGCTTTGTGTATACCGTGAGGACCCATAAAGATAGTGGATCTGGAAAATGACTATTTCCTTGTGCGTTTCATGGAAGACGATGACTATCTTCAAGCCTTGACTAACGAACCGTGGACAATCTTTGGCCAAGTGCTGGCCAAGTGCTCTTAGTGCAACGGTGGCTACCAACTTTCCGCCCTACGCAAGGACAACTCAACCGAGCTATAGTGTGGATTCACTCCCGGACCTCACCATCGCACGTTATCATCCAGGGATCCTAACTGCCTTGGGTAATTTGGTGGGAAACACGGTAAAAATTGATGAAGCTACCATACAAGTTCAGCGGGAAAAGTACGCAAGGATTGTCGTTGACATTGACTTGAGCTCTCCGTTGTGTGTCAGTGTGGAGCTTGACGGAAAGACGCTAATGGTGGCCTACGAAGGTCTGCCACATCTATACTATACATGCGGCAAGGTCGACATGACGTCTTTGGATGTCCACAGTGTCAACAAGCTCTAACTGAACGTCCTAATCAGTTCGGTGCAGGCGAAGGAACGTTAGGGATGGAGACAATGGCGGATGCAACAGATGGGAAGCTAATGGGAGGAAACACCAACGACTATGGTCCTTGGATGCAGGTACAACGGAAACCCCCTATGCAATTCCATACAACGTCAGGATCAGCTGGGACGCAACGAGGAGTCTATTCACAGGAGAGGCTCAAGGTTCTCAATCTTGACAAAATAGGAACACTTGGAGATAGACGCTGAGACACAGACGGAGGCCCCACAAAATAGTATAATAGTTGGTTTCAGACAAAAACTAAATCTGGCAGAGTTTATAGGAAAAGGCAAGCAAACTCAAAAGGGACCAGTGTTTACGGCTACTGGGCCCAATCACAATTCAAAAAACGGTTCAAAAGGACAGATGGTAGCCCAAACGCAGCAAACTCGGGGGGAAAGCTCCTGGCTAGCGATCTCCAGGAATAGGGATCGAATACTGTCCCTAAAATTCAAATACAACCTACCATATTGGAACAAATATAGCAATTGAAATCTCTTCCCATATGAGAATGGTACGTGATAGCCAAGTATTTGAGGACAGAGAGTCGGTTGTTGAGGAGTGACTCCAGATGATGGAAGGAGTTGAGGATTAGGAGGCATTTGGTAGCCTCAGGTAGGGTATTGTAATTCTACACAACAACCCTCCAGATATAGCAGCTAGGTCGGGTATCCCGAACGACATGTTTCAAATGCAATATGACGAAGTGCAGGCAACACAACCCCAGGGCGATGGAACCAAGGAAGCTCCCGCAGGAGGTACAACTTATATTTAGTTTGTCGAGTAGCCTATTCCTGTTTTTCTTTCATTTTGTAGATCCTAATTTGGAATTGTCAAGGGGCAGGGGGCTAAATTCTAGGCCATCCTACGTAATTACATTTGTAATCATAAACCTGGTATCCTAGTTTTGATGGAAACCTGAATTAGTGGATCTCGGGCACATGAAGTAGTCCGTACTTTGGGGTTTGATTACTCGTTTAAAGTAGAAGCTGAAGGTTTCTCTGGAGGGATATGGCTATTATGGAAAGATGAGTTTAATATCTCAATAATATTAGCCCATCGTCAATTTATTCATACCACAATCAAGTACGCTTCTTGCTTTTTCGATTTTATAGCTGTTTATGCAAGCCTGCAATTCTTTTCTCAAACCTACCTTTAGCCTGTTTTAAGATGGGTGGGACGATCTATATATAGACCCTGGCTTGTCGGAGGGGATTTTAATGCTAAATTGGAGATAGCAGATAAACGAGGTGGAGTCAAGTCAGCGCGGGTGGTGAACAAACATTTTCAAGAGTGGGTGTATGGGAGTAGCCTTCATGATTTGGGTTTTGTAGGCTCAAAGTTTACGTGGCGTCGAGGAATGGTACAAACTAGGCTAGATAGTGTTTTTGGTTCGAGGTTTTGGCTGCAAGCTTTTCCTCAAACAGTGAATCATCATTTACCCTTTCTTAGGTCAGATTATAGACCCATGCTAATTCATCTTCAAAGACCACCACCAAGAATTATAGGAGTCCTAGTGTTTAGATTCCAAGATGCTTGGCTAACACATCTAGGGTTTGATGAGGTAACAACAGAGCATTGTATGCAACCGAGGAGACGATGAGTAAATCGTTGGCCCAATTCTCTCACCATCTCATGAGATGGAATAGTTCATATTTTGGTAATATTTTCCATCGAAAAAAGACTATTAGCACGGTTGGAGGGCATTCAGAGGGCTATGGCTTTAGGCAATTTGGATTCACTATTAGTCTTGGAGTAAAAGCTAAGTGGGGAGGTGATGTAGGTATTGTATGAGGAGGAAATTTTTTGGTATCAGAAAGCCTGATGCGAATGGATTTCGAAGGGTGATAGGAATACTAAATATTACCACACTCTCACTCTTTCCAAAAGAAAGAAAATGAAGATCGAGCGACTTACTAATTCCCATGGGTCACTGATATCTGACCTAGGGCAACTGAGCCTTTTAGCCAGGGATTTTTTTGTCAAAATCTGTACAAAAGAAGATCGGTCTATACACCGTTTCCCGCTCTTAGGAGCTCTTCCTTCACTTTCGGCGGACAGACTTCATGACTTAGCTCTGCTAATCCATGACATCGAAATCAAGACTGTGATTTTTGACATGAATCTGAATAAATCCCCCAACGTTTCAATGCTTTATTTTTTCAAAAGCAATAGGGGCAGGTCGGGCCAAAAGTGATAGAGTACATTAAGGAAGTCTTCTTGCTGGAACGTTGGGAAAAGGATTTAAATCAAACTATTCTGGTATTGATCACCAAAATCCCCTTTCCGAATAATATCGCTCAATTTCACCCGATTAGCCTCTGCAATGTGCTTTACAAGACCATCTCTAAAGTTATTGTGAATCAGTTGAAAAACCACCTGGATCATCTAGTGCAGGCGAATCAAGGCAATTTTATTCCTGGAAGACAAATAACTGATAATATTATCATTACTCAGGAAGTTATACACTCGATGCACAAAAAGAAGGGGAAGATCGAGTTTTTTGCTATCAAGGTAGATCTAGAAAAAGCTTATGACTGAATTCGTTGGGATTTTATACAGAACACTTTAATGGACATTGGGTTACTAGAAAATTTAATCTGTATCATTATGAAGTGTGTGACGACGGTGTCTATGCAGGTCGCTTGGCAAGGCACCGTTATTGATCCCTTCAGTCTTTCACGAGGTATTAGGCAAGGTGATCTGCTCTCGCCTTACCTTTTTATCTTGTGCATGGAACGACTAGACTACCTTATTTCGAAGTAGGTGGGATAAGGTCTATGGAGATCAAAAAAATTGAGCCCTATAGGGCCTCCTATATCCCACCTTTTCTTTACAGATGACTTGGTTCTTTTTGTTGAAGCTACGGATTCACAGACGCAAGTAATCGCAAGGACATTGGAGGTGTTTTGTAAGACATTAGGATAGAAAGTGAATACTAATAAAACTTGGATTTTTTTTCTCTAAGAATGTATCCCCTGTAATAGCCCGTCGTCTTAGTCAAGCCCTGCACATTACTAGTACAAACAATTTGGGAAAGTACCTAAGACATCCGTTGATACATGAGTGTACAATGAGACGTACCTATCAACATATCCTAGATAATGCACAAAGGAAAATGGCAGGATGGCATACAAGGGTGTTGTCTCTAGCGGGATAAGTTACCCTAACCCAGTCAGTAATATCGGCCCTCCCCATTTTCATGATGCAAACGGTGAGACTTCTGCGACAATTCTGCGATGAGTTAGAGCGAATCATGCGAGATTTTATATGGGAGTTCAACAGATGAGCAGAGAAAATGCACCTAGTAAATTGGGAAATAGTGTGTCAGTCCAAAAAAATGGGAGGCCTAGGCATTAAATGTATTTGTTCTTCCAACGATGCTTTATTAACAAAGTTAGGTTGGGCTTTGATTACACAACCCATAGCTTTATAGGTCAGGATTGTTTGTGTTAAACATCGAATATATCCATATCATATCCCTCACACAATAGATAGGAAAGGGGCTTAGGTCATTTGGCGGGGAATCTTAGCAACTTGGCAATTTGTATGCCAAGATATAAAATGGAAGCTGGGTAATGGAAGGCACATTTTTTTTAGCTGGATAATTGGGCGAATGATTGGGGACCTCTAATTTACGTGGCGACCTCTCCACTTCCCGCTAGGATTCTTTACACTAAAGTTGCGAATTTTATGAATGAAGCCGACACTTGGAAGTAGAATTTGTTCCAACAATATCTCTCTTCCATAGTCTGTATGGATATCACGGCGATCCCCACTAATGTAGAAGGCATAGCAGAAGATACAACGCTATGGCGACAAACTGATCATAGGAGGTTCACAGTGGCGTCAGCCTACGACTTATTTGAAGGTGATACCACATATGCTAATAATAACCTTTGGAAATTAATTTGGAAATGGGCGGGGCCTAGTAGATTAGGGCTTTTCTTTGGTTATTGGCCAAGAAAACCTTTTGACCAATCAACAGAGAGTGACTCACTATATCAGAACGGATAACAGTTGTCACATCTGTGGACAAGAAGAGTCCACATTACATGTCATATGTGATTGTCTGAAAGTGAAAGCTTTCTGGAGTAAATTCCCCCAGAGGTGGTTGATAGGGATTTCTTTCAACAAGATGAGGGGCTGTGGGTGAAATCCAATCTTATGAAGCACTCACATGTGATGCAGGTAGACTGGGTTACAATTTTTGGAGTAACCTGTTGGTTTTTATGGTATTGGAGAAACAAAAGTCTTTTTGAAGTTGACTTTGTTTGGCCGGAAGAAGGTACTAGAGTCGTTTTGGAGTACGTAAATTGGATAGTCAGGATAAGGGCTGTGGAAAGCTGTGTGTTTCAAGCATAGGGATTACCGTTGGGTGGACAAAGCCCTCGGAGGAATGGGTCAAGTTAAACACAGATGGAGCAGTTAAACAAGGATCAAACATTGCTACTGTTGGAGTTTTAATTAGGACTGGCACGGTCAGTGTTGTAGTGGTTTTATACAACACATTGGAAGGAGCTCGCCTCTACCTGTTGAATTTTGGGGAGTCTAATCGGGTCTTACATTGGCTTGGACGCTTGGTTATAGACGAGTTATCATCGAAGTGGATTCGTTAAAAGTAATTAACATCATGTCCTCTTCCAATATTGTTTTATCTGAAGATAATTTTTTAGTGGTAGGTACCCGTGGTTTAATCTAATGAGCATGGGAGGTGTAATTTCAGCATGTATATCAAGAAGGGAACCAGTGTGTCGATAATCTGGCCATTCTCACAGTCCTATCCAGCCTAGGCTTGCATATGCTCCAGGAGCTTCTGATGATCATCATGGAACTCATCCACTAGGACAAGCAAGGAGCTTTGTACCACAGAACACTGTGCTAGTTAGTTTGCTTTTTGTGGTTTTGGTTTTTTTATTCCTTTGTAAAAAAAAGAAACATCCCATTTCCTTTTACACAAGTCCCATCATTTGCAGTAACTGGAGACATTTGAGGGTCTGTTTCGGCTATGTTGCTTTACCTTCTTCAAGGTTAGAAAAGGTGCAAACATAGAACCTATTCATCAAGTCTTTGTATTAAAAAAAATCTTAATACGTATCTAACATCAAATTCATCAATCTTTCAATTTTGTTAAGGTTTGTAATTCATTGATGGGAATTTTTTGAATTGTAATAAGATTCGCCATTATTGGCATGGAGTTTAGCTGGCTCTACCATTAAAAGCTAAACGAATATTAGGTTTGAACTTTTAAATTCTTTATTGTCTTTGATCTTTTCTTTTATCATTGTTGATTAGTCTTCTGTCTTCATCATTGTTGGCAAACGTTTCTCATCTTTTCCATGCTCTTTGATGTTGACAAATTAACTGTAGTTTAATTGTGAGTATATTAAAAAATAAAATTAATTTGTGATCTAATTACGAATGTATTAGAGAAATAAAATATGATAATTGAATCGTACATAATTCGAATTCTTATAAAAATTTCTTTACAAGGTGTCTAACCACGAGTTGTTTAAATATCTGACATTTAGCAATATCCATGTAGCAGAAAATTCTTTCGAGAGGTAAAGATAGGAGTGCTAGCTCCCTTCCTCTTATTTATAATGAAAAACAGAAGAGCCTAACTCTTATTAAAAATGAACTTCTTAATTATAATTAAAGTTGAATTCTAATATTAATTCTAATTCTAATTTTAATAAAATCAAATATCTCATATTTGATTCTTAAAAATTTTCAAACTTCACGATTACGTCTAACTTAATTTAAATTAAATTCTCTTTTGAGCTACTTTTTTTTATGTGATCCATTAGGTTTCTAATATGTTGCAGTGATTTTAAATTATAATTAGAATTAGATAAATTAAAACTCATTTTAATTTACCTTTAATTTTTTAATTGAATAATTTATAATTATAGATTAAGATTGATGTTTAACAGCATGTCATGATTACCCAAATATTAAGAATATAAAATTTCTCTCAACCTATCCATGCATGGTTATAATGTATAATTTAATTCTTTTATCATCTAATGTTCTAATTCACTATAAGAAAAAGGTTGTTTACTGATGGAAAATGTTAATACACCATCGGTAATAAAATTTAGCGAAGGACAAATGCGCCATGAAATTGGCTGTTGGTAAATTTTTCGATGAAACTTCATAACCATCGGAAAATATACAGACATAATACACTTTCCATCGTATATTTACCAATGGTAAAAATTGTTACGTCGGTAAATATACAGACGGTTATGTGAATCTGTTGATGATTCTACAGTAAAAAAGTTAAACTTTTCTGATGGTTTAAATATGACTCACTATACCGACGATGAGTTAAAATTCTGTCGGTAAGTTTAATGTGAATATGTGCATTTTTTTGACAGTGAATCATTAGTCGTCAGTAAATATCATTCAATTTACGGATGAAAACTGAAATTCCATCGGTGAGTACCATAAATATGTTACATTTTTACTACGATTTATGATAAACCGTCGGTAAATATGACTAATTATACTAACAAAAACTAATATTCCATCAGTGACTCTATCATAAAGGTATTAAATTTTCTTTTTTAAAATCCCAACATTAAATTTTATTTCATAATCTTATGATTAATGCATAATTTCAACAGTTATGAATTATTTGTGCATAATTTCTTGATTTGTTTATATATTTAGTTTGTTTAACCATAAAGTTGATTGATTATATAAAGTTAAAATTTTCTTCATTGATAATAAAAACATTAAATTGTACATAAATCAAACTAAATGACTACAACAATCCTATTGTCCTAGTGACCGCGGATGGTCTGAGTCTCTAGCCCTTCCCTTTAACTGCTTCATGTCATTTTGGAGCTTAGTCATGTACTCTATCGTTTGTTGCAACTGACTTGTCAATGTCTGCACTGTGCTCTCAAGCTGATGGATATGTTCCACTGTCGGTCGTCTACTTGAAGCTGTTGTACTGGAAGTAGAGTAGTGCGAATAATATGTGTTCGCAAATTAGCCTAGCCCGAAGATCCTTCCACGATTGTCCTACAACCCACTGAATCAAAATATGCCTGACTCTTGTCAAGAGCTTGTTCTCCTTGAGGCTGTCGCTGAATATTTTCTTGTATTTGGTCCTATTAGGAGGCAAAAACTTATATTAGTAAGTGATAATTATTAATAATGAATATTAAAGCATAAATTTCGCATACATTCAGTTCTCTACATCGACTGTTGACAAATGTCACACCATTATGAATGTATCAAGGGCAAAATGGGCAAGTCACTTATGGCTAGAAGATATAAGGCTTATATTGGAGGGAAAAAGGGATATTTGATGATTATTAATAGTGTAGAAGTATAAGAAGAAAACTTGTTGTCTTGCTTGAGAAGAGAGAAGCAAGAGAATAAGAGAAGAGAAAAGAGGAGAAAAGCTAGGGTTTGGAGATTCTTAAAGAGTTTAAAGAATTTGAAGCTCCAACATGTAAGTTATGAATTAACTTTCAAGGGTTTGGTTAAATGAAACTTAAATGAAGTTGAATATGGGTAGAAAGTTGTTGATGAATGATATAGGCAAGTGTTCTCTTTTAGGGTTAATGATCAAAGATAGATTATGATGTATTTATAAATGATATTGGGTTGAAATGAAGTAGAAGAGATGGTTTAGGGTTAAGATGGGTTATATGTGAAAGATGGGAAGTAAAAAGATGAAGAATATCGTGAAACATGTTCTCGGAGCATGTTTCTGGATAAATTCGCTGCGGCAAACTTCTGGGTTTCGCCACAGTGAACTAAACTTTCCAACATAGAATATGCTTTCGTATTTTAAGCATAACTTTTTGTGTAGCTATCCAAATGGGATGATTTTTGATTTGGTGTAAACTAGAGAAATAGAATACAATTTTTTTTTGATGAAATGGAGTTTTAATTAAGTCTATAAAGATCTCAATTTTTGAAGGGAATTTGAACATAGAATGTTGTGTTAGTATAGGAATAGCCCAAAAATGATTGGGGCATAACTTTTATAGTACTAAACCAAATTGAATGATTTTGGTGTCATTAGAAACATAAGACAATGAGGAACATTTTTATAGAAGGAAGTGTTATCAAATTTCTTCATTTACCTAATTGAAATGATCACAAAAAATTGACCCGAAGGTTGGGACTTTTGGAAGAGTTTAAGTACTTAGAATTTATCTTAGTAAATATGCAATATAGGGTTCTCAAATTAGAATTCCTATTGAATTGGAATTTTGTTATTGTTAAAGGAAATCAAGAAGGGAATCAAGGAATGGAAGAGGATCAAGAGGAGTGGCATCTTTGAGTAAGGTTTAAGCAACGATTTCAAGGTGGGTTATAGTTTTATAATTAAGTAATAGGCCATTAATGTTTTCTTTCAAATGATGGAAACAAATGATTTCAACTATTTCATGAATGTAACTCTTTGAATGCTTTAAGAAAATGTTATGTGTTTGGTATGAGCATATTGTGTTGATGAATTATGAAAAGAATGTGAAAATGGTTTTTGAAAGGATACTATGTTTATAAAATCAAGTTTCGAAAATGTGCTCTTTTGGGCAACAAGTTTACAAGATTATGAAATACATGTTATGTGGGTTTGGTTTGGTCCATTCTATATGTCAAGTACACTTCGATTAAAGGCTTCTCCCAATTACCCGCTAGTGGCATGGAGCTCTTTTATGGACTCCCTCATGTTTACGACTACACAAAACCACTATGTGGGATTGTGTTAGTTCGTTCTATTCACGACTTCATAGGACCATTATATGGAAACACATTAGTTCGTTCTGTTTATGGACCTTCCAAACCAATTGATGTGCTTATGTGGCCATGATAAGTTGACAAGATTGATGCATACTTGTTTTGCACTTTTGTGAATTTGGTTGAGAAATTGAGATATATGTGTTTATGATTAAATGTGAAATTTTGTTATAATGGAAATAAGCATTTCAATGGTTTTGCTTGTCACTGGTTATAAAATTGTTACCCACGAGCTTTAATCTCACCCCCTCCTATTCCGTCTTAGGTGATGTTGGGACCCGATCCGGAAACCGGATCCCAACCGAATAAGAAACGAAGGAACGAACGTGATCGAAACCAAAACGAATTTAAATCAGATAATTGAAACACAAGATGCGGAAGCAAATAAAACAAATCGAATCGGAATGAAAGTAAAGATGAACGGACGGAAATAAAAAAAAAAGCGGATCGAATCGAAGCAAACAAACGAATCAAAAGCAAATCCAATGCAGAGACAAGCGACAACAGATCTGATATCCGATAACATACTTGTTAACAAACGAACGTGTTGGAGACCTTAGACTCAAACTATCCCAAAATCCGGTATAATTTTTTTTTCTTCTTTTCTTTCCTTTCTTATTCATTCCTTTCATCATTTAATCCATCGAATACAAATCGAAACTTAACTTTCCTCAATCAAAACTCAAATCATCACAATCTTCTTACTGATGCTAGTAACTCAAATCAACATAACGAAACTTATTCTTATCCGTATTCCTATTTCGTACCATAATAAGCTCACATTCATGTCAATAAACGCATAATTTCATATGTCATATACACTTATCCATATACTACCCGACAAAAATCGGGCAGCATAACGGCTATATTTTCAACAACCTAAACCTGCAAAGGTTTAAAAACACTTCTATCATCCCAATCAAAATTCAAAATCATCGGACTTTCTCGTCCGGAATCCAAAACACCAGCAAACGCAAATCTATACCTAACACTTCCATAATCCTCAATTCAATATACCAATCTCATAATCCACTCTAATCCCCAAATCAAATCATAATTATATATATATATTCCAAAATCATACACAATTTCATACACAAATTCCAAAATCATTTACAATTGAGATCTCCGTAAATAATTTCCTCATTCATATACATCAATTCAATTATACACAAATTCATAACTCTCATACATTCTGAAATGACTGATTGTTATACATAAATGGACATTTACAAACTTATACAAAATGATGCAAAAGCGAAACAATACATCTTGACATCCTTTCACCCGGTCTCCTGCTCGAATACCTGAAGGTGGGGATGAAAGGAGGGGTGAGCACAAAGCTCGTGGATAATATATTTATAGATTGAAAAATAAGCGAAAACATATTTGCAAACACCTTCGGGTGGGGGGTAGGGTCCAACATTAAAAGGCGCCTTTTAAAAATTGGCTCAATGGTGAGAGTCGTGTTCTAAGAAATAACAAAATCTTGAGGGGTCGCGAGTTCGATTCCCAAAGAGGACAATACTGATTAAGGTTGGATGCCGCGGTATAACCCGCAAACACACGCTGCGGTATAACCTGCAAACACCTACGGGTGGGGTATGGGGTCCAACATAACTCAACATGAGAAATATTCTATATTGATAAATTATATTCAGTTCTAAAATACATTGTGTTTGAATTCTGATATTGGTGAGTTATACTCTGGAACAAAAAATATATTATGTTCTAATATGTTATATTATGTTTTGTGATTCATGATCTTTGAATTGCTTTTGATTATGTGAATGTTTAGAGACAGTTTTCATTATGTATGCTGCTTAGTTATTCTCCACTAAGCCATATGCTTAGTGCGGTGGATTTGCCCCGTCTAAATTCAAATAGAAGGGTATAAAGACTGGGACAATGACAACCGCAGTGGCCAATGAAGAATGTGTTTTGTTGTGAATAATGTTCAGTTTGTTGATGTTACTAACTTATATTCAGTATGATAAGACAGTTTGTCTTTTGCATATATGGTTTGTAATATTTATAAACAGAAAGAAATTTGGATTTCAAGGCATGTAATATGTTTTGTGTTATGTTGCTACATTCTGTATAGTATGTTTAAAACATAATGAAATGTAATGTAATGTATGGTGCCTGAGTTTCTAAAAATGCTTGGAATTGTTGGTATGATATGTTTTGGGTGCTGTTAGTGTAGCATTTGCATATCCTCCCAGGGGGTATGTGAGTGTTACAATACTATTGATCGAACAGGAATTTAGAAATAGACTTACATGTCCTTTTTGGAGTCAGATTTCAAAGAATATAATACATTCCAAGAGAAGTTAATTAGATATAGATATCGGTTAACCTAGCTAGGAATAGGTGGTTGTACATCGAGAGGTGGTTGATCGTTATCTTAGAATACCTTACTAAACTAAACAATAAAATCCTTATAATTTAATAAACATATAAGATCAATTTAAAATAAAATCTAGTCTAAATAATTCTTAATATTGATATCCTCTTTTATTATTTATGTACTGTTCTTGTGGCAACTTAGAGTAGCAGATATTTAGTTTATTGTTAATTCAATTAATAATATATCTTTATTATTAATTAAAAATAATTGGAGGATTAGGTCCAATATATGTCAAATTCAGTTTATACAAAGTGTTATATGCTCTAGATTGAGTATTGGAATAATAAAGTATAAAAATAAAACTCAAGTTTGAGTTTAGAGCTTTTAAGTCATGAGATTCTAACTTTATGTTTCAAAGGGATTAGTGTCTTAAGTTTCCTCTTCTCCACATCTCTAAGAAATCCATCAAGGAGGTCTTTATAAAGTTCATCTTTAGCCTCAGATAGCTCTACTACAATGCCACCCACCAAGGAAGAGTTAATAATTTTAGCCTTAAGCTTATGAACACACCTATATAGATATTGCCTTCTTTCTTTAAAACGTCTTCAAACTGTTCCCACAAAGCTAGAGAATTGTTAAATTCAGAAGGTGATTTTTCTGGTTTGCATTTGGGTACCAAAATTGACCACTGGGATAATAATAAGGTGTTAAGCCCAAATGACTTTACTTAGATATGATTTTGATGTATAACAAAGAGAATCAATAAAAAGAAAAGCAGACAGACGAAGTCAGATAGACGAAGTCAGACAGACGAAGTCAAATAGACGAAGTCAGACAGACGAAGTCAGATAGACTAAGTCAGATAGACGAAGTCAGACAGACGAAGTCATACAGACGCTAAGAAAAGCAGATGCAAATAGCAAAACAGACGCAGATGCAGATGCGAATAGAAAAGCAGACGCAAATAGCAAAACAGACGCAGATGCAGATGCGAATAGTAAAGCAGACGCAAATACAGACACAGAGACACAGACGATAAAAATACAGACGAAGAAAAACAGTTGCAGAATTCGAAAAGAAGACGAAGGAGTCAGTTCGAGTTAGTTACAGAACTCAACTGATTAACCGTTTCTTTCAAGATCA
>JANVCQ010000006.1:12020264-12042482 GCA_025531925.1 Erythroxylum plowmanianum | reverse complement strand
TTCCTCCCTCGTGAGATGCGCGTCCAGATGTCACGTATGACGTCAGGCACGCGACTCACCGGGGAGGGGTTCCAACAAGAACATTTCCTTTTAATCAATAAGAACATCAACTACTCCTTCCTTTCTCTAGTTTACATATGCCTATAGCTTCATTTTAGGGATAAGTCAACCTTTTCTCACTAAAGAAACTAGCTAAAGTTGAGTTTCAATTTGTTGCTCTAATTTTTAGAATTTTAATAGGAGGAGAAATTATGTTTCTTTCTTCTAAGGGTAAGAATTTTAGTTTCTCAAAAGGGAGCTTTCTCTTACAACTTAGTACAAAGTGTTGGTTTATGCCCTATAGCCAATCAGTTGGTTGTAGTCTAGTGACAAACTAATTTAAAGACATTCTGTATCTTATATATATTTAGATACATATGATAAAGTCCATACAATAATTATACATTGCAAATGAAATTAAAATGAAATTTATATTGCATTTATGTATTATCTTTAAATTATTCCTATTCATTTTCTATTAAGACTAGATATTAATAGAATGTAAAAAGACTAGCCCATGTTATATTTTTCCTTATAAAAGAAGTAATCGATCTCATTGACTACAATATGGAGATACTTAAACAAACGTATAGGTGCTTGTAAGAGAACAAATTCACTGAACTGACCCAATATGAAAAATTCATTGGGAATATTATTGTATGTCTATAAAATTCTCGTTGTGATGATTGTATAAGCAATCATTTTCTTTGAGGTCTCTAGAGTTATCTTATATAAGGATTGCAATGTTTTAATACTACTTATGACCTATTACAATCATAGGTAGTTCAGTCAGTAGTCATTGCATGAACTATATAGAGGTAGTTAAGTGATTAAGATAGGATTCATCACCCTAGTGTAATTAGGTAGAATGTTTTATTGTTCTTGATTAGTATTGATTTGAAAAATCCTTAACTAAGTTGGAATGAAATTTTTGGAAATAATTTACAAATTTGATTAATTGAAATAATAACTAATGATGGAGAACTAATATGATTAGATTTAAAATAAAGTAGACAGTAATTTCATACTCTATGTCTAATCGGAACATTATATGATCAAATGATTGAATTATACAGAATAATCTTGCATAGAAAAATTAGTCAAAACCACTTTCACATTTCTAAATACTTAGGTGATCATCTTATATTGCTAGACACCAATTTTGATTTATGGATATAAATTGTTTAATTAGAGAATTAAAGATAAATTAAAAGAGTTTAATTTATCTAATCTTAAATATGATGTAGAGTTATAATTTGTATCTATTATTAACATATTTGGGAACCTAATGGGACCCACCTAAAGAATGAATGAAAAGAGCAATGATATTTTAATCAAGTTGGACTTGATTGGAAAGTTTGAAAACCTTTATGATTAAATATGAGATATTTAATAAATAAGGATTAATAAGAAATATTAGATCTCATTTAGGCATAATTGATATTTAATTAAAATTATTAATTCTAGTTAAAATTTAAATGAAATTAGAATTTGATTTTAATTAAATTACTAAATGTCCAAAACTTATTATAAATAGACTTAAGCTCTAGTAAAGCTAGCACGTCTTATTTAACCCTCTCTGTAACACTAGAGTTTTCTCAACTTGTTTTGTGGATATAGTTAGAGACCAGACACGTGTAACTACAATAGTTGAGATAGACAGATTTTAGAAATAGTTCAAGGGATGTGACAAGAAAAAGATCAGGATTCGAAATAATGTATGGATTAAGATTAATGCTTTATTATTTATGTATTAATCATTTTATAAAATTAAAGTAATCTTGGATTTTGGAAAATCAAAATGAAAAAAGTTTCATAATTATTCCTCTCCACGTGAGATCAAAAGGAGATTATGACTTATCCAGAGTTAATCTATAGATCTCAGTTTGATTTCCCAACACTATGTTAGGTTGTTAATAGGTACATAATTAGAAGGAGCTTATAACTTGTCCAGGGTTAATCTTGACATTATAAGAGTAGTTTAAGAGCTAGAAAGGAGAGTTTGATGATGCATATGAATATTATCGTAGGAGGCGGAAAGGTTGGAACTCACTTATCATTAAAAAGAGAAATGATTATAGGAAAAACTAGAGGGGAGGAAAGCTTGAGATTTGAAGTTCATATAGTGATTAAGGTTTACCATAAGAGGGAAAGGAATGGTTTGTCTTGGTATCTTGACAACTTCAATGTAACTTGAGCTTAAAGATTCTTTTTTCCACTAAACTTGAGAGCATTAGGGAAACATGAACTTTCTCTATGGTTACGTATAGATGACGTTAGTTCTTTTTCTTAAATAGGTAAGGAACCTAGTACGTCGATCGGGAATAGTTCATCAAAATTTTGTTAAACAAATAGGAAAAGTCAATAAAATTTTGACCTAAAAAAAGGTTAGTGAATCTAAATTATCCTAATCACTTAAATATGAGTGAATGATATTGGCAGATATTAGGTGGATATTAGCTGTAAATATTGTATTATTAGGAGTGTATTGTCCTTTAGGAAGTTGATTGTTTTAGGAAGTTTAGGTTTATAATTGTATATATACATCTTTTTCCATATTGGAAGGTAGAACGTTATTAGCTCCCACATAAGACTTATATGGTATTAGAGCCAAAACCTGGATAGATTAAGGTCATGGCTAGTGATGATGGAAAGAAAAAAAAATGGTGACAACGGCGGATCAGGAAATAATAAAACAAATGACTGATCTAACCTCTTCATATTATCTACCTTCGGCTGATAGCCCAGGAATCTACATAACACTTTTGGTTTTGAAAAGCGAAAACTATGACGAATGGTCTAAAGTTGTTAGAAATGCCCTTAGGGCTAAGAAGAAATTGGGTTTCATTGATGGGACAATTGCAAAACATGCCAGAGAAGCCCCAGAACTTGAAGATTGGCACACAGTGAATTCAATGTTGATTGCTTAGATCTTTAACATTATCAATCCTCCTCTTCGATCTACTATCTCCTATATGGAGACCATCCAAAACCTATGAGTAGACTTGAGGGAATAATTTTCCATTAGTAACGAAATAAAAATTCACCAATTAAAGACTGAACTTGCATCCTACAAACAAGAAGGATAGACAGTTGCAGCATGTTATAGTAAGTTGAAGAGTAATTGGGAGGAACTTATAAGCTACACAAAGTATGCAGCGTGCACATGTTCTGGGCATACAAGTGGAGCAGCAATGGAACTTGTACAAAAAAGTCAAAAGGAGAAAATCCATCAATTTTTTATGGGACTTAATAATGTCGTGTGTTATAAAGGTATTCTTGGAACTCAAACTTTCACCCAAAGTTTCTCGCTCACACCCTTTGCACGACAGTCTCGCTTAGATCCATTAAAACAAGACTTAGCCTTTCCCAACCCTTGAAGTGTTTACCTTATGACACTCTCGAAGAAACAATGCTTATAAGAATAATAAGAACAAAGGCAACAAGAATGCACAGAGATACGGTATAAAACCAACTTTATATAGTTTCCCTCAAAAGAATACAAAGAAAGCTCTCTCTGATTGAATGAGAAGAGCAAAGCTTGAATGAGCTATATATAGGCATCCTAACTTGAGGTCCAAGTTACATTCAGATTCCCACTAAATCCGAACTACCTAAGATTGTGCTAAGATCACATAGACCAATTAGATTACACCCTGTCTAAATAGGACTCTAACTAATAAGATAAGATAACAACAAGGTAGAGTTTACATTCGACTAGGAAACTAACATCTTTGTCCGCAAAGAACTCTACTAACTTCAGACGTTCAGTTCCACTGCAACTCTAACTTCCAGTTGTTACCACATCATCCAAGATCTCCCCACGTTCTCTATCCGCTGATGATGCAATGTGATCTCGCCGAAGCCCACTAACACATTGGCTTGATCTAATGCTCCCATAACATGTCCATTAGTCGTGGTCCATTCATCCTAGCATGGGCTAAGTCTTTTGTCTGTCAAGACTTTAGCTTGCGTTGAGTCAATCTCCACAGGGTCCGATGCTCTACCAAAATTTGTACAAAGTCTGATCCCACTTACCCTCCTTTACTTTAGTGTTTTCACATGCCTCCCTCATGTGTGAATCCAGTTAACCTGTTTCCTAAGGCTCCTTATAAAGGTCACTAAGAAGTGCTCTGGAACATAAAGGTCTAACAAACCACCCCCACCAGATGGATTCAATGCCCTCGTCGAATTAGTCTTAAGGTAGGTGTTCACCTGATCCTCAAACTACCACAAAATTTTATCTTTCTCCCACATAGCTTCCATGATAGGTTTTGCCCTCCCACGTGTTCCATCATGTTCGCACTATATACCACGATGTTGTCTAGATAGACCATAACAAACTCATCCAAAAAATCGCATAGCACGTCGTTCATTAGGTTGAAAAATGTAGCAGGGGTGTTAGTTAATCCAAATGGCATAACTAAAAATTCATAGGATCCATACCGTGTTACGCACATTGTCCTTTGCTCATCGCCCTTAGCTATCTGCACTTGCCAATACCCACTTCGAAGATCCAACTTTGTGAACATCTCAGCCCTCAACAACCTATCCATCAAATCTTGAATCAAAGGTACCGGATACTTATTCTTGATCGTTACCTTGTTCAATGCTCAATAGTCTATATATATCCTCAATGTACCGTCTTGTTTCTTTTGAAACAGTACCAGGGCATCGTACGGAGCTTTTGATGGTTGGATGAACCCTGCCTCTAACAACTCACCAAGTTGTTTCTGAAATTTCGCCAATTCCATCGGGGACATCCTATATGGGGCATGTGCAGGTGGGATCGCTCCAGGAACCAACTCGATCCTGTGATCTACCTCTCGATGAGGGGGAAGAGTTCTCAGCAACTCTTTCGGCATCACCTCTCGAAACTCCCTCAACAGGTTTGCAACCTCATCAGGGACTTCTACCACGTGATCTTCACTGATATCCCACATAGCAGCAAGATAGGTCTCCATACTTTTCTTTAACCCATTCTCAATACTCATGGCTGAAACATGTCCTACCGATGTTGTAGCCTTCGTCGTTCCACCATCAAACCTACAACAATTCACTTAGAAGGAACTTTGTTTATTCATTAGCATCATACTTCCCAAACTTGGGTATAGCACCACTTTTGTTGCTTTAAGGAAATCGATCCCCAATATCATCTCGAAATCCTCCAATGGTATGATGATGAGGTTCATCTTGGCATGCCAACTCCCAATACTAACTGAAAAGTTGTAAGCAATTCCCGCAACTGCCTGTGCCTTACCTGTAGGGGTTGTAATTTTCATCAGAGCCTTGGACACCCTCATGCCTAACTTCCAAGCCATTTTCTCTCTTAGGAAACTATGGGTTGCACCAGTATCCACCATCACGGTCACATATTTCTCCCCAACCTATATACCCACGAACATCAATTTGTCAAAGGGAATCGACTAAGTACTAATCGCATTAAGCAAGGCTATCAGATTTAGTGCTGCATCTTCTAAAGATTCACTGTCTTCTTCGGAAATTAGGGCTTTTAGCTTCTTCTTCCTTAGGCATTCTCTAGCAAAGTGTGGACCACAGCACAAGTAACAAGCAATTTTGCCCTTCTTCGAGGACGTCTCCCTGGTCTTCAAGCTCCCATTCTGCTTGCCCTTGCCTTTGAAGTCTCCCTTTTTAGAATCCTTCTTCTTCTTCCCCTCAGTCCTCTCCTATTAGGCCTGGCCTTTGCCCTTAGAAGAATTCAAGGAGCTCACCTTAGAGTCTTTCGCCAGTTAAAAATCCACCAAGGTATCGGCAGCCGCGATTGCACTAACCATGTCCTTCACATTCTGCCTCCGTAACTCCATTTGAGCTTACGATTGTAACCTGGATAGGAAATTGAAGAGATTGTCCTTATCTGCCATGTTCTTAATATCTAACATTAGAGAGCTAAAATACTTAACATAATCTCTTACCGATTCATCTTGCTTGAGCCATTTCAAGGCATCCCTCGCAAGCCAAGAAGTATTTATAGAAAGGAACTGATCCTTTAGCTCCTTCTTTATCTGCGCCCACATTTCCACGGGAACTCTACCCATGTTGATCTCCGCAGAGGTCCTCATCCTCCACCAGAGCTTGGCATGCCCATCTAAGTACATGGCTATCACATTGACCTTGTCAGCGTCAGATACTTTAGCAGCCGCAAAGTACTGCTCCATGTCCCACAAGAAGTTCTCCAACACCTTGGCATCTCACATGCCTTCGAACACCCTTGGCTCACACACCTTCGTCAATGATGATAGATGTGGTGTGGAGTTTTCAGCTCAATCCCCCTCAATCGTTGCAACGACACATTTTAGGATAGAGATCTCAAAGTGAGCCTCCTCCTGTGCCTTCAGCATATCTCCCATCCGTTGCTACAACTGTTGGATCCGCGCCTCCAACATCTCGAACTGAGTAT
The DNA here is from genome assembly GCA_025531925.1 of Erythroxylum plowmanianum. NCBI lineage: Eukaryota > Viridiplantae > Streptophyta > Magnoliopsida > Malpighiales > Erythroxylaceae > Erythroxylum > Erythroxylum plowmanianum. The sequence continues at coordinate 12,036,025 of JANVCQ010000006.1, read as the reverse complement.
TGTGGGAAGTGACCTCTTCCTTCCCCTGAGGAATAGGACCAATGAGTGCCTCCACCCTAGACACCCATTCTGTCAAGTTGCCCACTGCCATTTCAAACTTTGGCTCTGATACCAGTTGTTACAAAGATATTCTTGGAACTCAAACTTTCACCCGAAGTTTCTCGTTCACACCCTTTGCACGATAGTCTTGTTTAGATCCGTTAAAACAAGACTCAGCCTTTCCCAACCCTCGAAGTGTTTACCTCACGACACTCTAGAAGAAACAATGCTTATAAGAATAATAAAAACAAAGGCAACAAGAACGCATAGAGATACAATATAACACCAACTTTATATAGTTTCCCTCAAAAGAATACAAAGAAAGCTCTCTCTGATTGAATGAGAAGAGCAAAGCTCTAATGAGCTATATATAGGCATCCTAACTTGGGGTCCAAGTTACATTCAGATTCCTACTAAATCTAAACTACCTAAGATCGTGCTAAGATCATGTCTATCCTTATCAGATTACATCACATAGACCAGTTAGACAACACTTCATCTAAATAGGACTCTAACTGATAAGATAAGATAACAACAAGATAAAGTTTACATTCGATTAGGAAACTAACATCCTTGTCCTCGAAGAACTCTACTATCTTCAGACATTCAGTTCCACTGTAACTCTAACTTCCAGTTGTCACCACATCATCCAAGATCTCCTCACGATCTCTATCCACTAATGATGCAATGTGATCTCGCCAAAGCCCACTAGCACATTGGCCTAATCCAATGCTCCCACAATAAGTCCATTAGTCATGGTCCATTCATCTGAGCATAGGCTAAGTCCTTAGTCCGTCAAGACCTTAGCCTAGGTCGAGTCAATCTCCACAGGGTCTGATGCTTTACCAAAATTCGTACAAAGTCTGATCTCACTTGCCCACGTTTGCCTTAGTGTTTTCACATGCCTTCCTCATGCGTGAATCCAGCTAACCTCCTTCCTAAGGCTCCTCATGAAGGTCACTAAGAAGTGCTCCGAAACTTAAGGGTCTAACACCGTGTTTGGAACCTCTCATTCTAACATATTGAGCATGGAGCCCTTGCCTACTTTGAATAGAGTTTATTTCACAATCATACAAGAGGAGTGACATCAACTGTTGCCCAAGCAAAGGATAAGCACAGAGATGCCGTATGCTTTGCTGTATAAGCTCCATCAAAATTTCGTGATAATGATGTTGGTTCTAATAATTCGGATAAATCGACTTGTAAGAATTATGGGAAAATCATACATGAGGTTAAAGATTGCTTTAAGTTCATTGGCTACCCAAATTGGTGGGGGTAAAGGATGTGGTGCTGGTCGTGGTGCTACTCGAGGACACAATGGATGTGCTGGAGGTTCTGGTCATGGCGGGACAGGGCCTGTTACTACTACTATTGTGACCCAAAATAGAGGAGCAAATAGTGCGACGTATAATGGCGGTGGAGGCATGACAGAAGCTGATTAGACTGGATTGCTAGGTTTGACTTACGAATAATGGAGTACTTTGTTGAGCCTTCTTAATACCCATAACACGAGCAGTGAGAAACTAACACGTAAAAGATGCTCCGCCCATTGGATTATTAACACCAACGCATCTCACCATAAGATAGGGAATATTAATACTTTGGTGGTTTTGTGTGATGTTGAACCACGCCCTGATGAGTCTAAGACTCCAGCATTAAAGGAAGGGACTATCATCCTTGATGAAAAGTTAAAATTACATCATGTTCTTTATGTTACTCAATTGACCTGTAATCTAATTTCTATGTCTCAATTACTTGGCAATATTAATTGCACAATCACATTTATTGACAAGTTTTGTGTGATACAGAGCTGCAATATGAGGACTCTAACTAGGGTGGGTGAACAACGTGATGGGGTATATCTCTTCAAGTCAGTGGCACAAGTTAAGGCATGCAGAATAAGTGGGGTGGCCTCAATTAAGTTGTGCTATAGGCAACTCGGTCATCCCTTAAGTCAGATTGTTTCAAGTATTCCTAAAGTTAATAGTAATTACAATAGTAGTGTTAGTTGGAAAATTGAGAAACTTTGTGGTATTTGGTTTAAAGGAAAATAGACCCAAGAATTTTTTCCTATTAGCATGAATAAAGCAACTAAGTTAATTCATTGCGATGTATGGGGTTCTTATATGACACCTTCTTATGGTGTTGTGTTTTTCTCGATCATTGTTGATGATTTTTTTACGTGGTATATGGGTTTATCTACTGACCAAAAAAAGTGAAGTTGGGAGGATAATTAAAACTTTTTACTCTATGGTTTTCACCCAATTTGACAGGGAAGTGAAAATAATTAGAAGTGATAATGACACTGAGTTCACTTGTTTGAGTTCTTTGTATGAAAAATAAGGAATAATACACAAAACTCCTATGTGGGCATGCTTCAATAGAATGGACGTGTGGAGCGGAAGCACCAACATATCTTGAATGTTATGCTCTCTGTTTCCAAGCACATTTACCTATTTCTTTTTGGGGTGAATATGTGTTGACTATCGACTACCTAATTAATCAAAGTCCCTATAAGGCCCTAACATATACCCTAAAAGTATTATAGCATCTCTAGGATGTATTAATAAGTGAACATAACAAATGAATTAAGTGCATCTAAATATAGTAAGAAATATAATGGTACTTAATATAAAAGATTTGGGTAAATGGGTAATTTGTTCATTTCGACATGAACAAACCTCTGTAATTTGGTCATATCTTGGTCTTTAAACCTCCAAATTGGATAATTCCAATTGAAAATTAAGCTACAAACATAGATCTAAAACATTCATGTAGGAATCGAAATTTTATTGTGCCTTTAATATTTTTGAATTCTGGATCCCGAAATAATTAACCAAATTGCATGAAATTTATTACTTTAGAAAATTAAGACATAGGGGAATGAAATTAATTTATAAGATAGTAGACCAATGTGGGAAGTAAAGGAAGAAGAAGGACCAATATACAAATTTTCTAAAGTTAACACATGGACCAATTGGATTAAGTCATGTGTGACACATAATAATAAAGCATGTGTGTCTAAAAGGAATTAAGCATATGTGTGAGTATTGAAAGTTCTAGAATGGGGATTTGGAGAGGGGACGCATGACATTTTGGGGGTTCTAAGTTAGATTTTTCTCCTCTCTATTTCACCTTCTTCATCCCATCATTTTTCATGTAAGAAATTAAGCCAATCTTAGGTGGAAATCAAGGTAAAGTTAGGGATTTTCTCTTCACCTTTATCTCTTCTTACTTTGCTTAAGAAGGAATGAAATTATAAGGTTGGAAGTGGGATTGAGAGTTATATTTTTGGTGTTTCTAGTTCATAAGTCAAGCACAACCAAAGAGGAAGGGAAGGAAAGGCAATAGAAGACCTACTTTGTCAATTTTAAGGTTTGGGAATTCACTAAGCTAATTTCTATATTTGTATATGATTGAATGGATATAAAGATTCGTTTGGATATGGAATTGTTGTTGGCATATTTCTTTGGTGTTATTTTAGTGTTACTTTCTATGAACTTGGCTGTATATGACAAGAGAGTATCATATAATGGAATTCTATCTAGGGTTTATTCGAGTCAATCGCATTATTTGAGTTATAACTCAGCCTACAGACCTCCAAATTGTGTGATTTTAGTTGCATATGAAACCTAAACATAGAGCTAAATATCTCTAGAAGGGACTCTGACTTAATTCTAGCTCTATGACCTTGGAAATTTAGATCTTAAAAGGTGACCTAATGTTGCCCCTATTTTTGGAATAGCTTGTGATATTTTACCTATATCTCATGATTTAAAAGTACAAATGATCTAATTGTTAGTTCTATAGAAACTATAGGCAAAGAGGAACAAATATCTAGAAGACCTTGAAACCCAATTATGACTTTTACTATATGCATATTAAGGAACAAATAGCGGTATGAATGGAGAGAGTGTCTGTCACGATTGTGACATTGTTTTTGTTTCTGATTTCTACCGCATCTTATCGGAACCTTTATGAGTGTGTATGAAATTTTTCAAACACCTATAACTAAATGAAATAGGACTTACCATATGTGAACTAGGTGATTGAATATGTGAACTAGATGATTGAACATTGGAATTTAAGATTGAGCATAATGCATTCTAAAGAAAGCTTGCATGTACATAAATGATTTGTTTGTTTATGTATTACTCATATATGTATAGTATGATTATACAAGTGTGATTTTGATGATTAGTTATGACCTGCATGTATGAACATAGATATAGATTTTTTTGACTTGAAATGTATATCATATGTTTTGTTAATATATGAATTATGAAATTTGCAAATGGTTAAAGGGAATGTTATAGTGCTTGCTCTATTGTCTTGGTTATGAATAGATAGGCAAGCCTATAGGGTTACAATGTAGATGCTATAGTTTGATGCCACCAGTTTCCACAGTTCAATACCTTTAGGTATTCACAGTTCAATACCTTCGGGTATCCACAGTTTGATACCTTTTGGTATTCACAGTTCAATTCCTTCTGGTATCCGCAATTGGATGATAGCCACAACACCCATTATCCACAACCACAGAAAATGTACAAGCCTAACATAAAAAGTAAAGTAAAGAGATATAAATCAGAAATACAGTATGAAAAAATAAATAATCAGTATATGAATGAGCATTTGCATTTGTATTGATAATTTGTATCACTGAGTGTTGAATATCAATGTTTGAGATTTGAAGATGAATTTATGCTATATGAAAAAGTATTGAAGCATGTTTGCATCATTTATTTAATTAAGTATGCCATCATTATTTATATTTTTGTGATGTTCATGAATGTATGTGCTTGACGGACGACTGCTATGAGTGGTCATCCAAACTAAGTGTTTCCTCACTAAGCTTTCAAGTTTAGCATGGGTGTTAATCTGTGTAGGTCCAAGTCATAGGAGTGAGGTACAGGGGACATCTGCAGGGACTGAGGCCAACAGATAGAAGAAAAAGTACTTATGGAAGGCATTTTTAGTTAAAGATGATTTGTATATGTAATGGTTAAAGGGAATTGCATGTTTTCTATTGGATTACCATGTAAATGTAAAAATGTTTTACTACTGTTAAATGATAATGTTAAGCATTGTGAAGTTTTGTAATGTGTATATGTATAGCATTAAACCAAAATGCATGTCGTGAATGTATGTATAGGAAATTGGTTGCCTTATGTGTGGATGGTTATAGGTTTCGTACAAGGGTGTTACACTCTCACTCCCCTAATGAATGGTAAAACATCATATAAAATGCTTTTTGGTCAACCTCCCACGTATAAACCTTTTAAAGTTTTTGGGTGTTGTGTTATGCCCACCGTATTTCTCAATATTTGACTTTATATACCCACTTGAACCCAATAAGCTTCTTCCATGATGGCAAACTCTCTAATGTTTTGGTGCCATTATTTTTCCAATGCATCTATTTCTTGTCTCATAGCTTCCCTCTGGTGATGATCACACAAGGCGTTAGAAAACCCAGTGGGTTCAGTACCTATAGTAATAGCTGCTAGAAAACATTTATGTCTCACAGAAAATGTATCTTAAGTCATATAATAAGCCATAGGATACGAATTCCCTGAGGATTTTAACTAAGTGCGTATGTGTTGCAATGGGAGTTCCAAACATTGAGCTATGTGAAAAATATAATCCTTTAAACAGGTGGAGAGTTTACACTCATGATGTCCCTAACCAAGAAGACCATCACGACCTTATACAATAGGTACAGTAGTAGTAGTTCTGCCAATAGTACTATCTTTCTTAGCACCTTTACTACTCTTCCTCTCTTTAGGACCATCATCCACCGACATAAAATTATTAGTGCCACCTCCGTCATGCCTAGGACTCCCCTTGACGTTAATAGAATTTTGAGAAGCCCCTTTAATATCATCACCAGTAGGTAGTGGAACATTTTCTATAGCAGTAGGTACCACCCAATCATCAAAATCATCAATATATGCGGCTGGGGTTAGGTGTTAATTAAATGAGGTTTCCAAGTGTGTCAGAGAAAAATTACACATCCCTTGACATACAAAATCTCCAGTTTCTAAATCATGTACTCTCCATCCTTCCTTTCCAAATTGATATCCCACAAATATACATTTTGTACTCTTTGAACCAAAATTTTCCCTATCAATTCAGATGGGTCTATTGAAAGGTTTAAGGCTCGTCTCATGATCCTAGGTAACAGTCAAGTTGGAGGTATCGATTACAATGAAAATTTCACACCTATCATCAAAATTCTTTTAGTTCAAACATTTCTCCCTATTGTTGTGGCCAAAGGATGGAAGCTACACCAGATGGACATACATAATGCTTTATTGCATGGAGATTTGGATGAGGAGGTTTATATGTAGTTACCTCTAGGTTTTACTTCACCTTCCCCTAGTAAGGTATGTCACCTACACAAGTCTCTATATAGGTTGCGTCAGGCTCCTTGTAATTGGTTTTCTAAATTTGTTATTGTGTTGAAAAAGTTTGGATTTATTCAGCCTTGTGTGGATTAGTCTTTGTTATCCTTACAAAAGATGGGATTTCTTTACATATTCTTGTTTATGTTCATGATTTACTCATTGCGAGCAAAAATCATGATGCAATTGCAAACTTTAAGCAATATTTGCATAAGTATTTTCATATGAAGGACCTAAGTGTATTGAAATACTTTCTCGACATTGAAGTGGCTAGGAATCTAGAAGGTATGTTTCTTTTTCAATGTATATATGCACTTGACATTTTATCTGCGACTAGTCTTTTTGGTTCAAAACTTGCTCCTTTTCCCATTGAACAGAACCATAGGCTTGCCTTAGCCACTGGTAAGAATTTTGATGAGTTTGAAAATATCGTTAGTTAGTTGGAAGATTGATTTACTTAATCATTACGTGCCTAAAGCTATATTATTCAGTCCATATCTTGGGACAACTTATGCAGTGTCCAAAAGAGGAACGCTGGGAGGCAGCTTACGTTTGTTACGTTACTTGAAAGGTAATGCTAGACAAGGGATTTTGTTATGTTCTAATAATAATTTATAGATGTATGGGTTTTGCATTTCAGATTGGGGGAGCTGTCCAATGACAAGATGATCCCTGACTAATTATTTCATTTTCCTGAGCAATCGTCCTATTTCTTGGAAAAATAAGAAAAAACACATTGTCTCTCGTTATAGATCTATGGATACAAGAACTTGTGAGTTGAAATGGCTCAAGTCTTTATTCAAATATTTGGGTGTGATTCATGACCATCCCATGCGGTTGTTTTGTGATATCCAAGTTGCTTTACATATTGCAGCCAATCCTATATTCTGTGAATGTATGAAGCATATAGATGTGGATTGTCACTTTATATGTGATGAGATCACTATTGGTAATATTGTCACAACACATGTGTTTACTTCTCAGCAATTGGTGGATATATTCACTAAAGCACTTGGGAAACAATAATTTCTTTACATTATTCACAAGTTAGGCATTCATAATCTTCATGCAACTTGAGGGGAAGTGTTGGCAGATATTAGGTGGATATTTCATGGGAAGCATGACATTTACTTCAAAACAACCTATAGTTACTTTGTCAACCTATGAAGCAAAATATGTTGCCACATCTTCATGCGTATTTCACTCGTTATGACTATGTAAGTTACTAAAGGAGATGAACTTTGCTCAAGAGCAACCAACAAAAATGCAAGTGGATAATAAGTTAATGATCGAATTGGCAAAAGACCCGGTGCATCATGAAAGGAGCAAGCATATTATGTGCATTTTCACTTCATACGAAAGCATGTGAAAGACAGTGACGTAGAGGTGACTCACGTAGTGAGTCATGATCAAGTAATGGATATATTCACAAAATCAGTGTCGATTGAACTCTTCAATAATTTCAAGAAGTTTCTCGGGATGCAAGAAAGAAAATAGTTAAGTTTAAGGGAGGATGTTGGAAATTTAAACTTAATGTGGTTCAATAGTTAAAGTGCTCGCAATGGACAAAATTTAAGACTTATGTAAGAGAGAATTTGAAAGGTCACACATTTGTTATTTTGGATGTGTAACCATGGATTTAAAGCTCTTTAAGTCTAGTTTCAGTTAGTGAAAGTTTCAAGTCATTTCGAAATCTCTTTAAAAAGTTACGATTGTGTTTAGTGAAGGATGGTCAGAATTAATTGCGTTGTTTAGAATTCCATTATTTATTGTTATACGAATTTCTAGAGTTTTCATATAATGTTTTAGGATTTAAAAGGAGTTGTAATTAGTTTTTATTGTTGAGAATCTAAAGAGTTGATAATACAAAGAAACTTTCTTGTTATTCTTCTCTTCTTTCTACCTCAAAAGTGTCTAATACACTATTAGACTCTAACAAAATTTGTATCAGAGCCATGACAACCTCCAGCATGACGCTGCTTGGACAAGTTCCATTACTATGCCTTACGAAGAATAACTATAACAATTGGATTATACAAATAAAGGCATTGCTCGGTGCATAAGATGAGTGGGATGTAGTCTATAATGGCTACAATGAACTAGCAACAATGAGTACTATGCCGGTGAATTAGATAAAGATGCTAAAAGAGACCCATATAAAAGATAAAACCACATTTTACCTCCTTTTTTAAGTAGTTGATGAATCTGGTTTTGAGAAGATCGCTAACGCGACAACATCAAAAAAGGCATAGGAGATTCTTGAAAAACCATACAAAGGTGCGGACTAAGTGAAACAAGTTTGCCTATAGACACTTACGAGTGAGTTTGAAATTATAAAAATGAAAAAGTTGGAATGCATGCATGATTATATTATAAGGGTATAAATATTGGTGAATCAACTCAAAAGAAATGGTGAAGCGTTGAGTGATGGTCGAGTAGTAGAGAAAATACTAAGGTCCTTAACTGATGATTTTGAGAACATGGTGTGTGCAATAGAAGAGTCTAAAAACTTGACAGAGATGACCATAGATGAGCTCTTAAGTTCACTGGAGGCTCATGAACAAAGAAAGACAAAAAAGAAACAAGAGGTGTTGGAGGAAGCACTTCAAGCCAAAACAACACTCAAAGAAGAGAAGTCGAAAAATCGCAATAGAGGCCATGGTGGCTATAGAGGTTGAGGTTGAGGTCACGATAGAGGCTGTGGTAGAGAATAAGAATGGCAAGAGAATAAGGATGATAAGAATCAATAAAACTCATACAGCAGAGGTCGAGGTTGAGGTCGAGGTTGAGGTCGAGGAAGATCAAGTAAGTGCAATGTTCAATGTTATAATTGTAAAAATTATGGGAATTACGCAATAGAATGTTATTTTAACGAGAAGAGAAATGAGAATGAGGAAAAGAAAGAAAATGGAGGTGATGGTGTAGTGTTGCCAGCAAGCAAGGAGGTTATTATGCCCAAATAAGTTTAAAAATACCTAGGCTATCTTACTTGCAAGTATACAAGGTAGTTGTAGTGATTACCTAGAGTCGTCTCTTATGGTGGAGAAATTGGTTCACTTAAATTAACCTTAAACAAAAGTAAAAATAGATGCAATCCTAAACACTCTATTCCTATTTATTGAGTGAAGGCTTTAAAGGAAATAACAAAATTAAAATAAAAAGTAAACAGAATAAACTGGGAGAAAAATAAATCGATTAGTCGAAGTGGAAAACTCCTAAGAATTAATTTCACTAATTTAGTCTCCTATGCATGAATAAGGGAAAATGATTGGATAATTGTCTTACTAAATTTACCAATTAGGTTCTAAAATAAATTCAAATAACAAACTAATCTAACTTTCGTATTCGATAAGTTTATCATCCAAATTAATTATTAAACCCAACCAATAATTACCACTTAAGTTAATATATTTCTAGTTCTTAACCTAAGCGTCTATAGTTTCTTATTCCATATTAAACTTCTTCTCTCGATCCTTTGTTTAATACCAAAATGATACAAAGTTTTTCAGAAACTATAGCAACATATAAGACAACAACATAGTCCCTTAATCGTGCATATTTGACTAAAATAGCTACATTAATCCTCAAGAAAACAAGATCAGCCCATCATGGAAATAACAAGATTCATTATATTCAAATACTTCAATCTCATCTTAATTAGTGTAAGAGAAGTATTAAAGCAGTAAACTAAGTCAAAAATCAAAATGAACTATCAAAAGCTAACAGAGTATGAGTCTCACAACTAACAGAGTTCAATAAAACAATAGAGAAATAATAAACAAAATCAACAAACAAGTGTTCAGATGAAGGAGTCATGGTGATGTCCTGCCATTCTCAGGCTTCCTGCATTGGCTCTCGCCTTCTGCTTCTGCTTGGTTATCACCTAGTCGCATGGTTGTTCAAATTCACTACTGGGATTCAACTTCAACTCTCGCTTTCTATCTTTGTCCCAAGCTTACACCTCTTTGTTGCGTTTCTCTCTTCTATGCCTTCTTTCTTTCTGTTTCTCCACGAATAAGTCTGTGTGGTGTGAAATATATGTATAATGGAATGTGTGTCTGTAGAGTGAATGAATGTGGAATGTCCAATGTGCCGCCACCCTCTATTCCCCTTCTATTTGTAGTATGACTCTAGGTTTAAGGTTTTGAGCTGTCCCTCCTGCACATGACACATAATAAGTTGATGAATTAAAAGAAAGAGGGTCACGGGGTGACGAATTAAGTCACCCCATAAAGGAACTTATCGTGGTAGTGACAAGTTATGTCACCACCTTTCTTCTTTTTTTCTTTTTATGCAAAATTATATGATCTTTCCCTTTAACCTTCATGCAAAATTCACAAAATAATCCAATTAACATTCATGCAATATTCATATCATTTCCACTTAATTTATCTCACATTTGGATCAAAACACAAATATTTGTCACCAAAATCAAGACATGAAGGCAATTCAAAGAAATAAAAACTAGACACAATAGAGATCGTCCCTAATAATGAATCAGTATGGTACTTGGACACTGGTGCGAGCAACCATATGTGTGGCTACAAGCACATGTTTACCAAAATAGAAAAAATTTTGGATGGCTATGTATCATTTGGAGATGCCTTAAAAGTGAAAGTAAAAGGGCAAGGTAAAATTCTTATTCAATGTAAAGATGGAAATGAAAGTTTTATTCTTAATGTTTATTATATCCCGAATACGAGGAGCAATATTTTATGTTTGGGTCAATTGTTGGAACGTGGTTACACGATTTTTATGAAAGACTAAATGCTTTATTTGAGGGACCAAAATAATTGGTTGTTATCCCAAGTAGAAATGACCAAAAACTACATGTTTAAGTTGGATTTGGTGAATGTACAAGCAAGATGTTTAAAGGCTTATGTAGAGGATAAAACTTGGTTATGGCATTTGTGGTTTAGGCAACTTAATTTTTGGCGATTTGAAATAATTGGAAAATATAAGAAAGGTGAATGGTATACCAAACATAGACTACTACAATAAATTTTGTGAAGGTTTTGTGTTAAGAAAACTTCCAAGGAATTCTTTTCCAAAAGAAGCAAGATATAGTGCGAAGAAGGTGCTTAAATTGGTTCATACTGATATTTATGGTCCAATAACTCCTAACTCTCTTAGTAAGCACTGTTACTTTATTATTTTGATTAATGATTATTCTCGAAGAACATGGGTTTATTTTTTAAAGGAAAAATTGGAAGCATTTTCTGTTTTTAAGAAATTTAAGGTACTTATTGAAACCTTAAGTGGTGGGTGCATAAAGGCTTTTAGGTCTGATAGAAGTGGTGAATTTACATTAAAAGATTTTGTAATTTTCTGTGAAGAGAATGGCATTAGAAGAATCTTAGCAGTTCCTTATTCACCTCAATAAAATGAAGTAGTGGAGAAAAAGAATCAAACCGTACTCGACATGGTTCGAAGCATACTAAAGAGTAAAAACATGTCGAAGGAATTATGGGCTGAAGTAGTAAAATGTGCAGTGTATTTGCGAAATCGTTGTCCAACAGTAAATTTGGAGAATATTACCCCACAAAAATCATGGTGTGGTGTCAAACATCGGTGGCACATTTGAAGGTGTTCGAAAGGGTGGCTTATGCTCACATTCCGGATCAAATGCAGACAAAGCTTGATGACAAAAGCAAGAAGTTGATTTTTATCAGCTATGATGAAAGGTCCAAGGTGTATAATATTCTCTATGATCCCTTCGCAAAAAAAATTCTTGTGAGTTGTGCTGTGTAGGTAAATGAAGAAAGCATGTGGAATTGGAGTTCAGTGGAGGAGATGACTCATAAAGAAGTGAAAGAAGTAGCATCAACAACAATTTTCACACCAACAAACACAACTACATCAACAACAACATAAGCTATATTGTCTTTAACTTTATCCGATGATGAAGATGAGCTAAGAACACCAAAAATAAGAAGCTTGCAAGACCTATACGCGACAATAAATGAATTACACTTAGTGTATCTTTTGGCAGATGTGGAGGATATCACATTCGAGTAAGCCATAAAAGATGAGAAATGGAAAGATGTGATGCAAGAGGAGATGAAAGAAATTGAAAAGAATGATACTTAGGAACTTGCAAAATTACTCTAGACTGATAAGGCCATTGGTGTGAAGTGGGTTTACAAGAAGAAGATAAATTTGCAAGGTGAAATTGAGAGGTACAAAGAAAGAAAAGTGGAGAAGGGAAACAAACAAAAATTCAGGATTGATTATGAAGAGGTGTTTGCCCCAGTTGCAAGAATGGAGACAATTCGGCTACTAATTTCGTTAGCAGTTCAAAACAAGTGGAATATTTTTCAAATGGATGTGAAATTGACATTTCTAAGTGGAGCACTTAAAGAAGAGGTCTACATCACGCAACCCCCTAGATATGTAAAGCTGGTAAGGAGAACAAGGTGTTGAAGTTAAAGAAGGAGTTGTATGGGTTAAAGCAAATGCCAAGAGCATGGAACACCCGAATAGATACATATTTCTGGGAGAATGGGTTTATGCAATGTCCATATGAACATGCATTATATGTGAAGGTACAAAAAGATAACATTTTATTAGTGGCCTTGTATATGGATGACTTAATTTTTACGGGACATAATAAGGAAATGATTGGGAAGTTTAAGTTAGAAATGACAAAAGGAGTTTGAGATGATTGATTTAGGTTTCATGTCTTATTTTCTAGGATTAGAAGTGAGATAAGATAAATCTGAAATTTTTGTGTCTCAAAAAGCATATGCAAAGGAGATTTTAAAGAAGTTTAAAATGGAAGATTGCAATCCCGTAAGCACCTCAGTTGAGAGTGGTACGAAATTGTATCGACGTGATGAAAGCAAGGTAGTTAACGCAACATTATATAGAAGTTTGGATGGAAGTTTGCGTTATCTTACATACACAAGGTCAAATATTGCATATGGAGTTGGCTTGGTAAGCCGATACATGGAGGAGCCAAAAGTGAAGCATTCGAAAGCCATAAAACTAATTCTTCGTTATATTAGAGGTATATTATCTCATGGCTTATTTTACTCTTATACTAATGAGTTTGATCTTGTTAGATATTCTGATAGTGATTGGAGGGGAGATATAGATGATAGAAAGAGCACTACGAATTTTTTATATTTCATGGGAAGCACGACATTACATGGATTTCAAAGAAATAACCTATAGTTACTTTGTCAACCTATAAAGTATAATATATTGCCGCATCTTCATGTGTATGTCACTCCTTATAACTGTGTAGGATACTAAAGGAGATGAACTTTGCATAAGAGAAGCCAAAAAAAATTCGAATGGATAATAGGTCGGCAATCGAATTAGCAAAGAACCCAGTGCATCATGAAAGTAGCAAACATATTGATGTGTCTTTTTACTTCATACGAGAGCATGTGAAAGACAGTAACATGGAGATGACTCACGTAGCGAGTCGTGATCAAGTAGCGGACATATTCACAAGATCACTGACCATAATTTCAAGAAGTTGCTCGGGATGCAAGTAAGAAAATAATTAAGTTTAAGGGGGGATGCTAGAAATCTAAACTTAATATGGTTCAATAGTTAAAGTGTTTACAGGGGACAAAATTTAAAACTGATTTAAGAGAGAATTTGAAAGGCCAAACGTTGATCATTTTGGGTATGTAACCTATGGATTTAAATCTCTTTAAGTCTAGTTTTAATTAGTGAAAGTTTCAAATCATTTGAACTTCTATTTAAAAAGTTATGGTTGTTTTAGTGAAGGATGGTAAGAATTAATTGTGCTGTTTAGAATTCTATTATTTATTATACAAATTTCTAGAGTTTTCATTTGATGTTTTAGGCTTTATAAGAAGTTTAATCAGTTGTTATTCTAGAGAATCTAAAGAGTTGATAATACAAAGAAAGTTGTTTGGCATTCTTCTCTTCTTTCTATCTCAAAGTGTATAATACATCTTTAGACTACATAAATATTGTAATATTAGGAGTGTATTGCCTTTTAGGAAGTTTAGGTTTGTAATTGTATATATACATCTTTTTGCATAATTGAAGGTAGAACGTTATTAGCTCACACATAAGACTTATAAATGGGATATTAAAAAACCAATGTAAAGATTGTTTAATGTGTTGTTGAGGTTTCTGCAGATCTGATAAGTGAAGAGGCTTCATTGATAACTCCTCTCCCCTTCTTCCAAGCACAAGGCAGATCAAACTTTTGGAATTCTTGCGCACTTACTGGCAGATGTTAAAGTATATAAATATGGAAACTAGGAAATGGGAAATCACTTGCTAATTTTGGAGGGTGTGTTATCTGAAGAGATGACGATGACTCGGAACATCTCTGCAAGTGACCTGTGTTCGAATTGATAGAAATCATACAATAATTCTTATCGCTCAAAGGTCTTAGGCCTTCGTTTAGATTTCCAGTTCTGTAGGGATTAGGTCAATCTCCTGACTTGACGGTAGGATACTCATTATCATTATCAGATTAATTTTCAACGCCTATATTAGCATTAGTGTCATTCTTTTACAAACAAGAAGTGGAATTCGAAATTATCTAGCTTCTTAATCAACTTTATATACTAACAGCTCATTAAGATAACCAACTATTATTAGTCTCGCAATAGTTCTCGAAGAAATGAGTTGTTAAAGGGAGAAATAGGGAGAGGGTTTTGTATATATTTTTCAATGACCAAATGTTACTTTGTCATTGGGTATCCAACGTCTTTCTGCTTGTGGTTCTCAAAATTCTATTCCTCAATACGTCTCTCCTGCCTCCGCAGATGGGCCTAAGCGTTGCAGAATGCGAAGCAGTAGTTGTGGCTGGAAAAATGTGGCACCTAACCCTGTTGCGCCGGTTGTGTCCTGGGAGTGTTTAAAACCAAATGAATTCTGTTAGATCCCGTTTTCGGAACCCAACCTCGAAAACATAAATCGAAAAACAAAGTGGCGAAAAGCGAAGGAACGAATCACAAAACAGAAGTGAAAGGCGGACAAAGCCAAAGAACAGAAATCACAGTGCAAAAATGGGCCAAAGGCAAACGAAAAACATACAGCGGAAACCAAAGGAATTGAAATCTTAACGAGCCATTGAAAATCGAAAGGCTCGGAAATCATAAAGCGAAAACAAATTAAAAGCGGAATTGAAAGAACGGATTTACAAAACCTCGGAATCAAAGAAACCAAAACGATTCAATCAAACTTAAGGGCAAATTTTGACATCCGAGAACGCAAACTTTTTAAACCATACAAACATGTCGCATTGGAAAACTATAAGACAATCGGTCTAAACCAATACAAAACGGTGTAAATTTTTTTTTTCAATAACATTCAAAGCAA
>JANVCQ010000006.1:12000875-12015085 GCA_025531925.1 Erythroxylum plowmanianum | reverse complement strand
CTTCCAATTTAAATCAACCTAAACCATAATCACACAATTAACACAAAATTCATATTTAATAACATCAATTAGAAAAATTTGGGGTCTAACAGTTAAAATGATTGTTTAATTGAGTAATAAGAGCTACGATATGGTACAATAAGATATTAGTGGAATTGAGATTGCTGATGATGTTACAATGAGTAATGAACTCAAAGATAAGGAGAAAAATATTGTGTAGGATCAATGGAGATCAAAGTATCAATTTGTGTAAGATATAAATTGGTGAATTGATGGAGATAAAAATGTAGACAAAATGGGATGAATTTGATGATGCCCACCTAAGCATATGCGGCAATAATTATGGTTACTACTTCATTGAGTTTTGGTAATTAGAATGTAGGACCTTGTAAGAATGTTAGAAATTAGTCTTTCCGAGGTATTAAGGATGGCTGATAATGTGATGATGATAACAGATGATTAGTAAAGATTGCATGAACAGTATAGATGATAGTAGCAAAAAACCATCTTTCGAAGAAGAATTTCACTGAGTTAGATTAAGTAGATCAAATAGTTTATATTAAGGATGATCAATGAAAGAACAAAACAGAAATGAATCTATAATGAATCAAAAGTGAATATTGGAGTCATATCCCTAGTGGAAACTCAAGCATAGGAGGTAGAGTATGCTACTGAGAATGTATGAACTTTGTTTGATGTAAAGTATCTAACTACATAAGTGGATTTTTGGTAACACTATTGCTAATGTGAGGAGAACTTAGATCCACATTATCACAGGAGATATACATTAGGTTTGATGAATGTGTTACCCATACAGGAAGTTAAGTTGCAAATAAATTGAAATATGTGGAGAAACTAGCATGAATGAGCAAACATTAGAATAAGTCAATGTGAGGTATGAGGAAATCGAATGAATTGAGAAAATCATTCGAGAAAGGAAGTCAATTGGAAAATTGAAAATAACGAGAGACAATGTTACCTCATTGAGGAATTAGTTATTTAAGGAATTACGAGGATTAATCAGGGGCACATAGAGTTTGATAATAATTGTTTGAGTTAACAATTGCCCCAATAGTACTACGATATTGAAGATTAAAGTGATCCAAGTAAAATTTGATGATGTATTAAAGGTATTCAAAAAGTTGAGAAGAATAGTTTGAATACGTGAAGAAAAACGTGTAAAGCGTATGAGTAATGAAAGTAAAGAGAATTTTGAGGAATTATACTAATATTAATTATATCGTATGGATTTCGAGATTTTATAGTGTACAATGATGTTATATAAGACATTTGGATAAAATCCAATGCAGCATGATAAAGTGATTTCATATGTTTGGAGACAACTAAAGTAGTATGAGTTGACTATTCGATATATGATTTAGAGCTGCTATAGTAGTGATTGCTTTAAAAGTTTGGAGACAGTATATGTATAGCAACATCTATATATGTGTGTGTGTGTGTGTGTGTGTGTGTGTGTGTGTACAGATCATAAAAGTTTGAGAAAATTATTGAGTTGAGAAAAATTGAATACAAGACTGAGACAATGAATATAAGTATTGAAAGACTATGATGGTACAAATGAGTATTTCCCAGTAAAGTTAGTATTGTATCTGATACAGTAAGCAGAAATCCTAATATTAGTGAAGCATGAATTCAGTTTTTAAGGTTATCAAATCTAGTGCAAAAAGGGAGTACAAAATATGGAGTTGAATTTTGGGCAAATCAAAGTACTAATTGCTATGGAATTGAAGATCGGTATCACATGAAAGGATTAACCAAGCCCAAATTGATGATTAAGAAATTGTGAATCTTATTGAGAGATTGAAAATAGATCTGAATTTTAAGTTCAAATAGGAAAAATGATACTTTGTGATTAAAATAAGAAGTATATGTGATCGATAAAGGTGATAGAGCAATGTATAGTTCTATTTGACTTCAAGCATCATAATCATCATCATAGTGATTTAATTATAATACTATATGAGGAGTTAGATGACAGAAAGAGTCATTTGCTTTTGTATTGTGATGATTATGGCTTAAAAATTGCTAAAGCCCATAATTGGAGATGTTACTGATAGGTGAAGTTGATCAATATTAGAAATTAGGTGATTCAAGAAAGATGAATGAATTAGGTGGATCAATGCCAAAGGTATAGAATACAGTAAGAATAGACATAAGAGTTAAGTGTACTGACACTATAGTGATGTGAATTATTAAGTGAAAGATAAATTATCTCTGAGAGTATCACCGTGCTAAGGTGTGCTCAAACTAGGAAGAAGGATTAGTTAAGCCTGACATGAATAGGTCTGTATGAAATAGTTATGAGAAGTGCTACTGATGAAAGATGTCTTAAATTCGTAATGTGATATATGTGAGTATGTTAATAATATTGATATGATATGATATTGGTATTATCGACATAGGAAGTGAAAAATTGTGAGTAATCTGAAGTATATTGAGGAAACAGATAAGATAGTGTGATATCTGAATAAGTCATGGAGGGATTGATTGAATCCGTT
The DNA here is from genome assembly GCA_025531925.1 of Erythroxylum plowmanianum. Classification (NCBI taxonomy): domain Eukaryota; kingdom Viridiplantae; phylum Streptophyta; class Magnoliopsida; order Malpighiales; family Erythroxylaceae; genus Erythroxylum; species Erythroxylum plowmanianum. Next base: position 12,012,566 of record JANVCQ010000006.1, on the reverse strand, counting down.
AACTAGGGTCATTTGAAAGAAATTATTTGAGTGATGAAGTTAAATGGAAAATGGAGAAGCACAAGAAGAAGCATATCCCTACCCCTAGATCAGTCAGGTATGAATTTCAAGGATGAAATTCATTTAAGAGGGGGAGAAATGTTGGCCCCCAAATTTTTTTCTTGATGAATAAGTATGATTTACATTAATTATGACGTCTTTATGAAAGTTTGTGGAGTTAACTATTATGTTGAGGTTATAAAGATTTTATGATATAGGTTGATTGAATTTAAGTGTTAAAGTTATAAGAATGTTCAGGGGTATTTTTAGCAAGACACTTAAGGTTAAAAGAACATAAGCCTATAAGGAAGGGCAAAATGGACTTTTCAGACTCATTAAGGGTAGAAATGAAAGAAGAAATGTTGTCTTGCTCTTTTAAAAGGAAAAAAACGAAATTAGAGGGAGAAAAAGAAGAGAATACCAAAAATAAGAAAGGGAGGAAGAGAGTTTTGGTTGGTTGAGAGAAAAGAAGAAAGATAGTTAGGGTTTCAACATTTCTTAGTTTTTAAGAAAGATTTTGAGGTTGTTCAAGAAGAGAAAAAGGTAGAGGAAGAGAAGAGCTTCTAAATGAGCCAAAGATCTGTTCCTTTGGTAAAGAATCAAGGGGATCAAAAGAGGCAAGAGGAACTAGAGAAGAGGCATTTTGAGCAAGTCTATAAGTAAGGAATTCAAGGTTGATTACATGTTTATAACAGAGTTATGAGCTACTAATGTTATTCCAAATGAAGAAAACAAAATGATTTCAACTACTTCATAAATGTTACTTTTAATGTTTTTGAGTGACTTGGGAAACTGCTACATGATGGTGTATAAATTTTGTTGATGAAATGGAAAATGGTTTTGAAATATTTATGTTATGCCTTGAAACATGTCATGGAATTCTGTATAAATGAAAAGAAAGCATGAAAGTACGATCATATGATAAAATGATTTGAGCATGATTATGTGCTTTTTTTTGGGCAAGAGGAACCCGTTTTTTAGTCATGTGTACATTGACCCATAGTTTTCTCTCGGTTGCCCGCTTCAGGCCACGAGATCCTGAGGAATCGGACTCGTTTTGTTCACGGTGTAAGCTTCAATTTCTCCGTTTCGTTCTATGAAACTCTCAAGCCATTTGTTTGTGCATTGTATCTTTGAATTGTCAACAAAGGTACATAATTGAGTGCTATGCATTGATGGTGAAATGTACATGCTATGTTTATGTGATGATGTGTAATTATGAGTTTTTGAGCTAGAATTGAGAATTTAAGAACAAAGCATTTTATAAATTCAAAATGACTTTTATAAGACAAATGAACATTTCAACGATTTTTGCTTATTTTTCATTATAAACTGTTACTTATGAGCTTTCAAACTCACCCCCTTTTCATCCCATGTTCAGGTAATAGCTAAGAGATCAAGTGATCAAGAGCTTAACGGAATTTTTCCAAATTTGCTTATTTTGTATTTTAAGTTGGTTTTGGGAAAGCAACAAGTTTGTTTGTTCAAGAACCTTTTATAATTTGAGATTTTGAGACGATGATGTAATGTGGCTTGGAATGTCATTAAAGATTTGTAAAACTTTATTCTTTTGATGTTAATGAAATATGAATGATGTATGGATGATGTGAGTTGAAATTAGATATACGTGAAGAAGTTATCAACTTGAGTCAATGATTTTAGAACATGAATTGTTGCTATATATATATATATATATACACATAAGTGAGATGCTATGGAAAGGAAGATAGAAATTATAATTGATCAAATGTAGTTGAAGGTGATGAGGAAAATTAGTTAAGATTTGAGAGTTTAATGAAGTCATTTTGGTAGCTGAATGGTTATACTCGGGACATTCCAAGTCTGCACAGTGCAAAATTTCAAGTTTTCCATAGGGGAAAAATTCGTTTTCTAATTTCAAGACATAATTTGGATTAACCTAGTTTCAATTAGACAAAGTTGTCTTCTAAAAATTTGTAGCTTATCTTTCTAGCTTTCTAACGATATATATTATGAAATTTTTGTACATCGGAGTAAAAAGTTATGGTCCTTATAAGTGGAGATGTTTAGGAGTATAGATTGTATTGTCTGGTGGTGACGCATTATGTGGTGATGAAGAATTGTTTGGTGATGACGTGTCGTCTGGTGATGACGCATCATCTGATGATGATGTGTCATCTGGTGATGACAGATCATATGGTGATGACATATCGTTTCGTGGCAATGTGTGATCTGGTGATGACGTGTCGTTTGGCGATGACGTGTATCTTCTGTGCACTGTTTATCTTACATCTTTTGGTCATCTAGTTTCATCTAATCCTATCGTCTGGTCCAATGTTGACTTTGTAGATGGTAGAGTCTGTTTTTGAAGTCTTCATAAAAGTTGTAGATCTTGAAGTCCTCTTTCGAACCATCTAAAGAACACCTTAATTCGATATCTTTAGAGAAAGTTATGAGAATTTTCCAATTCATCTGACCCTTCATTTGGTTTCATCTAATCTTTTCATCTAGTCCAATTTTGACCCTATAGATGATAGAATCTATTTTTAAGGTCTTCATAAAAGTTGTAGATCTTGAAGTCTTCTTTCGAACCATCTAAATAACACCTTAATCGAATATTGGTAGAGAAAGTTATCATAATTTTTCTAATTTGTCTGACCTTTATCTAGTTTCACCTAACCATATCATCTAGTCCACTTTTGACCCTATAGATGATAGAATTGGTCTTCAAGTTCTTCATAAAGCTATATATCTTGAAGTCCTCTTTCGAACCATCTAAAGAACACCTTAATCCAATATATGTAGAGAAAGTTATGACAATGTTTCCAATTTGTCTAACCCTTTGTCTTGTTTCATCTGATCCTATCATCTGGTCCAATTTTGACCTTATATATAATAGAATCTATCTTTATAGTCTTCATGAAAGTTGTAGATCTTGAAGTCCTCTTTCAAACCATCTAAACAAAACTTAATCCAATATCTTTAGAGAAAGTTATGACAATTATTCAACTTCATCTAACCCTTCATCTAGTTTCATCTAACCCTATCGTCTGGTCAACTTTTGACACTGCAGATGATAGAATTTGTCTTCAAGGTCTTCATGAAAGTTGTAGATATTGAATTTCTCTTTTGAACCATCTAAATAAACCTTAATCCGATATCCATAGAGAAAGTTATGTCAATTTTCCCGAAACAGGTTCAATATGATTGAGGACAAGTACTGTTTCAGTTTAATGACTCCGAATGCTAGGCTTCGGAAGTGGGGTCCAGCACCATCAATGTCCTTTTGACCCCTCCTTGTTCTCCTTCCTCTGCCATATTTCTTTGTGTAATGTATGGTGCTTTGCTCTTCTCAACTCTCATTCATGCCTTGTGATATCTAATAATTTTTCCTTGTGTCTTTGCAGGTGTATGAACGTAAGGAACACGTGAAGGACTATGAAATTTGCAACTCCTTGAGGATTGAACCCTGACCTTATAAAGTCCATCAATTTCCTTTCGGCCCCTCCTTGTTCTCCTTCCTCCGCCATATTTTTTTTCATAATGTCTTTGTGCTTCGCTCTTCTCAACTATCATTTGTGCCTTACGATATCTAATAACTCTTCGTCACAAATTCAGTAGTCCTTCGCTTGTTCCTTGTGTTCATGCACCTGCAAACACACAAAGAAAAGTATTAAAAAAACTCTTAAATAAAAGTAACCTAAACTAAACAAGATGCTAAACAAACAATCCCCGGCAACAGTGCCAGAACTTATTGAATACAAACCAAACTACTAGCTTTACACTCAAAACTGTAAGTATACAGGTCGTAACTTGTATTAAAAAGATATCGATCCCACAAGGATTATGCTTAGGCACCACTTAATTTAGGTTGTTCTTTGTTTAAAAAATTGATTCGGTCAAATTCAAAAAGATAAGTAAAATAAAGACAAACTAAAGATAAAAGGAAATAACATAGCCTAAACCAAAATCGTAAACTAAAACTTGGAGAAAATTAAGATTAAGTATTAGGACTTCTCATTATCCCTATTTATTCCCCTCTAGTAAATTGATTCAATTTATGCTTGATGTTAATTGATTCAATTTATGCTTGACCCAAGATTTCCTAAAATTTTAGCTACCCTCTCTCAGGGTGAAACTAAATGTTACTAGTTAAATAAATTAGGATTAACTTTAGGATCTCTCAATATGCAAAGCTTTTCCTAAACATTCAACTAGATATGAAGCTATCTTATAGGTAGTGTATCAATCTATTGAAATCTCTTTCTAATAAATCGATAACATGTTATTTATAGGTTTATTAAATGTCAACTCTTGTTGTACATTTAACACAGATTAGCAAACTCACTCTCTCAATTTGTTGTAAGATTTAAACTCAATAAATAACACAAACATTTGTATTATTGAATCAACAATTGAAGGTTCACAAATAGTTCAAACAATAAACCCTAAAAAATTATTTTAGCCAATCATAATGTCATTAACATCCCCAATAACCAAACAATCAATGATAAATATGCTAAAAGAGAAAAATTGAAATAAGAACTAAACAAGGCAAGCTCCTCCTCTTTTTTACCCGAATTTGGAAAATCTAGATGATGGAATGCTCTTTGCTCAATTTGGAATGAAAACCTTGATTCTCCACCTATCTCTAGGCTTTCAATATGTCTTTTAGCTCTTGGAGGCTAGTTTCCATGACTCCCCTCAGCCCTATGGGTTTGTGACATTATATATGATAAAACCTTAAAAAAATAAGTGAAACCTGTATGACTCCTCAAGCTAAGCATCCTACAATCGTGGGAATTATCCTTATGCTTCCCACGATTGTAGATAATGTGACAGAAATTTTCTCCATAGATTTCTCATGATCGTGGAAAACATGTCCTTTCTTACGGCCATATGTTCTTGTTCTTCAGCAGCTCCACTTCTCTTCTCTTCTCTATTCTTCTCTTAGTCCCTAACGCAATCAAAAAGGTGTCCACGCGCCATTCCTACACCAAAATGATCAATTATTACCCTAAACTAACATCAAACACAAAAGAACAACCATAAAGATCAAACTAAACAAAAACACACAAATAAAGTCGTAAAACATAATAATACTAACCTATTATGCAAGAAACACTTGTTAAATACTTAGAAAAACATACACTAATGAACAACTATCAATTGAATCATTCAATAAGAAAAAAATAAATGGGTAAAGAATCTATATTAACACTAATAGTCTCTACATGACTCGCAACCATAAGTTTCTTGGTATCAATGTTGACTTGGCTTTTTTAATGGTCACAACACTCTTAATGTTAATAAAGTCTTACATGATGTTATCATTGGTGTACTTGACACTAGGGTTTAGCCTGAATCGAAAAGTTTTGATGATTCTGGCATACTTGAGATCCTATTTAGATGGAAGGGACGATGCAATTTGGGTCCCAATTTTAGTGCTCAACAGCGATGCTAAGCTTTGGTGAGACAATGCTAAATGTAAGGCCATTACTGGTTGTGGTGATGTTTAGCTCTTGAGTGCCTAATACGATGATGCAGCAAATCATAAAACTAGACATGATTAGGGCTAACATCAATATCTTGGCTACTTAGTCTAAGGCTATTGATCCCACTGGGCTTGAATGAGACACTTGTAAGTCAAAGTTCAACATCATCATAGGTACTTAATCTAAACATCAATAGTTGTATTAGCTAATGCTTCTGTTTACAAGTCAAATGTACTTAGATTAGGTTGAGCACACAAAGGTTGCGTGTGGCCATGGTTCACTACAAAAAAATTGCAAATTACCAATGGAAAATTACCAACAAAAAAATTCTGTACTAACTTAGCAATAGAAATTGCTTTCCATAGGTAAATTTGTAAGGAAAAAATGTAATTTGTGACGAAAAAAATATTCATTGCTAAAGGAGAAGATCAAACTTTACAAAAAAAATTTAGTGACGGAATAGTGAAAGTAGTCATAAAAATAGGCACCAATAGGTCCCAGTAAAAATTGTATACGAAATTTACTGACAAAAAAATTTTCGTAAGTAAATTACGTACAAAAATATGTTTCCATAAGGAATCTCCAGACAAAAAGAAAGTTTCGTAGGTAAATTACAATGGAGGGAAGTTTTGTGGGGAATTTACCTACGAAAACACCATTTCATAGGTAATTTACCTACGAAAACACCAGTCTGTAAGGAACTACGGAAACACCATTCTGTATGGAAATTACATACGAAGACCTTTTTTGTTAGTAATTTACCTACGAAAATATCATTTTGAGGTAAATTCAAATGACATGGAGATGTGGTTTGTATTGTCTGCATCTATTTCAATTGTTAATGGTTCGTTGTACATCTAAATGTGTTCCTGTTGGTGAAGAATGCCACATACCAATGTTTTGTTAATAGTTATGGATGAATTTATTATGCCTATAAAGTGTTCGATGAAAGTTCTATCATATATTATATTATGTTGTTTGTGTTTATTATTGTCTTTTATTATTGGAAAACAAAAACAACTAATTTAATCTTTCACTTGATGAATGTTGATGCTCTAATAATCTTCGAGATTGTTTATTTTGTTTAAGAATGCATATTACTATCGAAGTGGCTAAAAAAATAAAGCTTAATTTTTAAAAAAAAAACAATTTCCTTATGACCTAACAATTTATCTACTGTCTTAAACAACCATTAGATGCGGTAAGAAAAAACCAAGATCTGAGACCATTTAAGAATAATGTGAGAAAAAAAGAAGAAAGAATGATGTTTGAAATTGGATATAAGCTAACAATGGTGCGTCTTGCTACATATATAAAAAATATCTTGTCACTAAAAAATAAATAAAACTTAACAAAATTATTTGTTCTGTTTATTTGAAAATTGAACATGTTATGACTACAAAATGTTAAATACTCTCAAAGATTAAGATATACATGTATATCAATGAAAAATAAAAAGACTTTTTGCTTCCTATTTTACCTCATTTTAATACCTATTAGCAACTTTATACTAGTGGCTTTGCATTTGTTTACTTATCTATTTACTTGATCAAAATATATTTGATTTAATATGTACATTTTTTCTCTTTTAACCTTAAAATGTATGTTAGCATTTAGCAATCTTATCTTAAAAATTTCAAGCTTTGTATCCATTGTATCTGTTTACTTATCTATTTTCTTGATCAAAATTGATTCGATTCAATTTGTATACTTTTTTTTAACCTTGTAATGTATGCTAGCATTTAGCATTCTTATCTTAAAATTTTCAAGCTTTATATCTATTCAATATTGACATGAGTTACTCTTTGTATAGCTTTATTTCATTAACTTTCTATATGAAGTGTTAGGTAGACTAATAATAGAAGGAAAAAAATCTTTTTCACATACTTTATTTATGGCTATTAAAACCTTTATATAACTAATGCATAATACAAAATAAAAAAAAATTAATACTAATAAAGAAGCAACAAAAATTTCAACTGACCTCTTAAAGGCTAGGACAATATTGGCCTGAATCAAACAAATAACAAAAAAATTAAATATTGTAGAGTCAACGGACTTGGTCTAGGCAATTTATTGATAACTGGACAATTTATTTCAGCGCCCTCCCTTAAACTAACGTTTACAACATAAGCTTAACGATCATGCATATATTTTTCCATGTTGCATACTCCAAGCAATTTTTTTAGCTTTTAAATACAACAAATTTGACACTCAATGTAATTTTTTGAGCTTCTAAACTAATTTAAAAGTTCTTGTAACATAAGTTTAACAAAAATCCATATATTCTTTCATGTTGCATACTTCAAACAATTTTATGCAACTAATTTGAGGGGTTTTATGAATAAGTCAGTAACTTAATCCTCATTTTTTAAATTAAAAATATCAACTATTTCGCTTTTGTAAGTTCATGTAAACTGATAATATTATATTAATGTGTTTATCACTTCCATCAAAAACTAATAGTTAACTTATTGTCATAATAAATTAAATTAAAACCTTCTTAATTGAAACAAAGCTTCTCAAGAATATTCCTCAATCAGATTGCTTAATAATCTTATATTTTTAATGACATAAACTCATTTTAAGTAGCTAAAAGAGAGACGATAGACTGCTTCTTTGATGATCATGAAATTACTTCTAACCCTATCATAAAGATGTCATCAAATGTGCTTTTCCTATCATCTTGATCTCCCATGTAATTGATATTTCTAAATATAAGAAGATACGATTTTTTTTCTTTCTTATACAATATTCCATAACTTTTTACCCTTTACAAATATTGTAAAAATCATTTTATAGCCACGAGATGCATCTCTTTCAAACATTCCAGAACTTTATTAATGAGATTCAGAAGAAGCATAATGTTTAGTCTTATTACAGTTAAGTACATCAAACTTCCCACAATTTTCTTATAAAGAGTTCTATTGACTCTTTTATCTTTAGGATCTTTAATTATCTTCATACTTAAGGATTTGAAAAAATCAGGCTGACCTAACTTGAAGAAGACAGGCTTAGTGACCTAAACTAAGGCTTGAATTTTTGAAAAAATTAGGCCTAAGGCCTAGCCTGAGGAATGCCATCCCTATCTCTATTCGTATATGTTTCCGTTAGTTTACTTATAGGGTCATATTTTTTCATTTGAATGTTTTCATGATTTCCTATAAATACCTTTTCTGTTACATTAAGACACCACTTATATATCGAATAACTTTTATGCTAAGGAAATAATGCATTAGACTAATATCAAACATCTCAAACTCAGACATCACAACATTCTTAAATTTCTCAATCTTCACATCATCACTGCCAATATAAATTAAATCATTCGTATATTAAAAAATTATAAGATACTTTCATCACCTTAAAATTAACGAAAAATTGTATGTTCATGAGGATGCTTTACAAATCCTTCCTTTAATAAATATGTTTCAATATAACTATATCAATTCATTTGGTCTTAGTTTAGTCCATATAAAGTCTTCTTTAATGCATATAATTTTCTTTCTTGTCTAAATTTAATATAACTAGGGTATTGATCAACAAATACATATTCCTCCAAAGTTCCATAGAATAAGACTGATTTGATGTCTAATTTGAAATATATCATGAATTATATGTTTCCAACATAACTATAAATCTAATTATGCTATATAATTAGTGTGAACAGTTAATCAATATTGAATTTTTATTTATAGTGTTTTGCTACTAAGCACACTTTGAGTATGTCAAACCATTTCACTTTAATTTTGTCTTATAGACCCATATCATTCAAATGCTCTTCTATCCTTTAGGAAGTTCAATTAACTCCTAAGTAACTTGGTTTTTATGTAGATTTAGTATTGTCATGCATTACTTTTCTCGATTTAGAATGATGAAACCTCTATCATAGTTAACCATCCATATGGCCTCCTTTAATCCATTGTAAACATCATCCAATTATGTCTCCTTTAGGCACATTTTATAAATAAAGAGAGATTTAATAAACTCTTTTAATGTAAGACATTCAAATGCTTGTCTTCTTAAATAATCTCAGTTTAGTTTTCTAAGTTTTATATAAAGACCTAAGTATTTTGCTTATCATATCAATATAAATATAAGATTTGCCAAAGCCATTAAGAGAATTTATAATATGATTGAATTTAAAGCTCATGCTTAAGGTTCTTTGATCATGCTTTATCTATATGAGTACATATTAACATGTAAGCATGTAACTTTTCTCTTCTTAACTTAGTTAGTTTCTTCATATGTGACTTTTAGAGTATACTCATATACCAACTTAGACATGGATATGTATTAAATTCATTTCAAACAAATGCATGAATTACAATGTGGATGTCTTTACTATTGAGTGAAATGAGCCTTTGTTATTGATGCATTATATATTAGAATCTAAACAGTCTTTCTTCTTTCGATTTCAATTGGTGCACTAGGTGTTAGAATTTTAGTATCCCAAATCTGAAGGACTATTTGGTTGAGTCTCTCTCTACTAGGTGTTCATTTCTGGATTATAAACAAAGTAAAAGCCGTCTTCTCGTTTAATTGTGTTATATTTCCTAACATAAGAACTGCTCCTTTCCAAAATAGATATTGTAGCATATGTTTTAGATATTAGTGTGTCTGCATTTGTTAATTACAAGTTTTGATCTTTTTGAGTTGATGCTTACAAAAATATCACCGTACATTTCCAATGCTTTTTTTGCTAAATTAGGTGGTTTTATTATTATAGCAATGCACTAGTTGTGGGATTTTATTCTTAAACATACTTTTTTTGTTAGGAAAACATCAAAACTCTTGATAAAATGGAAAACATTTCACTTTTAGCAGCTTTAATTTGATGATGGTGAGAAAGTATTTATTGATGATAAGTTCAAGTTACCCTAAACTAATTAGATTGGGAGAAAAAGACGTAGTTAATTTTTTTTATTTTTATAAATAGTCTAAAGCATTGAAGATGGAATTGGTTGTGATTGAGTTTTCTAATTGCAAAATGATATGGTGGGATTGGTTGGCTTCAATTTGGAAGGGCAATGGTCAGAGAACTATAAAAACTTAGGGGAAATAAAGAATCTAATGATGAAAAGATTTATACCTAGCCATCACTTTAGGAACTCGATGAAGATCAAGCATCCCAAAGCATATGCTATAATACAATGCTTTCTTCTTGTCTTATTGTTAATGTGTAAACTAAAGATTAAATGTTCTTTAAGACTAATGTGGATACTACCATGACAATTATTATGTCTAACTATGAAATCGCTTTTTTAAATAACAGTTTTGCATAAATTAGTAATGTTGATAGATCTTTGATGTATAAATGTTTAACAACCAATGGTTTCATTAATCATGAGTTTATTGGGGGACTTCAAGCTTTTATTGACTATGCGTGTTCTTAACCTGCATATATGGATGGTCCAAAGACCAAATGTCTACATAAAAAATGAAAACATATTTGTTTTCTTCCTATTGATGAAGTGAATCTCCATTTGTTAAGAAAAGGGTTTGCTCCAAATTATTTTAAGTGGACACGACATAGGGAACCATTAATTTGTAGCACCTTAACGGGTAGTAAAGTAAACTCATCAATAAATATAGATAGGTTTGAAGGGGGACTGATTTTATAACAAATAATGTGGGTGAAACTGAAAATTCTTAAACCCAAATGGTTTATGATGTAGCCAGTTATACCTTTCAGTAAAATATAGAAAATCTTGAAGAAGAAAGAATCAAACCCAAATGCAAAAAAGTTTTTTGACATACTAAAATCAGCTTACCAAGAATTATGGCTAAATTGTGAGATCATGACCCAATTATCTTCAATTGCTCAAAAATACAAATCTTTGGTCTCACTCTCCATACTGAGATATATCATAAGACCAATAAGTTGATTTGAGATCTCGCAATCAACATCTTGACCTAAAAAAAGTAATCTTTCTCGATAAAGTTGATTGGGATAAAATTCTATCCCCTAGGAACCATACATGTACCTTTTGATACATACGGTTCAACAAAAATAAAATTAAGGAATATTTCTATTTGAAGTTTGGATAAAATTCTTGCTTGGTGTAATGAATCATTATGTTGGACCCCGAATGTTTCACAGAAGTTAGAACTATTTGAAGGAGAAATTTTAGCAAGTAGTCATGAGTAAAGAGCAAATGAATGAAAATTCTTGAAC